>CM060685.1:185762397-186267008 GCA_030686995.1 Artemisia argyi | reverse complement strand
AATCTTATAGTTGAAATCTGCTTAATATATTTCTTGATCTGAATTTCGGATTTGAATAGATGTGTTTTCATCCATGATTTTTGTTTGTTTGTACATTGGATCTAATGATGAAAAAAGAGTTTGCTCGTTTGATGTGGCAGTTGATCTGTTGTTAGCGTAGATTTGAATAGATGTGTTTTCATCTATGATTTTTGTTTTTGTTTAAAAACCATATATGGATATATTCAAATTGTGTGTTATAAATTGCAACCATCTTTTTTTTTACTCATGGTATAAAATAGTACTGTAGTTGTTTTGGTTGACAGTGACAACTCATAAGTGAGATAGAAAGTTTATGACAGTTTTGTTCCCAATGTTTTCACTAATTTGAAATTTGAAAAAGCTACCAAAATTTTGAAAGTTATAAATAACTAAAAAAAAGGTAACACGTAAAAGCAGGAAAAGTTTGTTGAACACAACATAGGTGGAAAAACATGTTTAGCAGCTATAATCATGCGTCAACTATCACTATGCACTATGCGTTATCTTATCTTACTAAATCACAAACTCCCAAATCAGTTAATTAGTCTTCATCCCATATGGCCCCCTACCATTGATCATTTGAATTAAAAAGTTAAAAAAACCATTTGAGATTTCGTTACCTATTCCTAAACACATGTCTGTCAAACGAACCAAGGTTATTTTAACATATGGAGCCTATTTGACATGCTTTGAATGTGTTTAAATATTAGTACATGTAGTAAATAGAAGATGAGTTGTAGAAAAAGCAAGATGTAGAAAAGCATTAAAAACAAGACTTATGAATTTCTAAAAAAAAGAGCCACAAGGAAAAGATGTATAAATAGAGTTCTCATTCGGGTTGACCTGGCTGGGTTCGGGTCAATTCGGGTCAAGCCTTCAAAAAACATACCCGAACCCGATCCTGTTTAGAACTCGGGTCAACTCGGGTCGGGTCATTTCGGGTTCGGGTCAAATCGGGTCGGGTCAACTCGGGTTTGGGGTCAACCTTAGTATTTTTACGTTGTAAAATGTTAGTTTAGTTGGGTCAATTCGGGTTGACCCGACTGACCCGAATATGATTTTTGACCCGACCCCAGTTGACCGAATTCGGTCGGGTTCGGGTCGGGTCGGGTTTTATGACACCCCTATGTATGAATTTGAAACTGCTTTTTTAGCTTCCGGTAATTAACAAATATATATAAATGGATTGTGTTTTAAATGTATTTTCATTATATTTTTCGTCAAATATTATATAACACGAAAAAGAATAATTTAGGTCAAAGTTGCAAAAAATATATCAAATTGGACTTTAATTTGAGACGGAGAGTAATATCTTTTTATAGCTTGAAATAAGAATGAACCAATAATGAGAATATGACAAGTATTAGCATGAATGAGAGTTATTGTTTGGAATATTGTCTGAATGGATGAAAGAGTTATTTTTTCAAACATAGCTTGAAGTAAGAATGAACCAATAATGACAATAAACAAACACACGAATTGACGTTGCAATTTTTTGTCAAAATTTATAAATCGTAATTGCTTTGCGCGATTACTCAACTATAAAATTAAATGCACATAAAAAAACGCACAACACAAAGAAATCACCGCCACCATATTTTATCGAAAACAATAAAACGCTGCCGCTAGACCCGAGTACTCGGCTATACAAAGCTGCCGTTAGGCGCGGGTACTCGGCTAGTATATATGTATGTGTGTGTACATATATATATATATATATATATATATATATATATATATATATATATATATATATATATATATATATATATATATATATATATATAGGGGAACTTTCTTTTCAGAACTCATATAAGTGTGAGCGCCGACAGAACTCTTATACACCATTTAATAATAGTAAAATTCTTTCAAATTATTGTTCGTGGTTTATTTTAATGGATCGAAATATCAGGGGTGAGCAAACAAAACCGAAAAAACCGAAACCGAACCAAAAACCGAAAAACTGAACCGAAACTAAAAACCGATGGTTCGGTTTTTAATTTTTAAAAAACCGAAATGTACGGTTCGGTTTCGGTTTTCGTCCAAAAACCGAACCGAACCGATTTTTTTATATAATAATATATAATTAATATAGTATGAATAAATAACTAAATAAATCAAATTTATAAATTCATATTATTTTGTGGGTAGATTTATAATATATTTATATTAACGTTTATGTGTATATGCGTGTTTATTATGTCATGTGTTTACTTGAGAATATATCAATAAATATACGACGATGATCATACTATGTGTATGCTCACTTGCATGTGTGTGTCTCATCTATATGTGTGTAATTATAGAATTATGCAATATTTATGCTTAGATTGACAAAAAAAAGTAACTAAGAATAACCAATTTTCTATGTAATACAAGTTTGTTGGTATAAAATTTGCCATGCCCAAATATAAACGGTTAGAAACAGAAAAAATCGAAAAACCGAACCGAAACCGATAATAAACCGAAAAAACCGAACCGACAAAAATCGAACGGTTTCAGTTTGGGTTCTATAGAAACCGAATATTTCGTTCGTTTTCATACGTTTTAATACGTTTGTCTATTTTCATCCATTTTCATCCGTTTTCATCTATTTTTCATACGTTTTCATCCGTTTTTAGACGTGTTTTTACCCTTTTATACATTTTCGTCTGTTTTCATATGTTTTCTTACATTTTCACCCATTTTCATCCATTTTCATATGTTTTTGTCCGATTTCGTTCGTTTTCGTTCTTTTTCATACGTTTTTATCCGTTTTCCTTTATTTTCATCCATTTTTCATATGTTTTTGTCCGTTTTAATATGTGCTTTTATGCTTTCATACGTTTTTGTCTGTTTTCGTACGTATTTGTCCATTTTCTTATGTTTTCGTCTGTTTTCTTACGTTTCTGAATATTACAAGTGATATTCATAATATCACTTGTGATTTTCTGAATATCAGTTGTGATATTCAGAATATCACTTGTGATTTTCTAAATATCACTTGTGATTTTTCTTATGTTTTCATTCATTTTCTTACGTTTTCCATATGTTTTTGAATATCACAATTGATATTCAGAGTATCACTTGTGATTTTCTGAGTATCACTTGTGATATTCTGAATATCACTTGTGATTTTCTGAATATCTATCACTTGTGGTTTTCTGAATACCACTTGTGATATTCTGAATATCACTTGTGATTTTCTGAATATCTATCACTTGTGGTTTTCTGAATACCACTTGTGGTTTTCATGTTACAAAACATTAGTTGAAAATAACTTGTGATATTCAGAAAATCACTTGTGATATTCAGAATATCACTTGTGATATTCAAAATATCACATAATATAACTTATGATATTCAAAATATCATTTGTGGTACTCAGAATATCACTTGCGATATTCAGAAAATTAAAAAATATCACATGTGATATTCAAAAAATCACTTGTGATATTCAGAATATCACGGAATATCACTTGTGATATTATGAATATCACAGAATATCTCTTATGATATTTAGAAACGTATGAAAATGTCTGAAAACGGCCAAAAGCATTTAAAAACATATGAAAATGAATGAAAATGGATGAAAATGGATGAAAACATATGAAAGCTTAAAAACACATATGAAAAAGGATGAAAATGTATGAAAAATGGACGAAAACGAAAGAAAACGGATGAAAACGTATGAAAACAAACGAAAACATAAGAAAACGAACAAAAACATAAGAAAGCGAACGAAAACGTATGAAAACGGACGAAAACGGATGAAAGCCTAAGAAAACGGATGAAAGCCTAAGAAAACGGACGAATATGTATGAAAGCGAACAAAAACGTATGAAAGCGTAAAAGCACGTGTGAAAACGGACGAAAATGTTTGAAAAATGGACGAAAACGAAAGAGAATGGATGAAACCGGACGAAAACGTATGAAAACGGACGAAACGATATGAAAACTTAAGAAAACGGACGAATATCACTTGTGATTTTCTTATATTTTCATCCATTTTCTTACATTTTCCATACGTTTTTGAATATCACAATTGATATTCAAAGTATCACTTGTGATTTTCTGAATATCACTTGTGATATTCTGAATATCACTTGTGATTTGTTGAATATCTATCACTTGCGGTTTTCTGAATATCACTTGTGATTTTCATGTTACAAAACATTAGTTTAAAATCACTTATGATATTCAAAAAATCACTTGTGATATTCGTGGTACTCAGAATATCACTTGTGATATTCAGATAATCAAAGAATATCACATGTGATATTCAAAAAATTACTTGTGATATTCAGAATATCATGAAATATCACTTGTGATATTCTGAATATCACAGAATATCTCTTATGATATTCAGAAACGTATGAAAATGTCTGAAAACAACCAAAAGCATTTAAAAACGGACGAAAATGAATGAAAACGGATGAAAACATATGAAAGCGTAAAAATACATATGAAAAAGGATGACAATGTATGAAAAATGAATAATAAGAAAACGGATGAAAATGTATGAAAATGAACGAAAACGTAAGAAAACGGACGAAAACGTATGAAAATGAACGAAAACGTAAGAAAACGGACGAAAACGTATGAAAACGGACGAAAACGGATGAAAACACAAAAAAACGGACGAATAGGTATGAAAACGGACAAAAACGTATGAAAGCGTAAAAACACGTCTGAAAACTTATGAAAAATGGACGAAAACGAAAGAAAATGGATGAAAACGTATTAAAACGAATGAAAACGTACAAAAACGAACAAAAACGTATAAAAACAAACGAAAACGTAAGAAAACAAATGATAACGTAAGAAAACGAAGAGAAACGTACGAAAACAGACGGAAAGAGAAAAAAAAAGAAAGAAAGAAAAACGTGAACTAAAAAAATAAGTGAAAAAAAATAATTAGAAATAGAGACAAAAAAAAAGAAAGTGAGCTAAAAAGAAAAAAAAATGAATTGTAAAAAACAAAAAAATAAAAAATAACGTGAATTGTAAGAAAGACAAAAAAAATGAATAATAAGAAAAAAGACAAAAAGACAATGAAATGGTAGGAGAAAAAACATGTACTTAGGTTGTCTTATTTAATATTAGCCTTAGGCCTGCCCCGATGGGGCGCTAGCCTTAAGTCTTGTTGTTAAAAATAAAAATGTTTTACATGTATTTTGTAAAAAAATATAAAATCCGTTATGCATAATGCTTAGGCCCGCCCCGATGGGGCGCTAGCCTTAAGTCTTGTTATTAATTCCCACAATTAGATCAAAATATATGGATGATGGGGATTTATCCCTTCGTATGTACCAAAATATGAGTATGCAAAATAAAGTGTCTCTTGTTGAAATTTTTAGCACATTAGAATTATTATAATACCCTCGATTATTATTGAAATACACAACAAAATCGGCGTTCAATGTTTTGACATAGTTTCCTAATTACACTTTATTCTCGCCAAAACTACATAATTAAATACATACATTATTACAAAACTACATACTTACAATTCGAGTTTGCTACAATACTTAATAGTGAATAATAAAGCATTGCATTATACTTAACAAACAATGCTTATTTATTATCATTCCTATTCCTCACCCTATAATACCCTCAACCAAGCACCCTCTCCTAGAAATATTGATTGTCCAATGTTTTTTATATTAATATTTAGTGTAAAAATTAACAAACCACAAATATGTATTTTGAACTTATTTGAAACACTTGAGTTGCTTAAAAAATCACCAAATAATAATAAAACTAAGAAAAATAATATCATATTTTATAACACACCATTTCATTAATAAACGGTCAAAGCCTTATCTTCTTCGTCCTCGACCCGGGTTTTGACCCGGTTAACAGAATTTGGAGCTCAATTTTCACAATATCTCCCACAAATCAACTTATGAAAATTTAAGAAAAGCGCAAACAATATTATCAATAGATTGCCCACTACAAAATCATTGCAAAAAAATCATCTATATGGGTCTCAGATCAATTCCTTGTATCATGAGCCCCTTAAGATCCTTTTTACAAGGATGCTCAAACTTAAGATCCATAGGAACTGATTCGGTGGTAGTTTTTGTTTGAAACTGCCATACTTTGACTTCCATCCAACCATCGGTCCTCTGTTGCCGAATGGCGGTCCCTTTGTATCTATTCAGTGGGTTGTAGGTATTTTCATCAAACTTTGGTCCGATAACTGGGGTGACCAGAGGACTTACTAAATAGATATACCTGTATGGGTGTCCAGAAAAATAATATTCTTCCCACACACCTAAAGGAGCCTCAAATGTGGATTGGTCTTGTGGTAATTTGTAGACAAGGTAAGCTGCATAGTTTGTTTGAGGTGATAATACTTCCGATTTTGTTTCTCCTTCAATTTCGAATTTGTGACTAGCAGTTATTACAAGCACTTCTCCAAATCTGCAGCAATAAAAGAAAGTCAGCATATATGTAATAGATTTGGAAAGTGTTTAAGGTTTCCAACAAGTAGTAGCCTACTAATGTTTTATGTTGTTAATGTTTAAAGTGTGGTCATAACACATGCCAACTTCAAACAATGATAACATTTAAACTGAATGGAATTGGTCAATGGAAAATTAACATGTCATCACACAACAAAGCAAAGTCCTACGATCTTTTTATAAGATGATAAATAAGCCCAAAAACGGGTTTGGGCTTATTTATTATCTAATAATTTTGGCATACTGTGAGTACAAAATTCAAGGTTTAGGACTCTCTTTGCCTATTCGGATTTACTAGGCTTCATAATCAAGGAGGTAAGCACTTATTCATTAACTGGTACATTAAATCGATACACTAATCTAGTGAGAATAGCTCACTAGATTGTAACACTAACAAAGAGCAGCTTTGATGAGGTTATTTCCTTTTCAATTATCACAATGAACAAGATACTAACCACATCCTATTTTTCATCATTTTATACTAACTGTAGCTTACTATTAGAAGGTGACACAAAAGGTCCCTGTACTTTCAATAAGGAATTGTATGGCTCTTGTGTAAGATTGACCCACAACAGGAGGTTTCGGGTAGAAAGATTTGGATCAATAGAATGAAACTCAAATCATCAAGAATTTACGGAATATTGCAGCATAATAAACTGTATTTCTTAACTATTACCCATTTATGGAATATAATGGATTCACACAATGAACTAAAAAGGCAAGTTAAACACGTTAGACAGTTGGAGATGAAAGAACTTGTATGAGACGAGAGATAAAGTGAACTCTCATATTGTCCATAAATTAGGAGTGGGGAATCCAATTCAGCGGCCATTGGAGTGGCATACAATATATCCTAAAGTTACAAGCAATACAGAGCCTATAATCCTTTGTGAAACGATGTAGTGGTATGGGAAAACTCAAAAGGTAAAGAATTCGTATTTGTTGATAAACAGTTATGGAAACTTATTAGAACTCAGACTCCAAAAGTGCAGTGGTTTACCTAGATATTGTACTCTCAGTGTAATCCTAGCTATATATAGAAAGAAAATAGAAACCACTATCATTATAGCTCACTTTGAGAGGAGACTAAAAAGTAGATTCATGTAGTGGTAATTTGTAGACAAAGTAACTTGCATAGGCCGTATCAGGTGATAGCACTTCGGGTTTTATTTCATTAACAATTTCAAATTTGTAAGCCAGCAGTTATTACAAGGACTTCTCCAAATCTGCAGATACAAGAGAATCATCTAATATGTAATTGATTCAGAAAGTTTTTAAGGCATCCAAGTAGTTGAAGCCAACTAATGTGTTAAGTTGTTTATTGTTTATTGTTTAACATGTGGACTTGCTAGATTTTTTATAAAAAAAGAAAGGTTCTATAAGTGCTTTCTCATTCATTAAGGATATAAAACTGAGCGATTGGTCAAAACATATGTGCAACTTTAAACAGTGAAAAGATTTAAATGGAGCGGAATTCGTCAAAGGGAGATTTCCATGCCATCACGCACCAAACCAAAGTTCTATAATGGTTTGGCATACCGTAGGGAACAAAATCCAGCATTATGGATTCTCTTTTGAAGCTTTACATAATTTGATTGCTTATGTTCTTGAGTCTTTTCGGGTTTATTGGGATTCAGTAATCATGCTTCATAGAACTGTTATAACAGAGAATCCACTTCTGTGTAGCATGATAACTTGAGTACTATTGGAGATTTGCATAACTACATCTAGCATAGATGCTTTTATGAAGCTAGATTTAAAGTATCCTCAAGTTACAAGCATCTCAGAGCCAATTTTATATACTGTGTGAAAAGCGACAAGTATGAAATAACTCAAAAAGTAAATAAGTCCCAGAATTCTTATGAATAGAAATTCTAGAGGAGTTACAAGCACAGGACAAGTGCAGTGATGGTATGCAGTAATAATTGTGAAACACATTGTCAACTTTTTCTCAACTGCAATAACTGGTGGTATCCAGGCAGGTTAAGGAGTGTTTGGCAGAGGAATGAATGTAACAGTATGCTTCTGGTCTAATGGTTCTATATGGTATTCTACTACAGAATTGAACTATGATTGTTTTAAGATCAATGATGAATCAAGTCATAACAAAGGCAATGTACCTTGTACCTTGGAGTCTATTCTGGTAAGACTGTACCTTAGTATTCCATATAGTTATGCTGTTTGGCCTTGGGAGAAAAAATGCTACTATATTGGATGAAAAGGAGGTCTATTCAGATAAGATGTACTATAAAGAAGGGCATCCTTTGTGAAGGGTATATGACTTTGGAGGACACTGTATGATGAGTGGAATAGCGAGGAATGAAAGATGATCCTGGTTGGTCCTCTCAATATAGTGTCATAGGAGGATTGGTTGGTCATCATTGGAGGAGAGTGTTTCCATGCAACTAAAGCCCTTCTAGAGAGGGAAATATAGGTTGTATTGGAAGAGCCCCTCAATGGATGGGTTCGGGTTCCTAGTGATGCCATTCTTCTCTCCACCTTGATTACTGTGGTGGCAGGTTGAGTAATCTTGGTGGGAGAAGTTATGGAAATGTAGCTAGATGGTATTGGTGCACTCTAATGGTGAATAATTGGTGCTGTGAAGCATGGAATAGCAACTCTGCTGAAGCGATAGTGTATTTGTTAGTCAGTTGTGATGTATTTTGGCAGACTTACATAGTTTCTGTCATGTGATGTTTGTTTCTTGGTAGTTTTGTATCTGGATTGGGTATGTCCAAACCAGTTTCTGTTTTTATGTTGTGTACATTAAAGTTTGGAGATTAATATAAATATTCACCATTGCACAAAAAAAAAAAAAAAAAAAAAGGAAAAAAAAAACTTTTTCTCAACTGCTCCTTTGCACTGTGGGTCAACTGGCTAACGATGGGTCTCAATAGGATAGCTTATGACTTACAAGATGTTAATGATTTTGGTTCTAGAATCTAGATTCTGTAGAGACAATATATGGAGCATCCTTAGAAGCTGTTGCTGCATACCTCTCATGGTAGGAAAGAAATTATAGAATTTTTAGAGATGAAGAAAAAGAGTTAGGATAATGATTGTTGATGCTATAAAGCCTATGCTAATGAGTTTTCTGGTGACTTCTACAAGTGTAGTCCTCCATTTTGCAAAGCTTTGGTGCGGAATGTGGCTATAAATATTCGTCTGATAGAGGAAACAAGGATCAATAAAGCTGTGGTCTTTAAAAGCCAATGAGAATTGTTGTCGTCACTGTGTAGTGATGGTTTAAATTGTAAACATATTTGTGTAAACTGGATTAGAACATTGTGTGATTTCATTATTAATCCTTCAAATATGGATTACCATGGGAGTTTTCCTTGGGATCCAGTGTGAATATGTACATCTAATTGGTAATAATCCTCTTTGGCATACCATGGGTTATGAATTCCATCATTTAAAGCTGTATTTTTCAAGTCTTTTATGATTTCTCGATTCTAAAACTTTATTTCAGTTTTATCTCATTTTCGGTTAAAAATATCATGACTTCAAAATCAGAATATTAAAATTTTGGCAGAACTTGCCAACAATACACGTTGTTAGTTGGCTGCAAGAGAAATACTCATAAAGCGTTTGTTTGAAGACAAATGTTTTACTATAATGTGCTACAATAATCTTGATTTTAGTGTTTGTTTGGCAAATTTTAAGCCCAATGTGGATACATATGCAGAAGACATAAACATGTTCAAGAAAACTGGCAAGAAGATAGAGAAAGAATCTTGATTTGGGTAAAGAGCACCAAGTAGATTGACCTTCCAATATTAAGCAAGACGCTCTAGCTGATAGCATTAAACATTTCTTCTCATTTTTATCAAGATACGACCACTATCAATAAAGAAATATGTATATGTAAGTAATTTTTTAGAAATTCTAAAATAATTTCCTATAAACAGGTGAAACTGTGTTCGTAGCCTGCATAATTGCTACATAATATACCTCTTGAGGAGTGTCTTTATTGAATTGGAACCTTTTTCCAAGACATGAGTAGAGATTCTTTTTCATTTTCCACTTTTTAGTATCGCTTGACAATTTCAGTATGCCTGAATCTGATATGTTTTGTGTATCCTCTACCTTGTCATCCTCTAACATTGGATCTTCCACCTATCAAATATAAACATATATCAGACATTAATTGGCCATTGTTGCCCCAACCTCCATTTCAAAAGGCGATGAAGTGAAA
Organism: Artemisia argyi; assembly: GCA_030686995.1. Taxonomy (NCBI): domain Eukaryota; kingdom Viridiplantae; phylum Streptophyta; class Magnoliopsida; order Asterales; family Asteraceae; genus Artemisia; species Artemisia argyi. Next base: position 186,256,340 of record CM060685.1, on the reverse strand, counting down.
GCTATGGGAAACTCATTAAGTAGAATGCATCTAACATCTTACACGTTTCCCATGTGGTAGCTATATATTAAATCATTTCTTTTGGTAGTTCCCATTGTTAGTTTTAACTAAATATCAAATTCTTTTAGCAGTTCATCAGATTACTTTATAATACCACATTTTGGATGATGATTGATATTAATGACTCTGTTTAAATTTTTAATGAAGATAACGTAAATAATAATATTAAAGCAAAAACAACATTGGCTATAATTAGTTTAATATTTTCTATTGAAATTTATCTTTTCATCATAGTTAAAGTTTCATGTAATTTGTCTATTTTATGAAATTCAAATTGAATTCAACAGGTAGCAGGTCAACCCAACCCGCCTGAACCACTTTGACCCGAAAAAATTTATTTTTATTTTTGAAATGACCTGCTTTGACCCAAACAAATTTCTACTTGTTCCCGACCAAACCTAATCTTGTTAACTGGTATTTGTCAGCTTACGATTTCCAGGGGCCGAAACATTATGCCTTCTACTCCTTTTATTTTGGATCCAAAATTTTCAAAAATAATTTCAAGATCAACAATACTCCCATCGCTAGTGAATTGATACAATTCAGCCATACAAAGCCGATCATCATCTCTCTTATTTGCAAGGTGCACAACAGAAGTTGTTGCCTCCCCTCTTAATCTATACTTGAGGTCTACGTACACTTGTTTATCACCTGAGGAAGTGTAGTACACAAGGTTCACTGTGTATGTGATTGATGGAGATAATAATTTGGTCTTGACATGTGTTTTGAATCCCTTATTGTCTATTTGATAAACACCTGCTGGAAATCTGCATGAAGAAGAAGAAGAAGCAAAGAATATTGCATCAATTTATATATACTTATGAAACAATAGGGATAAGTCTGAGTATGACAAGTCACCTTGATAAATGATCAAACTCATATCGAGGAGTGGAATCTTCATTTGGAATCAAACAGTCTTCCATGGATATCATGTGACAGTGTTGTCCTTTCTCATTAAGCGAGAACCACTGCATAATTAGAAAGTTGGGAATTAGTTCTGCTCAGATTATCTTTATAAATAGACATAGCCAATTGAATACCGTTTTGTATCCGTTAAGGTAGACTCCTTGGGAGAGAATCTATTTTAGTTCCTGAAGGGATGTGTAGAACAGAGATTGTGAGGCAGCCTCGACTATGTGTTGGTACTCTTCAAACACTTGAAGTTGCACCTATATAATGATATATCCAAGCAATTAAGTGAGCCATACATTCGGGTTAAGTGTCATTTTTTTTCTTTATATCTTGTATAAATAACATAACCATTGGCAATAAAGTGCTTACTTTTTCTTCAGATGGTTGAAACTCGATGCCTGCGACTAGTAATTGGACCTCATAACGGTATTCAAAGTAAAATTAAAGGTCTGCAGTTGAGTGTTGGGTTGTAAAGTGATAGAATGGAACAATGAACCATCCATCTTCTCTCATATATGACGGGTAAATTATGAAAACTTTTGACTCTCCATCTATTTTGTATCTCAGGGGATGGTAATATGAATTGACATCTGATTGATCTTTATATCGGAAGACAAGATTAAGCGTGTATGAGATATGAGGTGTCAAGTATTCACCTCTCACACGTGCTTCGAATTCCCTTTTATATGGGTAACATAGGCCCCCTGGAAATCTGCATAAAGAAGAATAAAGGCAGCAATTAATTAGAGAAAAAGGATGGATAAAGTTACTGAATACCAGCAAAAGGGATAAAATAAGAGACCTTGAATTAACAATGTAAAAATAAGACGGATCTCTTAAATAACGGGCTTCAATTTCATCGAGACAGGCTTGAATGTAAATCCTTTCAATGTGTTTCCCCTTATCATTTATACACAGCCACTGCACATCCAGCGAAAAATAGTCTTTAGTTATTATTAGGTTTACAATATGAGAATCAGGGTATTAATTGGTCAGACCCTTTAGATTTGGGTCAAGGGAATTGGGCCCAAGTCTAGTGGGTAAAGTCTTTGTGGTTGATGACAATGATCCATTTTTTGTTTTGTGTTAAATTTTTAATAGATTTTGAGTAAACTAAATCACTTATTATCTTTTTTTCCTAAAAAGATGAACACACTTGAGATGTCACTTTTTAAAAAAGTACATGAAATTGGATTAAATTTGATGACTCAATTTTGACACATTTCAGATATCATTTTTAAAAAACTGAGCCATAATTGTTTTATAAGTAGAAAAATACATATGTAGTTGAGTATATATACAATTTACCATTTTGAAAGTTTAATAATAAAGGGTCAAGACCAAAAAAAAATTTTATCCACTGCACATACCATGGTCTATGTTTGGAAAAGAAAAAAAAATAAAAAATCCAAATCTAGACTACACAACTTTTTTTTTTTTTTTTTTTTTTTTTTTTTTTTTTTTTTTTTTTTTTTTTTTTTTTCTCAACTCCATTTTTAGTTTTTGCTTGACATCACCATTTTTACCTTTAGTAACATATCCAAATTTCCACCTCACATCTCAAACTAATCTTGTAAAACATAAGATTTGACAAGATCTCCAGAGTTATTTGTAACTCATTAAACTCAATGCTCAATGAGTATTTTTTTTTTGTTATATTTACACTTATACAATAATTTTATAATGAAACAAAGAAAAATAAAGGATCTAAATGAGAACTTAAATTTAGCTAGATGTGAATCTTTAATGGGTGTAAATGAAAACACTTTTTATATATCCTTAGTACAATGGACGTTTGGTACGAGCTAGTGAATCGCAAAAAATGAAAAAAAGGTTGATAATGGAATCCTAAGAAAAGAGAATGAGCTTAAAGAAAGAGAGAGAATCGGATTTCATTGTTTGGTAGATACCTAGAATAGTGGAATGAGTTAAGAAAATTGATATTTGTGTTTTGGTATGAACTAGACGTATACTCGCACAAAGAGACGATGCATATCAGCAAATAATTATATTTGCGAAATTGTAATTTTGGTTCGACCTTGGATGCAAAGCTTGTGTCTTTTGAATACAAAGCATGTGTTTTTTTGAAGATTACGGTGATTACATAGTAGAGTTTATGATGTTTTTCTGTAAACTACTAAATATAAAAATTCATATGCTATATAAAAGATAAAGATTAACCATGTGTGTGACCAAAAGTCTTTAGTGTTTGTTAGAATTTAAATTTTGTGCAATACATAACTACCGAATATACAACCATAAACTTTGAGTAAATCCTTTTTTCACGTGCTTAACAAAATTTTATGTTTGTTTCGTTGAACTAATTCACAAAATTTGAGCTATCTTGAACTAATTTTGTCAAATACTTTCGTTTATTAATTACTACATTGAAAAGATCATACCGGAAACAAATTTTGTATTTTATTAACTGAATCTCGAAAAACTTGTTTGACACACTATGATGAGAAAAAAAGTCAAAAACTCATTTTTGTAGTGGGAATATAATTTACCAAGATAAATCTTAAAAATTAAATAACTCAAAGTAATATAACTAATTACCGTTTTGCCCGCATTAATGAATAAGCCTTTGGAGAGAAGTTCTTTGAGTTGCTTTCCAGTTTTGTATATTAGACGAGGATCCACAGCCATAAGTATATCTTCATGCTTTGTTAGCATTTCGCGTCTCAGATCAGGAAATTCCTGTGATTCAAGTGCAATCTCCAGTTCTTCCACAACACGAGACATTGTTGGCCGTTCTTCACGAGCTTTCCGTAAACATTGAAATGCAATGTCTGAGAATGTTTTCAAAGAACTCGTATCCATTTCTTGCATGAGATCTTGCAAGATAATCTCATCAAACTTATTCTCTTCGTAGCATTTTTTCCAGAAAGGCACATAAACCTTTAACTCACACCCGATATTTTCAACACATAGTTTCCCAGACAATATTTCAAGCAAGACTACCCCAAAAGAGTATACATCCGACTCTTTCGTTAGGGAGTACGTCTCCAAAAAGACAGGATCACAGTATCCAGGGGTACCCAAGGCGCCCGTGATAAGAAGCGAGTACTGCTGATTAGCAGGACCCATCTTTGAAAGCCCAAAGTCGGAAACCTTCGTTGTCATATTATAACCAAGTAGGATGTTTGCACTTTTAATGTCACAGTGCAATACTCTTTGCTGTGTCCCGTTTGGATCATGCAGGAAGCTTAGTCCCTTCGCAGCGTCAACGCATATCCTGAGACGCTGCTTCCAAGTGAGAGCAGCGGAACTTAACAAGCGATCGAGACTTCCACCAGATGCATACTCGTAAATGAGGATCATCTCACCCCCTTGGCAGCAAAATCCCAGGAGAGATATCAGGTTTTCATGCCTATAACATGAAAGCATTCTGATTTCTTTGAAAAACTCAGGGCCGCCTTGTCCGTATTTACGATCAAGGCGCTTTATAGCAACTAGGCTTTTCTCTCCTGATTGAGAGAGAGACAATTCTCCTGCATACACTTTTCCAAAGCCACCACTTCCGATAACCTTGCTTTCATCAAAGTTGTCGGTGGCTGATATGATATCTTCCAGTTGGATTTCAAGATGTTTGAACTCAGTCACAAAGGATGCCATTGTAATTAGCTGATCAAACAATAACGGGAGATATCAAATTGTAGAAAAAGAAGTACTGAAATTGGTGTTTAAGAATGAAGAATAAGGGCAGGTTTGAATGCGAAGAAAGATTTATTTGCTGTGACTGGTTCAATAAAAGAAATTGCCTTTATATAACGGAAGCTTGGCGAGAGAGGATATGATAAGATATGGTTCACCTAATTACACGTACACTCGGATGAAATAATTGTAATGAAATTTCATCGTTAGCTGTTCAAAGCAAAAAGACAAAAAGGAAATGTAATGGAAGGGGGACACCAATCATTTTCATTGATGAAAGGTGAGCATTTATTTAAAGAAAAAGTTGAAAGAATAGTCACAAAGGATGCCATTGTTAGTTGATTAAATAATAATGATAAAGATCAAATCATTGAAAATAGAGTACCACAAATGGTTTTTGTATAGTAATAATTCTCTAATGAAAGAAAACTCACAATTCTCCTATACTGAAAGATTTTTAAGAATTGAGAAGAAGTCAACACTTGAATACAGAGAAAGATTGGTTTCATGACTTTAGTAACACCACTAACATAACCACTAACCTTAATTGAGAAGAAGTCAACACTTGGTGTGCTCATTATTTCATTCCAAACTTTGATATGTAGGTAACTAATGAATATTCCTAAAGACATGTTATTTTATAACATCTCAGCTAGCTTTAATAAGTCACTCGTGCTATTCCGCGCAAAGATATTTCATAAGGCACCGTTACACTATCTAAATGGAATACCAATCTAAAATTTGGTGTATAAATTAATAATTGTTGAACATATATTTTGTCCTTTTTGACCCTCTGACGTTTAATCCGGTGTCTATACAAACTCACACCAATAATCTTCCTATCACTTTAGTCATTATAACCCATATGGGACACCAATAATCCAGTGTCTAATATTATTTTAGGAATATAAAAATAACAAAAGTTTGTTGGATGAATTTACTGGACATATATAAATTTTGTAATCCGTACATGTCTAAAAATTGTACATCTTTGGAATAATGCATGTTCTTTTTACTTTTTAGAACATTAAACAGTGATCGGTATTTTTTATTTTTTTAAATAGTTGCAACAGGTAATAATCATATGGTATCTAGTTTGGGATGCATATGTGATATGCCATGGTATTATTATGCATAAGATGTATTTTCATCAAATTATACTTAGTTGTAGTAGTTAGTCCACAGAAAATAAATGCTCCACCTTTGACGTAGAAAGCTCTAGTTATGGAAGTCGGATAATGAACTTGCATCTTTTTGTGGACAAGACTAGTTTTCAATCAAATTAGAAACCCCAAACAATCAATGCAAACAACAATTTATGCAGGGACCATTTGTATAATTTACTCTTATAATAACATACTATAGTTTTTGTAATAAAATGTATCATGTTAGTTATGTACAAAGCAAAAAAATTGTAATGTCATTTTACTTGACTTGGCCTTTCTAGCTTGGATTTAATGTGAAAGACAATCACACAAAAGTTTTATATTTCTGTAAGAAAAGATCTAGCTTTGAAAAAGCAAAAATATAAAGTTTGATTAGATAAAAATTAGAGCTGGCAAATTGGGTACCTGTTATGACCTGTTAAAGGAAAAAATATACTATGCATTTTTTTTATTTTTTAAAATAATTATTTTTAGTATTCTAGGGTTCAATATTTAACCTTTTTGATACATAAAACGTATAACTGTCATACTCAAACCACCAAAACCAAGTGTTAAACGAGTCGTTTTCATGTTTGAAACTTATGTTATTCGCACGCTCAGAACCTGTTAAGACACGATTTGCCAGCTCTAATAAAAATCAGTATGCATGCATGTTGCCATGTTGGTCATCACACCAACCCCAACACCAACACCAAACACCAACCCCAACCCCAACCCCACATGATTTAATTCATCCTCTAAACATTCAACTTTGAAGCTTCTAAAAATCAACAACATATATTTACCATGCAACCCCTCAACTGCTCCTAATACACACTCCAACGCCTCAGAAAAACAAAATGATCCAATTAGCAACAAGGTTTCATCAGCAAATGATAAAAATGTGGATACATTAGTTGATGAACCAGCTGATCAATCTATTATATGGCAAGGCTATCCTAAAATGGATTACTTTCATGTTTGATATGCAAGCCTTGAAAAATGTTGAATATATGTTTTGTCCAATTTGACCCTTCCCTCATTCAAACTTGGTTTTCGATAAAATAAGCCCAAATTACCGAACCGTGCTCACCCATAATTTGGGACATCTAAGACACACATAATTAAGCAGAGCATGGATTAAATATAGCCTGATCTTGAAAATGCAATTGAACGCGGTGCAACGATAACACTTATGTTGTTCAACTCTATTTCTTTTATTGTTTGTTTTTTTGTTAGACGTGGTATTACAAGATTTAAAATAATCAGAGTGTAAAATATACAAGTGCTCGAACAGAATTTAGGTTCACTCAGTATTTCATTACACTTTATTATATTAAGGCTATACAAAACAAACTTACTGGCCACATTTAAAAAACATTGCATTGAAAAATGAAAGGGAAGGATCTATAATCTCAATGCTTTGCACCATATAAGCCAATATGATCCTTTTTACCAGGATGCTGTAACCTAAGATGCATAGAAATCATTTCGGTGGAAATTTTGGTTTGAAACTCCGATACCTTGACTTCCATCCAACCATCACTTCTCCGTTGTGGGGTGACATTCAGTTTACTGAGTCTATCCACTAGGTTCAGGGTGTTCTCATTAAGCCTTGGTCTGATAACTGGGTTGTGAGGGCCTGCTAAATAGATATACCAGCTTGATGATCATAAAGATGTCTTTCCTTCAGAACAAGCTAGACGAGCCTCAAAGGTGGATTGGTCTTCTGGTAATTTTTAGACAATGTAAACTGCATTTGTTGTTTCAGATGATACGTCTGGGCATTTTATTTCACTCTCAATTGTAAAAAGGTCCTCCAAAGTTTTTGTACTGCTTCACTGAACATGCTCGTTGTCTGATACATATAAGGTAAAGAAAAATATTGGGTGAGTATTACTTACAGCTTATGTGATAACTGAAAAATGTACAGGTAGAACGAGTATATATGATCGCAACTTGTTTTAACTAAAAGTTCTTACAACAATGATCTTAAAAGCTTAACCATGTATACATTCAAACTCAAAGAGTTAATAATTATGCTGGATATAACAGTAAAAATGCATAACGGATCGTTTCAAACACATTATTTTCTACATATATACGTAAATTACATTCTAAATCTAAAGAAGAACACATTTCATACCTTCTGCGAACTCTTCCCAAATAGACAAATTTCCATCGGGACAAATGCAGGCAATCGCATCGCCATACTCTGGCGGAACCCTAAGAACCTTTGCAACGCTTCCATCATTAACCTATTCAATCAGCAAAACTCATATCAATCAGTCAATAACAACACTTGCTAACAACGTTACATTCAACATAAAAGATTAAAATCACAGAAATCAATCATTATTTTCCTCAACAAACAGTCCAATCTTCAAACAAATAGCTCCATTTCACCGAGCAAATACATCAAATCCAAATGAATACAAATTTGACTCAAAATAAGGCTGTAAAATAAACCGAACGTTTAACCAACCGATAGTTAATCGTTCTGCTAGAAGTTCATCTACATTCATTTACTCATTAAAAGAACAAACATGAACATCTATTATGTCCATTCACTTATACGAAATGTATCATAACACAATTGCGAAAATTAAATCCAAGAAAATACAAAGACGCTAAAGAAGAGAACAAAGTTAGACCACTATGTATCAATTTTAGATCATTAGGTATGAAGAAATGACCAAAGGCGTCACATCTTTTCCTTCTCTACCACTAGCCGACCACATTTCACATGTTTTGTTTCTATTGCGGCTCAAAATCCACTAAAACAGATGAAAAATTCCCTACACTGGAACTATGGGCTCCCCCAACAACTGCCTGGTGCTCTAAAGAACATAGTCCTATAAACTAAATCAATCTTAATCTTAATTATAGTAACAAATTAGGCTGATCACCTAGTACTAGTGTTTTGCCCAACTACAGATACTCTGACACTTGATAAAAGGGTTTTCTAATAGTAAATTCTGGTTTTCAAAACTTACTATTAGTCAAACACAACCTACACAATCATCACAGACCATTTTGACAATCTGACTATTTTTACAAATAATTGACAACCAGAATATACTATTGAGTGTATGTATGTTTCATAATAGCAAAGAAAACGGTTGCAGAAAGAGTAAGATTGGAGTTGCTTTGAGTCACGAACTATATTTGTGACTTCAAAAGTCAAACATGTATTCCATTGTCCCATTAGAAACGGAGACAGTAGTCAGTACACTTGATAAAAGGGTTTTCTAAGTACTCATGCATTTAACAGCTTAACCTATTATCATGACCTTTTGACTTAGGGCACAACAAGCAGAAAAACACAAATGCAGAATTGTATGCAGTAAGCGAAACCGATTGCAATATATGGGCACGCAAATAAAACCGAATTTATGCTAACGATTTGATGGAACACGTACATTTTGGTATTTACACTATGATATACCTTATTTGTTACTAATTGACTTTTTCCTCTAAAAAGGTCGGGTGTCATCCTTGGTAAGGTTCTACGAACACCACTAGACACCACGTTGTGTTCTGTTACATTTGATAGCCCATGATCTCCTTCTTGGAAAGTCATAATGCACAATTATATCATAGGAAAGTTAACCAAAAGAACAAAACTGCTCATGGAATGGAATGAAGAAAGTGTACCTATTGGGCTTGTGAGGGCATGGGATTTTCCTCCGCTTTTTGTTAATGACTTTGGGCTTCTTCAATAGAAGGGTCATCCTTTACTTCAAGTTTTGGGTCGTTATCAACAACATTAAGGTCTTTCGATACCTCGTTTGCCTCAGACATTTTGTGTATACAGTTCAACAAAGACCTGATGGTGACACAATAATTCAATAGAGGGTAATGTCATTTCAAAACTTTCGTAATATATAAGATACATACGAAGCTATAGTCCAAACTCTCTTACCCTACATCTTGCCCCCATAAAAGTGCCTTATAAAACTAACTTTCGTGGGGTATTAGTATTATTATCATTTAAGACTAATGATGTTTTTCTTCACATAATTTGTAGCCTGTAACTAAGGAGTGTTTGGATCCGCATTTTCATAGTGACTAGCGCATAGTTCTATATAACAAGAATCAGATTGCCAAACGCAACAAATACGTGATTTACGCATAGTTAGACTTAATAACGACCTTATAAAACCTCAGAACTTCAATATCACACACACATTTTGTTGGAATATATGAATAATAATAAACTATAAACATATAAGCATCAAAGAGTACGCAGCGGAATAGATCAAATACAAATAATAAATTAACCGAATATAAATGAATGCGTACCTCTTTGTGATTTCTAGCAAGAACAAGAAACCAATGGAACAAGAACTATAAACCCTAATTGGGTTTAATGGTGGATCGACTAGGGTTAGTCGAATAGGGCAAATCACCTTGTTAGCAAAAGTATGCCAACACTTCGTTCTTGAACACACGTATTAGTAGCGTTTCAATAAGAAAAGCTAGGTTCTTAATTCACAAGCAATCCAAACACAATGTTTAGAAGATCGCGTAGGAACCCTAGAAGGGTGTAGCTGATCAACTAAACAAGAATGGTTTTGAGCTTAGAAATCTAGTAGGAACCCTATAAGGGTGTAGTTCGATTTCTAACTCAAGAGGAGAAAGAGAAGGAGATTTGGTTTGCAAGTGAACCAAGGGATGAATGAATGAATAAGAGGAGGTCTCATTATATAGCATTCAATAAACTTGGAGCAAAAGCCATCCCAAACCCTATGGGAGGGAGGGTGGCCGGCCATGGGTTCACAAGGCCCAACCCGAACCAAACTTTCACTCTATTCCAAATCTAGTCCTTCATCTTTCGTCTAACGGTCGTTATGTACCATTAAATGCTCATTTCGTGAATTTAATAATTATTCGTCACTAAAACAATAATTATTAATTAATTGAAACTCATACGTAAAGTGTGCAATCCCGAAGTCTCGAGTTCGAGTCCGGTCATGATATATTAATTTATTATCCGTTAAAACTAACACATTTATCAATAAAACTAGTTTATTACAAAAACTACATTTAGTCGTGCCTAAGGTCTTCAAACAAACAACTCGGTCAGATATTTGATCGAACACTTGTGTTACCAAAAAATAATACACACAACTCAGTCGGACATTTCAACAAACATTTGGATTACACTCTAAACATTTCAGCTATTAAATCTTCCTATTGCTGAGCTGGAAAGACGTTGCAGACATAACGGATTATCTCTTGTTGGTGGTAGAGAAATGATGGTCGCACGTCTGCTTTATTTGGAAGAATCAGAAAAGCAAAGGGGTTATGAACTCAGTGATAATTTGAAGTATTCCATCATAATCAAAGGGAAAGTAATGTCGATACGGGGTCTGTGGGATATTCAGGAAGGAATCATCAAGTGGATGATGATATGGGTGTTATATCTAAAGGCAAAGGTTCTGCGTCCATCGCTGCAATGATTCCGATCCCACAACCTGAGCTAAAAGCTTTCCCTAATAAGGCGAAACCCGAATCTGTATTGCCTGCCTCTAAGTGGGCCCGTGAAGACGATGAAAATGATGATGAACAAAAAAGAAGTACTAGAGATCTTGGATTGGGTTATTCATCATCTGGAAGCGAGAATGCTGGTGGTGGTCATGGTATTGAGGCTATGGATACCGCAAGCACTATCACGAGTTCTGATACTAGTTTAACCGAAGAGAAGAGGTATGTACTTATTATCCTTGTGATAGGTAATAGATAGAGTTTATTGAACTTCTCTCATATTGTTATTAGGAGTATCAGATTTTTCATTTAACATATATATATATATATATATATATATATATATATATATATATATATATATATATATATATATATATATATATATATATATATATATATATATATGGGGTCATTCATGTGAGAAATCTAATTTTTATGAGAAGGTGAGAACAAATATTAGCCTCTCATTTTATCCTTCTTTAATTTTGAAAAAAAAAAAATCGGAAAAAAGAATTTCGAAAAAAAAAAATCGATTTTCACATGTGAATTTTTTTTTTTTCATTTTTTTCACATGTGAAAAAAAAATTTCACATGTAAATTATTTTTTTTCATTTTTTTCACATGTGAAAATTGAAAATTTTCACATGTGAAATATTTTTGACATGTCACGAAAAAAAAATTCGAAAAAAAAATTTCGAAACAAAAAATTTCGGAAAAAATTTTTCAGATTTTTTTTTTCACATGTGAAAAATGACGGAAAAAAAATCGAAATTTTTTGAAATTTTTTTTTGAATTTTTTTGTAATTTTCAGAAAAATTGGTTAACTAGTATTAGGCATTAGATCAAAATTAAAGAAAGATAAAATGAGTGGCTAGGATCCCTTCTCACCTTCTCACAAAAATATGACTTCTCATTTGAACGCTTGACTATATATATATATATATATATATATATATATATATATATATATATATATATATATATATATATATATATATATATATATATATATATATATTTCGTTAGTTTTAATTTCACATCTAGACCTTACTCATGGTTTTATTGATAAATAGATTTAAGTGAAATAATTTGATACTTTTTGAAAGCGAAGAGGTATACTTACCAAATATATCTAGTTGATATTATTTGTCCCACGCGTGCAGACAAAAGTTGAGACAGATTAGGTGTCTTTGATTGAGTACCGTGAATCCCTTGAAGAACGAGGATTAAAGAAAGAAGAAATTGAAAAGAAAGTGGCGGCACATCAAAAACAATTACAGAACAAGTATGGCTTAACGGATCATAATGAAGATTCATCACACAAGAGTCAGTTTTAAATTGTCAGGGTTTAAGCTTTTGGTAATTTTGTTGAATACACATAATGTTTTAGTAACCACAGGGACATCTTCAGAAAGAAGGGAGAAAAGAGATGATTCACGTGAATCTTCAAGAAAGCGTCAACGAAGCCATCATGACAGTGAAAGTCCACAGCGTAAATCATCAAGTAGGGATCGGGAAAAGGGTAGAAGTTATGATTCACATACTGAAAGAGAGAAGGAACGAGACCATGATAGAGATAGGCGCAGAGACAAAGACAGGGACAGCAGGAGAAGATAAACTGAGTTGGAATTCACAGGTATGATTATTTTAGTCATGAATCAAAACAGATTTTTACAATGTATCAGCTTCTTTTAGCTTATGTTATGTTATTTTTGACATAATTGCAGTTTATTTATTCATGGGATAGCTGTTTAAATCCTTTTGTTTCTTGCAAACAACAGCAGCAGTAGCAACATGTGGATAAATGATGATGATAGCCCCACAATGTTTCCTGCTCGTGATGGACATTCTGGATTTTACATATAAACCCGGATTCATCCTCTTGTTCACGTGGTATGATTAATGAGTCGTATTTGCTGTAAACAACATGGTAATTTTTTTTTTTTTGCATCTTGTCACGGATCTGATTCGTTTGTTGTACGTACAAGAAAGTATTTTGTGTTGGTGCTTTGAACTTTAAAGTGAGCATAGAAATGGGAGTATCATATTGCGCTTTTAGACCCGTATAGTGCAGTCTCTTTTTAATTTAAGACCCTTTTAAGTGCAAGGACAAGATTAATGAAACAAGAACCTGTAGTAACCAGCAAAGAAAAATAAACAGGAACTTCTAGTTGGTTTGTTCAAGTAAAGAAAATAGAGCATCAAACTCGATAATTATAAGACGATAAAACCATATATATATATATATATATATATATATACTAGACTTCTAAGCCCGCCCGATGGGCGGGCATGACTTGTAATTTTTTGTTGCTTAGTATTAGAAGGTAGTTAAGTAATTGTGATTATTGGTTAGGTTTTATATTTTGTTTTTTTAATTTTTTTATGTATGTATTGTATTTTGTTATATGTTGAGTATAATAAATATAATTCAGGATAAAACGGGGTTTTTTTTTTTTTTTTTTTTTTTTTTTTTGGTTTTGTTTTTTTTAAATGAGCAAGTAAAATATAAAAGTAAATTATATATATTTTTTTAAATTATGAATTTTAAAAGTTTATACTAAGGCTGATTGGACCGTCGAATTAATAAAAAAATGATGATTTGTAATGATATAGTCGTATATTTTCTAACTTTACATTGTAATGTATCTTGTGTTTCTTCTATTATGTATTTTTTGTGTTAACCGTGCATGAGCCACCAAAATAAAAGTAATATATTTAAGATAATTCAAAGTTTAACTACTATCAATAAAGCTCAAACAATGGTATTGTATAAAATTTACAATTATAGAAGCAACTAATCAATTAGTGAGACAGTTTATCGGACACAAATAATCTTTATTTAATCTAGCATGGCAAATAAAACATTCAACGTTATTAGAGAAGTAAAATATCATGAGTAATGAGTGAGGCTAACTAAAATGTAACCGAGATACCGGGTAATTTACCTTTTGGCTTGTAGTTAAAAAGGCTCAATCAAAATAAAAAATGAACAACATATCAGAAACATTATCGGCTTATTCAAACACTGAAAAGTGATTATTGCTAGTGTGATCACGTACCTTATACAAAGTAAGTGGTTGTTTTTTAGCCACACAAGAACCTTGAACCCATTTGACACATGAATTTCCGCTAAGCGAGTGAAACAAAAATGTCTAATATTATAAATATGTAATTGATTTGTTAAAATATTACTTTTTATGGTGTTGTTTAGAGGAGTATTTTGTAAAATATTTTTTTTTTTTCAAAATTATCCTTCGTTTCATCACTATTTTCCAACCTCTGCAATGTCATATAATATTTAATATTTGGTCCACTTTCCGCTTGTAAGGAATTGCCACGACGTTAAAGGTTGAGTTAGTAATATGAAACTCTAATGTGTATATTCATAGTATCATTCATATATGGTTTCATATTCATGTAATTTGGCATTTATTTATTGATAAGTATTTGCGTACACAGTAATTTTACTTTCTGAGTATTCGGGTTTATTTCCAATAATGTTGTTAGGCATCCGGTTTCTTAGTTTTTCGTCTTCCAGTGATGTATTTCTGGTTTTTCCAACGATGGCATTGGTCCTAATAACTTTTTTCCATATCAAAACCAAACCAAACGCCTCAAATGCAAGCATTATTCGAATTACTGATATCATTATGTTATTGTGATTGAGATTGTTAATGCAAGAAATGAAGTTAAAGAAATGATAAATTACCTTGCAAATCAGGATCTTCTATGTAGGGCCTATGTATCCACTAATACTTACTTGACTTTATGTTTATTCAAACTACCCATCGTATCCATAAAGGTAAAAGACAAACACATCTTACATTTTTTAAGTACCAGGTCGTTTTTGCATAACATTCCTGTAATTTGTCCAAAGTAGCAGAGCTTATTCTTACATAATTTTGTGTTTCTCTTTTACACTTTTTGCAAGAATCCAAGTATAATGACGAGAAAGTTATCACTCAATTATTATCAAAGTACTTATACTTGAAATAACATTTAAGTTATGCGATAGAAACTTTACATATTGCTGGAGGGACGTTGTCCATATTGCGATTGAAGCAGCAACAAAACCATTAACACTGACGTCAGTAACAATGGAGACGTCAACACCCACAAGAACAACCAAAATGCTGAGCTTTGTGTCTCTTGAATATTGAATCTTATCAAACGCAACTTCAATCAAGCATGATATAGGGATAATACACAACTTTGCTAGCTGACATTAACAGTTGGAAAAAATCATGCTTTCATCCAACCACACAGAGTTCAGTAATGATATCTAAAAAATGTAATGGGAGATCAGGAACTAAGGAGCGGCTGAAATTACCTGGTAGAATCCCACTGAGTTCCACATTAGACTGGCATTCATCCCAACAATCAAGAAGTTAGCCACCAGGACAAACTTGAAAGTTCTGAAGCGGGTACATGAGATGGTTGGATGTAAATTTAACCCAACCACCTAAGAACAACGGTCATGAAGGTGGTTGTAGCAAAATGCAATCCGGTTAATGTTGTTGCTGCATACAAACATATGATTAGATAGAGTACAAATATACACATCCATGTCTATGTGAATGTGAAAAGGCTTACAAAGATATAACATTAAATAATTTTGAGCAACTCAATAGAAATTGAGAAGGGAATACTGGTACCTCAATAATAAGCACCCATTGCTTGACAAGTTTTTTTTCACCAGAAACCAAAGGCTCTCACAAATTAATATCCATAAAAATGCAGCCAACTGAAAATATAATGGAATTGTTATACTATATTACTTCTGATAAATCGTCATATCCAGCTGAGATGACTACTTCAGTGGACACCAAGTAGAAACACAAAAGAATTACTCACTAAAATGTGAAGACCAAAGTAAAAAACTACCCTTCACATAAAGATTGGTACTATAAGACAATGTTTCCATTGTTTCTTACGATCTAATAAGGATTGAAAAAATGCAGAGCCGCTAATCAAGTATCAGGTTTATATCAGTTGTCCATGTTCAAGCAAACTGGACTAAGCTCGAAATTAGATATATAAATCAAGAAGAATATAGTAAGCCCATTAACTGAGAAAATTTCCAAAATGTTATACATCTTGTATATCTAAATATATTTTATCTATAAATTACTTGATAGAGTCAGCATCACCAGCTAGAGCACTAAATGATTCGAGTTCAGTATCATGATTTCTGTTCATTTGATCTGTCATCGTCGTTTCAGGTTACTCTACTATCTAATATACATAAAAAATATTAATCGTTAAACTCATTGCACGTGTGAATGCTATTAGATAGTATGTATGAGACAGTAAATTACCTCTATTGGTTATCGTCGACATTTTTTTATAGCGAAAGAAGGCAGGTAAAAATGGCTATTTAGTCCATTGATAAGCACACCTATGGGTAGTGGTGGTCACAACATCCGCATAGTCAAATGGGGATGGAATGACACCAGTTGCAACCAACCCATTGACACGTGCCAAATCTGCCAACATAATGGCCTTTTGTTTGTCACAAACATGTCAAATATATGACAATTTTCAGTCTTTTGTTAGCATATAAAGCTTGAGTAAGGATCAAATGAGAAATAAAAGTAAAATGAGAAGAATGAGAAGTAACCACAGCCGCACATTTCAGATGCACCTACAAAATAAGATGCATCTCCCATGAAATTCTCCTTCCTCATTTGAAATATGTGGCTACAAACATTTCTCATTCTTCTTATTTAATTTTCTCTTCTTAGTGGATCCATTCCCTATAAAGCTTTTCTCCAACTACATTAAGATAACTAATAGTACACACATTGTGAATGAGTGCATAGTCACACAACTGCATTCTAAGAAACAATACTATATTTCTATCAGATCTAACAAAAACTTTGCCTAAATGATTAAGCATCCCTTGTTTATATATACTTTGCAATTAAAATATGTTTAATCCTTTCAAGAAACTTCATTTTACAAATATAATACAAATTTAAATGTAAAAGAAAACCTTATCAAGACCAACATCACCGATTGTCGCACAATAAACAGGGTTGATGGTGAAATACGCGGCTTGAACCTCCCAAACCTGAAACGATAATCAAGAAACCATAGATTACCATGTTGACCAAATAACATATCAGCAGCATTCGAGTCATATTATCATGCATGAACCATAAATCCTTTATGATAAACCATAGTTTACCATGTTGACCAAATAACATACCAGCAGCATAGCAAACATCTCCAGTAACACGGGAACCATGTGAACTATTGTTATCATGTGTAAAGTGATTGGAAAAAAATGTTAATAAGCAACTAAAGTAAGTTTTGCTCACCCAAGGGCAACGCACCACTGGCGTGCGCACTGTCAGTCCATACTGATACACAAAGAGGCCTGAAAAGAAAGTGACAATACGAATTAGATCTTCATACTCACAGACTAATAGTAAACTGCAACATCCAAAAGCACACAGACATTTACTTATAATCTCTCTATGAAGTTCAAACCGCAACTAAAACTTGCCGTAACAATTTCTAGAACGTAATTTAACCAACAGTACCTAACATACTTTTCTACTAAAATGATCTCATACTGGTCCATGAGAAGAAAATTTTTGAAATCTGCTTATACCAATTACACATTAATATCAACAATTCATCCTATTACAAAAAAGAAAACAATAATTTAATAACTAACAACAAACAACATTCAAAATGTGAGGCAAGTAACGATGTACAGTACCATTGGAACATGCATCTGGTAACCTATTATTCGCAGATAGCACAAATTACCAACGCACACCCCTAACTGCAGCTACCAAATGTATCAAATGCAGCAGCAACCTGCGTCTGCAGCAGCAAAGATTTTTGTCAGCAGTAGCAACAACAATCGGCGTAAAAAGGAACAATTTTTGAACAACTATTAGTTTTACGTTATGATTAGGCTTGAATATGCGAATATGGAAGCTGCACCAAACACCAGGCATGGCTGCAACCACATTTTGAGCGGTGCCAAACACCCGACATGGCTGCAATTACACTCTCAATGTGATTGCCCAGCCAAGATATAGGTCTACAAACGTAGTTAGAAAAACCGAATACTAACAATGGGTTGCAACCACAATTTGGATTGGTTGCCCGGCCAAGAAAATGTCATAGGTAAATTGCGCTATCAGTTTTGAAGCTCCAAAAATTAAGCACTTCCTCAATGTTCAACACTTAAAAAATTCCTTTCACCCGACTTCCACCAGTTGCAGACTTCTATCCAAGTTTCCATACTCTTTGGACAACCAAAAAGACAATGCTACATAGAAATTAGAGGTTCTTAGAGTAGCCTCCTGTAATAAGTGCTCTTCTATATTTTTGTTGAAATTAGTTGGCTGAGATGATGACTGACTGCCACATATCAGGGTGGGAGACGTACCAACATCCATGATAGTTTGGCGACTGTCATAGAATTCAGCATTCTCGTACCTTGACCCTAAAAATTTAGCACTTTTGCATTCAGTTGTACATATTTTCTATCAAGATTTCATGTTTTGAACCACAATAAAATAATCAGAACAAAACTACTAAGAAGGTTGAAAGAGTACTAAATGGAAAATTATAAGAACCAAACACCTAACCAGCTAAATTGTCTATCAGTTCAGATTTTGATAGACCATTAATATTTCTTTTGTTATTCCTGGTACAAAATGGGAAAACGCGACTCCGTTCACTTAAGTATTGCCTGATGTTTAGTCGGGATCTAAATGTTTGCAAGTCATGAACCCGGGACTGTATGCTTTCAAAACAAACAAATACTATATTTCACAAAGGCAAACTGCAGATTTCAACTTTTATGGTTGTCTCAAAATATGAATAAGAATAGAGACGTATTTAATCAGATCGATCTCAATGGTGCGTTGATATTGAGAGTACCCAAACTAATAATTCAAAGCAACCCGTGATGCCTCAACATCAGCAGCCTAAGCAAGAATGAACTTTCACCAAACCTATATACATAAGTAGCATCAATGTTTTCAACCTCACAAGCCCTCTTATCGCCCTCAAAGCCTACATATACAAATCAGTAGATAAAAAAATATGAATCCATATTATATTAGGGCATCAGATATTTTAAGATACATTTGGATACAATTGGGCAAGACTATGGCATCTATGTATTTGGTGAAAGAAACAGAGGCGGCATCGAATCCAACTTCGCCACCAAGAGCTACATCCTTCTAGTCACCTGCTGCCCTTAAATTTAAAATTGGGGATCGGTTCAGGCCTATACTCGCATCAAGGTAAACATGACACTCTTAAAGGATGATGTTAAAGCCACAATTAGTAACAATGTATATTAAGGATTAGGGTAAATAAAAACAACTCACGTTAATATTTTTTGTATGACCAATCACTAAAAAGCAACATAAAATCAACTCAAAGACGTAAACATTTTGCATAGTGAACCACAAATCTAAACTATGAGTCCATTTATCTTATTTTGCAAATCATTTAGAAACCTAGCTTATGACAGCGATTTAAGAGGTCCATACTTGCAACACAGAAAAGACTACTAACCTTTCAGGATCTAGGATTAGGAACTTTAAAGCTTACTACTGCTTTTGTATGTGGAATTACTTCATCAAAAGTTAATCTTCTTGACACCTGCAAAATAAAAATTCACAACTGTATATCCTAACAAAACATCTAATTCTATGAGCAAATGCCTTAAAAATATTACCGTGGTATTCTGACCTGTAGCCAAACCATTAATAAATTCCTGTAACAAAAAGTAAAAGTTACCGAAACAAAACATGAGTTGCAATATTTGAAGTAATGATGATTTCATATACATGCTCATAAGTACGTCATACCATGGGAGTTGATCCATGTGATGATTTATACTTAGCCCAAAAGATGATTACTGATTGCATCATTGTTAACTACATAAAACGTACAAAATCCTCAAGAGGGTTACGTTATACATTTATAATGAATTATGAATAGCTGATAACAAATTCCAAATCGAATGCAGAATAAAAATACATGATCATTAGAGGAGATGAGGAAAAGATTACTCATTCACAGCCGAAAAGAGCAGATGAGATTATTAGGAAAAAAAGATATTAGGGTTTTTGAGAAAAAAAATGTATTATGAATGAACTGGCAGTTTTTTTTTTTTTACGTATATGTTTGATTAGGTTACCTAACTTGTATGGATTCTCCTACATAATTGCTTGTATAGGTTTATAGATTTTGATTTGCAACATATTACTCAAAAATTAAGTTGATCTAGTGGTATGAATACTTATTAGCCTATCTACAAATCAAGGGTTCAAACCCTACTTATTAAATTTTTATAAAAATTAATTCGCCCTAAATATTAAATCCGAATTTTATCATGGTGATGATGTGGCTTTAATTACAAAATAAATTAAAAAAACACATAAAAATTTTAAAAATTGCTTACATGGACAGAATGTGATGACATGGCTGAAATTGAATTACTGGGCAATGAGGTGGCGTTTACGTGGCATTATCTACGTGTAACGCCTCCTGTTATATATAATATAAAGACTAGCTCTAGGCCCGCCCGCTGGGCGGCTACCTTCAAGAATTCTTCAAGGTAAAATTAGTAACAGTCTTCAAGATATCATTAACCTTAGTATACTCTTCACAATAAAAATACGTTTATGTGAGTCATAATCGTTAAATGAATAGAAACGAACAAAATACTCATAATCTGTGAATAACCTCAATTATACACAACATTTATTGTAGCATTGGTATAGTTACCATCTTTGTTACAATAAAACACCTTAAGACCTTTTTAACCACATTCTTAACTAGAAAAAATCCAAAATAATATATATCGAAACCTTTGGTACAGTAAACAATAAGAGGAGAAATATACAATAGGCATATTTACATGTTGTGACCTCTCTGAGCAATTCATTTCACATATTCCATAAGATGAGTTTCCTGCTATAGAGTGAGTTATGAGACAACCTTGTAACAGTGGGTAAGTGTGGGGGGTAAGGGTGGGGCACATCCACTGAACCTAAGATGTGATGGGTAGTTTCGACGTTGGTAACCCAGTCCTTCTTATCTAGCATCCTTTAATGTGGTATCCCAGATTGAACTACTCTAGCCTGCATCACATAGACATCATGGTATTTTTTACATAGTAAAACACGTACATAAACAACATAATGAAATATAGGAAGGAGCAATTCCCTATAGAGACAACACACAACCAAGTTTCCTTGTACATTCCATTGACTTGCATAAAGTTTAATAGGTACCAAAAATAAAACAATTGAAAGCAACCTTTATATATGTCAAAAGAATAGTATCTTAAGCAAAACTGACCAAAATGTATGTTGCAATACAGCCAGCCCAATATGATTTGTGCACAGTCGTGCAAGCCTACGGTCTACTGCCTAATGCCACATGGTAGCAATGAGATAAAGTAGTCTAAGATCATGCAAATTTACTATTTAGAGTTCTTGATGTATACATTCAAAAAGAATTGCATGAAAGCCATGAGCCCATGGACTACTGATATAGTTGCTCACATAAAAATCCATATCATCATTTTTTGCAACTTTTGAAAACCATGTACAGTTGAGTGTAACAATATAGATAAATTCATGATGCTTTTGAAGGAAAAGAAAACTGAAAACATGACCAATCACTGATGTAACTTTGTATTGTACGTGATATCCTAAAAATGCCACGTCAAACTCATGAACCTCAGTACTTACTCTTCATGATGACATCTGCAAAATCAGTGGATTAAATCCTAGAAAAATCTCTATATGAAAACAACATTGAAAGCTAAGAAAAATGTTAAGGAAGCATAAGCAAGCTAACCCGCCAGATGATCCAATCTCTGGCCATCAGATTCTAGATAAGTTACATGATACTCTCTAACTTCCATTATATATGACCAAATGTTATTATCATTGTTTTACACAGGAGAAAATAACCTTTTTTTTACAAAGATGGAGATTGCACATTGAAGCCTCAATAGATTATAAAAATGGACATTCCAAGGATTAAATACAATGTTTTCCACAAACTTACACATGGAATCAGTTTATAGATTATGAAACAAAGAGTAAAAGACAAGTATACATAGAGATGAGCCAAATTCGACCATCAGCTTTCAAGGCCTAAATTGTAGACATATTATGTTGTATACATACGCGTATGTATACCTGTAAATCTTGCATGACTCTTGGTTAGGCATCTTTTAGATCAGCAACAACAATGTCGTCTACATGTCCCTTCGTCAAACCGTGAAGCTGTGTCTTGTCTCCAACATTATGTGTATGCTGTCAATGTTAGAATATAAGTATCATGACAATCATATAAATAGGTAAACACATATGCGGAAGCGTAGGAACATATATAACACATAAGAGATTAACATAAATTAAATAGGAACGTACCGTGGTGATTCTAGCCCGAACAAGAATCAAAAGCAATTGTCTTTAACAATATGAAGAACCCTAAATAGGGTTTATATGGATCAATGATTAACCCCTTACCGTTTTGTTAATCGATCCCTTGATAACAACAAAAGTATGTTGTTACCTCGTTCTTGTACACACGAATTAAACCGTATTAAGGTGATGCTAGTAACAACACAAGAACACTTTTGAAGAAACAAAGTCGATCCACAAACCCTAAAGGGTGTTGTACAATCGGTTTAGAGAGCAAGGAGGAGAGGAGAAAACTTTAAGGATAATTGTGTGTACAAAAGGTAAAAACAATTGACCCTAAGGTTTGTTTATATAGTGTTTAAGAATCTTGGGGACCAAGTTAGGGTATGGGTTGCCCCAACCCATCATTCGGCCGATCCATGGCCCAAGCGGGGTTCTAGACCCTTCTTAGGTTACCATATTACTTAAACAAATACTTTCCTTATCTTGCGTCTAACGGTCGTTAGTCATTAACGGTAAATACCAACGATCGTTACATACTTGTGTATAATAATAAATATATAAATATATTAATTATTATTTCTTAATACTCATTCGTAACGTGTGCAATCCCGAGGTCTCGAGTTCGATTCTAGACATACGTTTATTAATATATATATCCATAAACTCCAACAGCTCCTACTTGGATATCTATTAATAACATAATGACATTGGTAAGCGTCTAACAACACGCCAATGCCCCTAGATCAACTTGAGTAAGGTTTCCTGGAAAAACCTATAATGATTCATCATTATTATTATCATCCTTTTGTTTCTAATACCACGTTAATAAAGATATGGATCATAGTCATTCTTTAATTAACAATTCTGTTTCTCGTTTTTTATGATTGAGCAAGATTACCAAAACATCTGAACGTATTCCAGATAGACTTTGGGTGTGCGCACGCAAACATCTTGTCAACCCTACGTGGGGCCCAGCAGTATTAAACTTCAAAACAAATTTGAAGGAACAAATTCTTTCTTGACTACAAGAATAACCCATGGACTTTGTAACTCTTCTGAAAACAATCCTTATAACTCCCAATTACGGTAAGCGGTAAATTGCTTCACAGAATGCACTACATCCATGACTCTTATCTGGTATCTCAAGTCTGAGGATAACAATTTCATGATTTACTTACTGACAAGATCCATAAAGTAAAATCATGTAGTTGGGATAAGTCCTATATTCAATTCATTGAATATCATGTGAAATTGGTATGTCAACGCATCAATATACTTTCAAGTATATTCTCAACCAATACTCAGATTTGTCTTAGTTTAATGATATTCCCATATCATTAATCGACAATGGACAATTTAGAATAACATTAAGTTATTCACGGATTTAAACATGCAAATATAGGACACAATTTATTATTAATGAAAACAAACGTACTGTAACACCTCCAATTTTAAAATATGTAGCGGAATTTAGATTGGGTGTTACTTCATGGCTTAACAGTTTAATAATAGAAAACGATCATTATTTTAGTCGTTTTAAAAGATTTATCATTCGAACTTTATAAATATCAGAGTTTACAAAATGAGGTCCCCAATGTTTTCAAAGTTTGTTAAATAAGTTTTCGAATGATAGTAAAATTTATAGCCTTCGTAAGTATCCGTGCTCCTCCGTGCCATCCTTGTTCATTATGGACCTGAGATAAACACATGCTAAAACGTCAACACAAAGGTTGGTGAGTTCATAGAGTTTGTAAGTAAAATAGTAAATTTTGCAAAAGTAAAGAGTGAATAAACCCATAGAGTTGACATAAAATCAGTTGATTTTCCAATAATTCCAAATTTAGGTAATAATGGTAATAAATACCATCATTAATGAAATAAGTAGTGGGTTACGTTGTTATACATCCATAGTTGTTTGATTCTCCTACTCGAGTTGATAGTTGAGTAAGTCCATAGTAGTTGTATAAAATCACTTGTTTGGGTGATTCCTTGGTGTTTGTATAAAGCATTTGAACACAAGTTTCCAATTAGATAATATAATTGCAACGAATACAATTATGTGTGAAAATATAGTTATTGCCCTAAGCTCATGACACGCAAACCTTAACATCGGGTGTAATATAAATAGCCTACACCATAAAATGGAGAAGGTGATAGTGCCCTCGTGTAGTATTTGGTTACTTACCCAGCAACTCAAATGGGGCGTCAACTGCCAATAGATCTATTCACTAAATTCGCGTTCACTCGCAAGTGATTAATGGTTCATAATATGAGGGACTTTTGGCAATGGTGGTACTTAGGCAATAACAATCCGGGAAGCATACAGAAAATACTTGTGTTCAGTTTGTAGCATGTAATATGTTTCAATAAACAAATAGAGTGTATCATCAGTCGAGTAATATGGTTAAAATAAATGAGTAATAGTTGTAAGTAGAAACAAGCATGTATCTCCCCCAAAACATTTATAAAACGATTATAAAACGCTAAAGTAGGGGCTATGACTCACCTTGGTAGTACAGTGATCCAGAGATAGAAATAGTAAGTGTGGAAAAGGAACGGCTCAGGATACGCGACCTGAATTAATAGGGCAACCCTTAATTTAGATGGTTCATGAATTAAGACTTTTATGTTTCAAAGAACGATGTTTTAAAATATCCGTATCGACGTAGCTTGTGTGGCAATTAGTCAAGGTAAATAGTTATTTATTTAACTCGTATGTGTGTAATAGTTTCTTAATATTACGTAGTCTATACTAATGTCGTTAATTATTAATTTCCAAAATTAATGATAATTACTAACCGTTTAATTTAAATAAAATATTAAAATATTTTTAATTATGTCGTTATTTATATTACAAAAATGTGGGACTTTTATATCGCAATTAAGTTTTTATAAATACTTATGAAAGGAGTTTGAAATGCAGATATCGAGATTTTTATAAAGTTACTTAACGAATACTTACGTTTTATTAATATTCACTAAAAATTATAATAATTTGTTTAACAACTTAATTAAAAAATGACAACTGAAAAGAAAAGAAAGAAATAATTAAAAAGGAAAATGGCCAAGACTAAGACAGGGCTCGAACCCCCGACCTCAGTCTTAACAGCAGACGTCCCAACCATCTGCGCCAGCCATTTGTTGTGTTATATTTTGGAGTTTAACGTATTTTAAAGGGTTTCTAAACTGTTACATCTTTGTTAAATCCCTACTCAGTAAGCTGAGCATGTGTGCATACATTTGAACTTCTCATTTCCAGTTTTAAAACTGATTTTGTCAATAAGTGATATAGTTCCATGTTTTCATGTTTAACGAGAGTACATATATGTATAAGTTTTTCAAATGAGAATCCTTAACGACATACTATACGTAACAAAAGAGTTAAGTTCGAGTTTAAAAGAAATGATCCTGATAGAGAAATAAGCTCATAAGTTTAGTAAATACGTTACATAACTTGAAAATAGCTTCGCGAGTCGCAAAACAATATAGGTCGATCATGTACAAGTTTCGCGAGACACACTTAGTTATTACTTTTCGTTTTAGTTTTCACAAGTTGTTTAAGATTTACCACAACGGTTTATTTTTATTATGTATGTGGGTGTGTGTCGTTTTACAAGCCAATTAAACCTTTCGATTTTATACTTATTCGTGAGTCCCACACAAGCTCTTGAACAACAAAAACAACTTTTAACTACGTTTGCATGTGTGTGATGCGTACATATACAGAGAGAAGGAATGGAGTTTTGGAAGACTTACTACACCAAGAATGGTGGTGAGGAAATACGAAGAGGAAATGTGAACGAGGGATGAGCGAGAAGCGAAAACAACTCCATAGCTTCCCAGCTTACACCTCGTCTCTTTGCATCACCAAGAGAGTTTGGGAACTTGCAAAAATAACATCCTACTACTTGCTTCTTCTTTCCTTGTGGTTCGAATGGAGTATGAGGGTGAGTGTGATGATTTATTTTAGTTGTAAACAAATGTGCATGTGTTTTGTTATGTATATATATAGGTAGATTTTAAAGACTAGTCAAAGGAACACATGTGGGTCTTGGTGGCTTGGTTGTGCCGAATTTCAAGGGAAAGTAAGAGACCAATGTTCTAGTCAAACCACCTAAATTAATTACCATGTTTCATGTGTGACTTTTAGTACCATTTGGGTCAAAATGAATTAATGCATATGTCTTGTAAATAAATGAGGAGGGGCGGCATAATAAAAAAAAAATATAGAGCTTGTAAGATTGCACATGGTCTTGTCTGAATTTTCTCTTGGTCGACATAGGTAACAAACAAAAGAATATATAAGAGCTTGGGAAGAAAGGTGCATGGAAGTGAAGAGAAATGGTACGTAGGTATATATATTAATAAACCTTGAAGTTTTCCTCCCAACCAATTACTGTGAACGGCAGGGGTCTTTAAATGTTATGAAACTATTCTTTTCAATATCTTGGTCCTTTCTACAGTTGGTACCCGCCCAAATTATGGGGCATGTTCCCCGGGTTTATCTTTTGCATTAATGAGATGTGATGGTATTTTGTTGTGGGGTGCATGAAAAAGTCTTGGTTGGGTATAAGAAGGGAAGGGTAAAATGTTTCTTTTTGTTTTCTAGCTTGTCGACACAAGCCAATGCCCAAAGAAAATGTGAGTTTGCATTGATTATTTATTTTGATTATACGTAAGATTTCCTTTTAAAATGAGACTAGTACTTGCCCAGGAAATATATTTTAAGTTTTGTGTGAGCATGGAATGGGGGAGTTGTCTTGTGATTTAATATAGATGTTGACTAGCTATATTGAGGTAGGGACATGATAGTTTGCTAGTGATTTAATTTTATCTTTAGTTACTTAGTGTATATAAGGTGTTATGTATATTGTTTTGGGTACTGGGTTAACGAGAAATAACTTTTAACGGAACAAAACGTAATATATTAAAGTTAAAATTATAAAATTATATCTTTCGCAAGTATCGGGTGAATAAATAATTGTTTGTCAATGAGCGGGCCAAGGGCCAAATTAATTAGGAGTGTGTTGGGTTAAGTAACGAGACTCAACCATATATATGATTTAATTAATTGGGTTGCTAAGTTATTGTGGCACGCGTAGAGTTCGTTCCAAATGACATGTGAATCACGTCACATAAATATAGTTTGTACGAGAGAAGAAAAAAAAAAAATATATGCTCATGAAAATGGTAATTAAACTTGAAATTAAATTTATTTCGAGTTTAACGTTATTTAACAAATGGGTAAATCACGATGTATTACAGTACCTACCCGTTAAACTGAATCCCGTCCCAGGAATCTAATCTAAGGTAGTAGTTATCAATGGATTTTTAATAACGAGGTCTTTGAATGAGAATTCCATGAATGTAGAGAAAATTATTTAACTTTAGTTCTTGTAAAGAAAAGCTTGTTAAGCAAAGTTTTAAGTGACAGCACGTTATTGGTCCCGTGTTAGTTTTTTTTTTTTTTTTTTTTTTTTTCGAGTGATGAAGCAAAAGAGTACTTTTTTTTTGCGTGAACAGTAAATTTGGAACAGTAGCCCCAACGGCTATATCTCCTTTCTCATTACCCCTTTTTATACCTCGTTTTACCATACATAACCCAACTTTTCAACTATATTTCTCTCATCAATTCCTTTGAGATGCCGCACATTGTCACCATGGTTGCGATCGCGTACGTGGTTGTTGCTACTATTTACGTGGCATTCATTCCAAATGAGGATCGTGCATTATTGGTCGGGATTTTGGTGTTCCTTGTGCCCCTCGTGATCTTAGCGGTTGTCATTGATAAGTTTTGGAAGTGATGGATAATGTAGAAGTGTTGTAATAAACTTCGTTGTGTTTTTATGTAGTCCTTAATGTATGAGTAATAAAGTTTGTTTCGTTTTATAAAATCTTGCCTTATGTTAATTATCTGTTCGTATTTATCGTGCAATATTCAAAAATAGACATGGAAAGTCAATATGTCATATGATGGAGTAGTTATAGCCTGGAATTATTTGGTTGTTAGCCATCGTTGGAGACAAAGGAGAAATGCAGGGAGTTGGCTCGTAGTTGAGTCGCATACGTGGTTTGAATGACATGAATTATGACTAATTAATTTGGTGGGATTTCGTTTTAGTTTCGTAGGTGTTGTTTGGAGCGTGTATGAAACAGAGTACTTAGGCAAAAAATTTGATCTTTTGTTTAGTTGGTGTAGTGACAATCGAGCTGAACTGTGTTGATAACTTGGCCATCGAATGATCGAGTAAATGAAAGAGACTTGTCACATATGATTTATGGGTGAGTGTTAAATCGAGACGTGTAAAATATCAATAGGTTGTTAAGAAAATAACACGGAGAACGATCCAATGTAAGTAGGCACTAGTCGATTAACTCAGGCATAAAACTTAAGTCTTGGGCTCAAATAGTGTCGGACTCAATTTGTGGCGGAAAGCCCAAAGACCAAACATGGTGCGTTGGTTTATCATAAGAAATGGGTCACGGCCCAATGTCATTTGGGTGGGTTTGGTTTGGCGAGTAAGAAATGTTTGACGCACGTTCCATGACAAATACGGTTACAAGATAGTTTTGAGATCATCAAGATTTCGTATAATGCCTGATAGTTTTAGGAAGTTCACAATCTTTTAGAGACAGAAGAGTCAAACGCACGAGTGGTGTTATTCAAACGTGGCGTGTTCCAAAAAAAATTTAAATTGTAGTGTTGCGTGTTTAACGCGATTTGTTTATTGCAACTTGTAATGTGAGGGCGAAAGTAGAATTTTTAACACATATCCCAAAACTAGTAGTTAGTTTTAATATGCATGAAAGATATATATATATATATATATATATATATATATATATATATATATATATATATATATATATATATATATATATATATATATATTTTGAAAATTTTACCGTTTGAATACAAACGGTCATGTCTACCAAAATAAAATAAAGGAAGAATATTTTCAAACCCTTATAAATACTGCTGGCATGCTTGGGTTATCCACACACACACACCAAAGAAAATATTTCAATGGCTTGCAAAATGCCACACACCGCTGAAGAATTCCAACGATTTGTCAAGGCAGAAGCTGAGGGTAGTGACAGGGATCGCCAAAAAGCTATTGTGGGGATCATCAAGAGATTTGAGTTTATGAAAGAACTGAAACGAGAAGATATGGAACACTACGCAAGGTGCCCCGACGTATCAGATGATAGGAGACGTGTGATTGACCAGTTCTTGCAGGACGAGTATCGTAAGGATGCTGCTGTGATTGAGTCATTATGGGATTGCGTCAGTCAGATACAGGCTCAGATTTATAATAAAGTTCGTTGGAGTTATGAAGAAAATTTTGGAGCTGCTAGGGTTGGACAACCGCAACAACAACAACTACCACCCCAACAACACCGACCACCACAACAACAAGGTGCATCAAGTTCTTGTTCATCAAGAGTGGTTGTGCAACAACAACAGTTGCCTCATCTGGATGATTTCCAGCCAAGCTTTGAAGAAAATGTGGCTGTTGCTGATGGTGGTTGGACTTCTGACATGGAGCGGGAGCTGAGTAGGTTGGAGGCTCAGTGGGAAGAAGAGAAGTTGGCGAGCTTCGATCCTTATGATGACGGTTATGATTCCAACAATTCTCAAACTTGGAATCACCCAGACTACCTTTGAAGCCTAGGTTTATGTGTACTAGATGTCTTAAATTCAGTATTGTTTGTAATGTTCAAGTATGTTTTAAATAATATGATGTTTGAATGTTTAACTAAAATCTTTTGTGAGCACAATTTGGATGAGAATTTATTTATTCTGTCGGGTTTAGATATTCCTCTTGAATTAAAAAAAACTGTGCGGGTAACCTACCCGTTAAACAAAGAGTTTTGTTGATACAAATTTTTACAAAGAGAGTTTTGGATAAGGATGTAGAGAAAATTGCCGGATTATCAGCTTTTGGGAATGATGAAAGTTACTTTGTCTCTATGTGGTGAGTAGTGAGCATATGTGGGTAGAATAGTAGTCTACGGCTACCGCCTTACATATCCCACTTTTTCCTCTTCACTACTCACATTTTTCTCACCCAAAGATTTCAAAATGTCACACACTTATACTGTCCTCATAATTTTGTATGTTGTTGCAGACCTCTTTTTGGCTTACATTCCAAAAGAAGATTTGGAGTCTTTGGATTGGATTATAGCACTTCTCATGCTAATCGTGGTTTTAGCCGTTAGCGTGGACGAAATATGGGGGTAAGATATAGTGTTATAATAGGGGTGTTGTTTTGAATTCGTAAATTAGCACCATGCATTAACGTTTAGAGTGTTAATCACTCGTGCATTTTGTCGTGCAGGATATTCGAGGTGTTACACCCAGTTGTGGTTCTCGCTCTCGTAGGAGTAGTGGTGTTTTTCATCAGTTTGATTGGTCAACCAATTGGTGATGTTATGCTTTACTTAGCGATATTTGTAATGTTAACATTACCAATGCTAATCATATCATTGTGTAAAAATATTTGGGGTTTCTACTGAAATAAAAAAAATAAGTTCTAGTGGTTCTCGATTTCATATGCATGTTATTTTAGATAAAAATAAACCTATTCATCTATATTTCATTACTCACATAGAGAAGCGTCCCAAACTATGTAACTAAGGAAATATAAATTTATGGTGCAACGATATACAATTTCTTGATTTGAATAAAAAGGCGTCCCAATCCATTCAAATTAAGACATTGTAAATCATTTTAAGATTCTGATTTAACACTCCTATTAATCGACAAGTATTTCATGTGCGCATTTTCCGGGGATATGAAAGAGTTTGTCATATGTATTTATGATGATGGGAGTAAGATAATTAGGGATGATTGATACAGTACTCAAGATAGTGGGTGAGTATATATGTCAATATACTAGAGTGTTGGTGTAGCATAACTTATCTAGTAGTCACATAATCGTCTGGCAGATGGAAAGCACGGAGAGCGAAAGGCTATAAAATGTTTTGTTTGTAAAAGTGGTTATAGTTCGGATCTAGTTTAGACCCGTTTCACTATAACCAAGGCTCTGATACCAATCTGTAACACCCCCAATTTTAAAATATGCAGCGGAATTTAGATTGGGTGTTACTTCATGGCTTAACAGTTTAATAATAGAAAACGATCATTATTTTAGTCGTTTTAAAAGATTTATCATTCGAACTTTATAAATATCAGAGTTTACAAAATGGGGTCCCCAATGTTTTCAAAGTTTGTTAAATAAGTTTTCGAATGATAGTAAAATTTATAGCCTTCGTAAGTATCCGTGCTCCTCCGTGCCATCCTTGTTCATTATGGACCTGAGATAAACACATGCTAAAACGTCAACACAAAGGTTGGTGAGTTCATAGAGTTTGTAAGTAAAATAGTAAATTTTGCAAAAGTAAAGAGTGAATAAACCTATAGAGTTGACATAAAATCAGTTGATTTTCCAATAATTCCAAATTTAGGTAATAATGGTAATAAATACCATCATTAATGAAATAAGTAGTGGGTTACGTTGTTATACATCCATAGTTGTTTGATTCTCCTACTCGAGTTGATAGTTGAGTAAGTCCATAGTGGTTGTATAAAATCACTTGTTTGGGTGATTCCTTGGTGTTTGTATAAAGCATTTGAACACAAGTTTCCAATTAGGTAATATAATTGCAACGAATACAATTATGGGTGAAAATATAGTTATTGCCCTAAGCTCATGACACGCAAACCTTAACATCGGGTGTAATATAAATAGCCTACACCATAAAATGGAGAAGGTGATAGTGCCCTCGTGTAGTATTTGGTTACTTACCCAGCAACTCAAATGGGGCGTCAACTGCTAATAGATCTATTCACTAAATTAGCGTTCACTCGCAAGTGATTAATGGTTCATGATATGAGGGACTTTTGGCAATGGTGGTACTTAGGCAATAACAATCCGGGAAGCATACAGAAAATACTTGTGTTCAGTTTATAGCATGTAATATGTTTCAATAAACAAATAGAGTGTATCATCAATCGAGTAATATGGTTAAAATAAATGAGTAATAGTTGTAAGTAGAAACAAGCATGTATCTCCCCCAAAACATTTATAAAACGATTATAAAACGCTAAAGTAGGGGCTATGACTCACCTTGGTAGTACAGTGATCCAGAGATAGAAATAGTAAGTGTGGAAAAGGAACGGCTCAGGATACGCGACCTGAATTAATAGGGCAACCCTTAATTTAGATGGTTCATGAATTAAGACTTTTATGTTTCAAAGAACGATGTTTTAAAATATCCGTATCGACGTAGCTTGTGTGGCAATTAGTCAAGTTAAATAGTTATTTATTTAACTCGTATGTGTGTAATAGTTTCTTAATATTACGTAGTCTATACTAATGTCGTTAATTATTAATTTCCAAAATTAATGATAATTACTAACCGTTTAATTTAAATAAAATATTAAAATATTTTTAATTATGTCGTTATTTATATTACAAAAATGTGGGACTTTTATATCGCAATTAAGTTTTTATAAATACTTATGAAAGGAGTTTGAAATGCAGATATCGAGATTTTTATAAAGTTACTTAACGAATACTTACGTTTTATTAATATTCACTAAAAATTATAATAATTTGTTTAACAACTTAATTAAAAAATGACAACCGAAAAGAAAAGAAAGAAATAATTAAAAAGGAAAATGGCCAAGACTAAGACAGGGCTCGAACCCCCGACCTCAGTCTTAACAGCAGACGTCCCAACCATCCGCGCCAGCCATTTGTTGTGTTATATTTTGGAGTTTAACGTATTTTAAAGGGTTTCTAAACTGTTACATCTTTGTTAAATCCCTACTCAGTAAGCTGAGCATGTGTGCATGCATTTGAACTTCTCATTTCCAGTTTTAAAACTGATTTTGTCAATAAGTGATATAGTTCCATGTTTTCATGTTTAACGAGAGTACATATATGTATAAGTTTTTCAAATGAGAATCCTTAACGACATACTATACGTAATGATGCGTGGGAATCACACCTTGCTTTACCTCTCGAGGGATCTCGCGAGGCTTACAACCCCCACCAGGCAGTGTACCTGATCGTTGTAGTATAGTATAGTGACAAGTACCGGGGGATTGATCGTTCAGCTTAGGAATAGTGTCGCTAGGATTAGAAAGCCTAATTAATAGTTCTAAAGATGAAAGATGATTATTTTTGTGTTTTTATATTTTATGAAAGCAAGTAAAATCTCGGGTTTTGGAAGAGTGGGCGGAATTAGTTGTTATTCAACTAACCCAAAAACTACTTTATAACTAATTAAACTAATGAAAATGAAATTAAGCTAATATTAAACTAAGGTTGTGAGCAGTATTTGGAAAAGTTGTGTTTACTTAGACTTCATTACTCCCTAGATATCTTTTACATGTCAATTACTTGTTACACTTGTATGGATGACGGATTGTATTCCTTAATACCATTCGTGGGGTGGCATACATAACTCCCCAACTCTATGAGCTCTTATCTCCTCCTACACCATGACCCAGCACAACTATAGGGATTGTAAACAGTGGCTCATGCATTAAATACAACCAATAAAGACCTAGTACGCCTCGGTTCATGTTTCTTAAGACGTTCAAGCATGTTACCATTTGGAGATCTGCCAGTTTTCTTAAGCCTAACATATAATATCATTCATCCAAGAACAAGAATAGACAAGTAATTAAGACATAATCAACATCTAGGTTTCATTAGATCTAAGCAAACACAAAGTAAATCTAGCCTAGCATAGTAGAATTAAGATAAGAACAAAAGATAAACAACCAACACATAGACATATTGGTTGAATTAAGAGTATACTTATCTCAATTACAATGCAAGGTCTCAAGGGTTTGGAACCCTTGAAAAACCTGTAAAAGAGGCACCAAAATCGTCTTTAGGGTTTCACCAAAACTTCTCCTCTTTTAATGAAAAAACTAGAAAACTATATATAGGAAAATCGTCCTGACGGCGTCAAGAGTAAATTCTGACGCCGTCAACTAGCCGCCATAAACTTCCTCGGACGCCCTAGATCCACTTGTGACGGCCTTGCTGACGCCGTCACCACCTACGGTAAATTAATCTTGGCCACTTTGACGCCGTCATCTCTCCATCTGACGCCGTCACCAGCTACGGTAAAATATTCATCTTGTCTGACGCCGTCAAGAGTAAACCCTTGACGCCGTCACCTTGTATTTCCAGCTTGGATTTTTGGTACTCTGTCGTTTTCTTCACTTTATGCTCCAAAAACGTCCAAAATAGCCTCTTTTCCAGTATTCACTCTCCAAACACCTAAAATCACAAAAGGAACGATTTAGGGCAATATCTGATCAAATAAAGTCGGATTCGGGCTTAAATGACCCCCTAAAAATGGATCATTTTTCGCCTCATCACGTGACAAAAGAGTTAAGTTGGAGTTTAAAAGAAATGATCCTGATAGAGAAATAAGCTCATAAGTTTAGTAAATACGTTACATAACTTGAAAATAGCTTCGCGAGTCGCAAAACAATATAGGTCGATCGTGTACAAGTTCCGCGAGACACACTTAGTTATTACTTTTCGTTTTAGTTTTCACAAGTTGTTTAAGATTTACCACAACGGTTTATTTTTATTATGTAGGTGGGTGTGTGTCGTTTTACAAGCCAATTAAACCTTTCGATTTCATACTTATTCGTGAGTCCCACACAAGCTCTTGAACAACAAAAACAACTTTTAACTACGTTTGCATGTGTGTGATGCGTACGTATACAGAGAGAAGGAATGGAGTTTTGGAAGACTTACTACACCAAGAATGGTGGTGAGGAAATACGAAGAGGAAATGTGAACGAGGGATGAGCGAGAAGCGAAAACAACTCCATAGCTTCCCAGCTTACACCTCATCTCTTTGCATCACCAAGAGAGTTTGGGAACTTGCAAAAATAACATCCTACTACTTGCTTCTTCTTTCCTTGTGGTTCGAATGGAGTATGAGGGTGAGTGTGATGATTTATTTTAGTTGTAAACAAATGTGCATGTGTTTTGTTATGTATATATATAGGTAGATTTTAAAGACTAGTCAAAGGAACACATGTGGGTCTTGGTATCTTGGTTGTGCCGAATTTCAAGGGAAAGTAAGAGACCAATGTTCTAGTCAAACCACCTAAATTAATTACCATGTTTCATGTGTGACTTTTAGTACCATTTGGGTCAAAATGAATTAATGCATATGTCTTGTAAATAAATGAGGAGGGGCGGCATAATAAAAAAAAATATAGAGCTTGTAAGATTGCACATGGTCTTGTCTGAATTTTCTCTTGGTCGACATAGGTAACAAACAAAAGAATATATAAGAGCTTGGGAAGAAAGGTGCATGGAAGTGAAGAGAAATGGTACGTAGGTATATATATTAATAAACCTTGAAGTTTTCCTCCCAACCAATTACTGTGAATGGCAGGGGTCTTTAAATGTTATGAGACTATTCTTTTCAATATCTTGGTCCTTTCTACAGTTGGTACCCGCCCAAATTATGGGGCATGTTCCCCGGGTTTATCTTTTGCATTAATGAGATGTGATGGTATTTTGTTGTGGGGTGCATGAAAAAGTCTTGGTTGGGTATAAGAAGGGAAGGGTAAAATGTTTCTTTTTGTTTTCTAGCTTGTCGACACAAGCCAATGCCCAAAGAAAATGTGAGTTTGCATTGATTATTTATTTTGATTATACGTAAGATTTCCTTTTAAAATGAGACTAGTACTTGCCCAGGAAATATATTTTATGTTTTGTGTGAGCATGGAATGGGGGAGTTGTCTTGTGATTTAAGATAGATGTTGACTAGCTATATTGAGGTAGGGACATGATAGTTTGCTAGTGATTTAATTTTATCTTTAGTTACTTAGTGTATATAAGGTGTTATGTATATTGTTTTGGGTACTGGGTTAACGAGAAATAACTTTTAACGGAACAAAACGTAATATATTAAAGTTAAAATTATAAAATTATATCTTTTGCAAGTATCGGGTGAATAAATAATTGTTTGTCAATGAGCGGGCCAAGGGCCAAATTAATTAGGAGTGTGTTGGGTTAAGTAACGAGACTCAACCATATATATGATTTAATTAATTGGGTTGCTAAGTTATTGTGGCACGCGTAGAGTTCGTTCCAAATGACATGTGAATCACGTCACATAAATATAGTTTGTACGAGAGAAGAAAAAAAATATATGCTCATGAAAATGGTAATTAAACTTGAAATTAAATTTATTTCGAGTTTAACGTTATTTAACAAATGGGTAAATCATGATGTATTACACGTACTAAGTACTTTAATTCATTATAAATAATAATTGCTTAATGTCCTTTATCCAAATACTAAATAGATCAATGCATGATAATTCTAGTTAATGAATTATGCCTCAAGTCATGTCATTCATACTTATTGACAAGGCATAAATCAACTAACTTTGATCAATCCGAATTTTGAGAATACTTAATTCAAGAATTTAATCAGCAAAATTCTTGTATGTGTGTATCCAATATAGCTACACAATATTTCATAAATGATGTGATATCCTCAACCATCAATTTATGACAATCAAACTTTCAAACGTTTTAAAGTTTAAAGTATTCTAATTCTCTAATTTATGATGCAACTATGCTCTTAGTTGAGCACAACTAGTTCACATGGCTAAGGATGAAATCTTTCCATGACTAGTTACTGAGTGTCATCTCAATTAAACCAGCATCATTGTATACAAATCACAATATGCCTTTTTGAAATCCGTAAACATAATATCTAATGTGTAATGCTTGACACCTTTCAATCTTACAAGATTTATTGTCAACTATAACAATTACGCAACAATTCGCTATATTGTTTATACTTAGAATTTAGGAGCAATTCCAGGCTGAGGATCATTTATTCTAAGTTATACATATTTCTTTATTCATTACAAAAGATATCAAATATTGTTAAATCATTAAGCATTTAAGCATGATTTAACAATAATATGATTCACATGAAAATCCTTCAGTCATACTTAGATTTATATTCATGTTCTATCCTTTCATAATATATATCCATTTTCTAAATGATATATTATGTTCTATTAGAATTTATTTACCGCACATGTTTATTTAATAATAAACTTTTGTTCCAAGGTTGTATGTTTTATTTTCTAAATCTTTCATTTACAGTTTCATTCCAAACTAAGTCTTAAAATTTCACTTATATGGAATGTAACTTCTTATATGTTATACAACATATATGATTTAGTAAATCAAACATAATACTCCCACTAGCTTTCAGGAATACTTAGAAATTACCTTATTTTAATTATAAACCTAAACATAGATTTAATAATTTATCATAAGAATAATCTCCTAGATGCATGCATTTATCCATTCATGGATTATTGCACTTTGTACACTTCCAAAGATTTTCTTGAATTCATAAACTCCTTTTGATTACTTATCGTCCTCGCTCAAGTAATTATTCAAGAAAGAGTTTTTGATATTCATTGTCAAATTTCATATTCATATAAATATGACAATTTACCATCTTTGTATCTTTAATGTGCTTAGAAAAGAGTATCCAATCATAGTTAATTGCTTAAGTATGATTAATAATCTTGTCATAAGACATGCATTAATATATGTGTACAATTTTGTTCATATGATTTCTACTCAAAGATTTAACCCACTAAGGTTACATTACCTTTGAATAAACTCATCTTCATTCTCTAACCATTAAGAATTAAGATAAACCAAATTTTAAATTTTGAATATCTTTATGAACAGCATCTATAACATTCATATTATGAGTAATTTACCCAATTCATTATTTGGTAATACTACATCATATAATTAAATATATGAGATATCCAAGTGGATCTATGAATGATAATTCCATCATCTTGAGGTTTATCATTTACATGTTAAGCCTCATCATGATTTTAACTAGTGTGGTTTTAGAAGATTATGTATCTTGTAATTCTATCTTTTCAAGATAAAATACTCCCACTTGCCTTTAGCATTATATAGAATATAAGTACTTAGCAATTAGAGCAACAATCCAGCGTTCTCTTTTAGGATATTACAAATACACATTGATAGTTCCTGATATTCTTTTGTTAACAACCTTCTTATAAGTAGCTTAACAAATTCAGAACTTCAATTTAAGACTTAATGTGATTCATCACATTTCATAGTCCAATAACGTCTTATTAATCTTCTAGGAGTCTAATTGAGTATATTCAAGCCATACTCAATTTCTAACCTTGATAACTTTTAGAAGAAAAGAAATCATAGTTATCTTTAATCAAACAATCTAACAAGAGTTTGATTCCCTAACTGAACATATTATCCATATGTGGTACTTCAATTAGAATTAATATTGTAAGAAGATCTAACAATATATATATAAGATAACCATATTCCTGTTGGCATACCTATTTACCAACTAAGTCAACTTAATGGTATAATAGTATTTCCAAACCAATTGCATGCTTTATAACACAAGTACTTTTGACCAAGTCACTTCATGTTTATGTCTTATAAAAACATAAACTTGTTATAATCCCACTATACTTTATTAATCATTGATCAACTCAATGACTTCTTGTATATGTCTTAATTAAAAGACAATAACAAGCTAACGTCTTACTTTATTATAAGTCTTGTAATACTTAGAAGACTTCATGTTTATAACTATACAATAAAGTATAAACATGTATTATTAAAGTAATCATGAACACCATCATTTGGTTTCAATGATATTTTCAAGTTAACACACTACTTTATTTATTTATGTCATTCTAAGAATACATAATTATTGAAGTAGTATTATATTACTTCATGCATTTATGTCATTCCAATAATACATAAATATTAAAGCTGAAATAGTATTGTTATTTGACACATATGTTCTAATAGATGTCTAATTTAGAAACTGTAAAATATCCATGTTGGTCTCACGCATACATGAAATTCACCTTGTTGTTAATATTTAGTCTGCGTCTCACGTTTACTAAATTTCAACACCAAGTGTTTCTTAGATTAGATGTATTAATCTAATTAGAATTATAATCTCTTACTTGCAGTTAAGAGAATCTTTTAAATCATATTCTTATGTGTTGTACTTTGCACATAATGAAGATTTCTCCCACTTGTGCATGGTACAACACCATGTATCTTATAAACAACACGCACACGTTTGTTAATTTGAACAATATGATTTGTGTCATTAACATAACTTAGTAGATTTAGAATTTACTCAATCAATCAAGGAAACGTACATGACTATCCTTGAAAATATTAGTGTCTATATTTGGAAAGTAATTACCTTGAGATATTTAAAAGATAATCTAAGTTACAATCAAGACAATAAGTCTTGTAACTCCCACTGAATTAGAGAACATTATAATAATCCCTTATCCAGCCATAAGAACACAATACTCCCACTAAATTTGACAACATTTTAAATGTTTCATTAATCAGTGAAAGGAAATAGTGTACTTGTTTACTTTCCTACATCTTTTAAGAAAACCCATTCAAACAATTATATAGGTTATAAAAGGATGTAATCTACTACATAAATGTGATTCATCACATTTCCAAACTATTAACTTGAAAAAATCTGGGCATGCAATTTCTTCCTTTATAGATTTACCATTCCAACAACTGTATATAGTATCTGTAAATGGTCAAACCAAAACAACTAGATAAAATAATCTAATTCGTCTTTTACCATTATGCAGTAATCAGTCTAGCTTCTAATTTAATAACTCATAAGGTGCATATACTCTTACTATTAAAGTTTGCTATGAGTTATGTATTTAGTATTTAGACAATTCTAATCATCCTATTATACCTTTCTTATTCATGAAAAAGGAATAGGATTTAAGTCTCACACTTCTCCTAATGGAAAGAAGACTATATTTATTCCTTTTGTAAATATTGACTCTAACCAAAAACCCAAACGGGTGTAGATCAATTAAAAGAATAACTTACGTTTACGGTTTTGAGTTGCATTAATACATTTAAAGAATTTACAAAATTCAATTTTAGTATTTTCGATAATTTATA
Organism: Artemisia argyi; assembly: GCA_030686995.1. Taxonomy (NCBI): domain Eukaryota; kingdom Viridiplantae; phylum Streptophyta; class Magnoliopsida; order Asterales; family Asteraceae; genus Artemisia; species Artemisia argyi. Next base: position 186,215,568 of record CM060685.1, on the reverse strand, counting down.
TTTCCAATAAAATATAATACCCAAGGATATATTCATATAACCAACATATTTTCTTGAAAATCTAGGATCCAACTTTACATAGATTCCACCACATCAGTTGATCTGCTAGTGGTGAAAGTATAAAAGATGGTAATCTGTCGAACAATAATTGGCAAACACTTTCCAATTCCTAGATCATTATGGGAATTACATCAAATTGATTCATCAATTTGTCATGTAAGCATGTTTCATCCCATCTCATGCCTTAAGCTCTAGGTCTCACGCATCAACTTAATTAAGTCGTCTAACTTAGAAACTGCAAATTCTCCATGTGTGGTCTCACGCACACTTGGAAATTTACCTTGTCATTAAAATTTAGCATGCGTCTCACGTTTACTAAATAATAACTTCAAGTGTTTCTTATAGTTAGATGGCATGTAACTTAAATTTTAGGGTATAAATTTTTGATGTGAAAATCAAAACATGTATAAAGATGCATGCACTCATCTTTATAACATTAGTTTTCAAAACCTTTTAATTACCAATTCGTGAAATTAATACACAAAGTTTTACTTGAGGTTTAATAAACCCTAAGATGACTTTCTACAATTATGATTTTAAAATTAATTCGTTTAAGACATATTCAAGATTGTGATAACCAAGGCAGACTCTAAGGTCTTTTCTAAGCCTTCAAATCACGGTTATGAATATCGTCTTAAAGGACTTAATTTTAAAAGCATATTTGTACAAAACATCAATCAAGCAAAAGTTTATGGATTCAATCTCAAAATCATGTAATAAACTATGAATTTTGCTAGTCTCGCCTGGGAGCTGATTACCGTGCGAATCGGACCACTAGCGGCACTTAAGACCGTGCAAGATTCTTACTTTATCATTTTTGTTTCACCGTTATTAGTCCATATTATTTTCTTTATAAAAATTACCCTTTTATTGCTTACAAACGTGTCCAACAATTAAACAATAAAACAAGTAATAAAGACAAATCAAAACAACTAATAACATAACAATTATAAAGGTGAAACAATTAGCCACATGCAATCTTTTTAGAAAAGATCCTAACAAAATCAATTCTAGGTTTTTATATGTATATAATTAACTAGGGCCTTCACCTCTTAATGGAAGTGAGCCACATACATTGACAAGTCAATTGCGTAGGCCAAAGTTAATCACATACCACATAGCACATAATTGATTTTAATAATTATGGGGTCTTCCCCAATATTAGATCTATCTAATCATGTGAAAAAGCTTAACAATTAATAAACAATTAATAACCCATGACTAACATGCATGTTTCGTCACGGATCAAAGCATAACAATTACCAATTAGGTCAAGGATACGCCCAAATAACACATAAACATGTAGGCAACCTAGGGTTTCTAATCCAATTAATTAATAAAACCACAAACCCTAATTAGGGTTCATGGAATAAATCGACCCCCCCCCCCCCAAAATTAAGGTTAGGGTTTCGAAAAATTAAAAAAACAAAACCCTAGATCCAAAACATGTATCTAAAACAATCAAAATTCGTTTTTTATGTGTTTTATGTAATCAATTACATGTTATAGCAAGCTCGTGATACCACTGTTAGAATATAAGTATCATGACAATCATATAAATAGGTAAACACATATGCGGAAGCGTAGGAACATATATAACACATAAGAGATTAACATAAATTAAATAGGAACGTACCGTGGTGATTCTAGCCCGAACAAGAATCAAAAGCAATTGTCTTTAACAATATGAAGAACCCTAAATAGGGTTTATATGGATCAATGATTAACCCCTTACCGTTTTGTTAATCGATCCCTTGATAACAACAAAAGTATGTTGTTACCTCGTTCTTGTACACACGAATTAAACCGTATTAAGGTGATGCTAGTAACAACACAAGAACACTTTTGAAGAACAAAAGTCGATCCACAAACCCTAAAGGGTGTTGTACGATCGGTTTAGAGAGCAAGGAGGAGAGGAGAAAACTTTAGGGATAATTGTGTGTACAAAAGGTAAAAACAATTGACCCTAAGATTTGTTTATATAGTGTTTAAGAATCTTGGGGACCAAGTTAGGGTATGGGTTGCCCCAACCCATCATTCGGCCGATCCATGGCCCAAGGGGGGTTCTAGACCCTTCTTGGGTTACCATATTACTTAAACAAATACTTTCCTTATCTTGCGTCTAACGGTCGTTAGTCATTAACGGTAAATACCAACGATCGTTACATACTTGTGTATAATAATAAATATATAAATATATTAATTATTATTTCTTAATACTCATTCGTAACGTGTGCAATCCCGAGGTCTCGAGTTCGATTCTAGACATACGTTTATTAATATATATATCCATAAACTCCAACAGTCAATACTTCCATTTAGGGCAGCCTAAAGAGAACTTACCCTATTGACTTGACCTGATAAAGACTAAATTGATTATAAAGAGGAAGAGGTGCTGAGAAGTACCTATTAATTATGCTCTTAATTGGGTGAACACCCAACGTTCATTCCTAAACATAAACAGATGGCATGCAAGTTTAAGTCTAAAGGACTTGATGCTGTCGTTATCTCAGTTGGAGCATAAGGCATATATTTCTCCCCAAAGCTGCAAACAGAAAAAGACAAGCATACATAGATATGAGCCAAATTCGACTTCCAGCTTTCAAGGCCTAAATTATAGACATAAGATGTACATGTCGTGATCAAAGATATATGCATGCATACATACGCGTATGTATACCTGTAAATCTTGCATGACTCTTGGGTAGGCATCTTTTAGATCAACAACAACAATGTCGTCTACATGTCCCTTTGTCAAACCGTGAAGCTGTGTCTTGCCTCCAACATTATGTGTCGGCTGCATATACAACATAATATTGTTACATTGGAGATAAAAATAAATCAATAATGTCGCTAAATAGTTAATTACCAAGTTCCATCATTGTCACATTTTCGGAAAAACATTATCACATACTATATGAATCATTAATGACTTAACTTGTAAAAGAAGTGGTTGCCATCAAAGTAAACTTTTGAGTTCTTCACCAAAAACTCAAACACATCTTTTTTACCATTGACATGAATGTAACTTGCTTCATGTATTTGCTCTGTTGTGTAGGATTTCTCTGACTGCATACAAATTAAGAAATTGTCACAAATCACAATACTACACAAGCGAGTCAAACTTGCTTAATACCACTTTTTGTGGAGTATTGAGCAAGTTCAGTAAAAAACAAAGATAATAAATGAACACCAAAGAAGTTCATAATTCTAATAAAGTGTTATCTAATTTTGGGTGTTTAAAGAGCAGTGCTGAAATCTTATCTTTTTTTCTCTCTCCTCTATGGTGATTGTGGCAAAATCCCCAAAACCCTAAAATATTCAATCAACAATCGATTTGTTGATCGAATTTCTCACCTTCTTAATCTGTAATTCCTCTTGTAATTCATCTAAAACAAACTTTTTGTTATGCCTATTGAAAACAATAAACCCCCAGATCCACTTGTTAAAGAGTTCTGTGAGCTTACCGGAATGTCACCGGATAAGGTCCATCTTTCAAGATCGAGTGTTCCTTTAGCTAAGATGAAGGAGGGTAAAGCTCGGAGGCCCCGCCATGGCATCAGAATAAGGGTTTCTTCTCCTGGATCGGCATCTGTTGGTGCTGGATCTATTCTAAGGAACCTTCATTCGTCAAGGGCTACTGGTAAGTCTAGAAAGCATATTGAATCATCTCCTATGGATAATAGGGGTGGTAAACGAGTTATTCAGAGTCCTAATATTGATGTTAAAATTAGTGAAGTGCTTTCTAACATGAAGGCTGGTTCTATTGATTCAAACCTTAAATTTGAAGTGGGTAGTTCTGTTGATAATAAGTCTGCTTCTAATAAGGCTAATTTTAGTGATAAGGCTTGTGGCAAAATTGTTATTGATCTTAGTAACACTGTCAATGGTAATGATGGGTCTTTCATTAATCTTCCCCTTGATGTTAGCCCCATTAAAAGTAGGCAGAGTAGTCCTGTGGCTAGGAATTGTGGTCTTGAAAATAGTTCTGACAACCCTAGTGCTGGTGATGTAGTTAGTACTAATGGTGGTAAGACTGGTAGTAGAGATGTCATAGTTGATGCTAAGGCAGGTTTAGTGTTTGGTGAGGGAATAGCTGGTTCAAGTGTTAGGATTGAGCACACTAGTATGGAAGGAGTTGTAAATGCGGGTGGTGCTTCATCAAACAATTTGGATGGTATTGATATTAATAAGGTTGACATGGATTTTGAATTTGGGAAGAGTGATAGTGGCAAAGGCATTCTTAATAAACCTAGTGTTCCTTTGTTGAAAGTGCAGTTTGGGAGCAATATTATGGGGAATCCGTTTATTAAGAATGCTGCAACTACTAGTTATAAGAGTAATTGGAGTGCTGGTTTTGGTAATGCTTTTGGTTCCACCATCCTTTCAAACCAATACTCAGCTGTGGCCGACAGATTTGCGGAAAAACTCAAGAAGGGTACAGAGGAAATGGCTTTAAAGATGGAATACACCCCTGGATTTGTGACTGTGCAATAAAATGGTAATAGAAGAATTGAATTCTCAGCAGAAGAAGTATATAAGGGTGGGCAGGCGTGCTCATTACAGTTATATGGCTATTTTGTTGGCACTTCTATGGACTATAGAGTGGTGAGTTCTAATTTAATGAGGATGTGGCGAGTTTATGATATTGAGGAGATTACCAAGACAAGTAATGGTATTTTCTACTTCAAGTTTAAAAGTGAGCAGGGTATGAAATCAGTTTTGGATAGCGCGCCTTGGATGGTGCAGAACGTTCCTATTGTGCTTAATTTATGGGAGCCAGGTATTTGGTTGGATAAGTCTGAGCCTACCACAATTCCCATTTGGGTGTGTGTCTATAACATACCTATGGAATTGTGTAATGGAAATGGGATTGGGAAAATTATGAGTGGAGTTGGAAGGCCTATGTTGATGGACAAAATGACAAAGGAGAGATGCTTAAAGAAGGCGTGTAAACTTGATTTTGCTAGAGTCCTAGTTGAGGTTCTGCTGAAGAGGAGCTCCCTAATGTTCTTGAAATTTCTTATCCTCCATTGGGAAATAGACCTGCGAGAGTAGGCAAGTTGGATGTCAAGTATCAGTGGAAACCACCCCTATGTACACACTGTAAAACTTTTAGGCATAGTACTATTTCTTGCAAAAATAGTCCTAGAACACAAGAAGAACTTGCTGCACATGTTATTAAAGAGGGTATTAGAGTTCGTGTTCTTGTGGTAACTAAGGGTAAAGATGTTGTGGTGGATGAAGAGGGCTTTTCTACTGTGGGGAAGAAGAACAGGGCTGTGGTTAATAATAATATTAATGGTAAGTCTACTATAACATTGAATGTGCAGAATACTCATAACACTACTAGGAGTGGAGTCGTGTATGGTGTGAAATCTACTAATGCTCAGGGTTTGGGTAAGAAGAATGCCACTCCTACAAAAAAGAATAATGGTAATACTAGTAATGTGCATGCTGGTAAGGGGAGAAGTAATGGGATGCAGGTTAATGGTTAGAGTAAACAAGGGTTATATCAGGTTAAGAGCAATAAACTTTCTGGTTCAAAGTCATCTAATGGGTCTCAAAGCGGGAATAGCAAAATGTCGGGTGATGCTAACCTTACTAAAAACCTTCTGCAAACTAGCAAGGATCCTAATTTCAAACCTAGGGTTCTTATTAGAGGTTCGGGGTCTACTGGAAATCCTAATAAAGTTGCGGAGGAAAGTATTCCTCTTAGTAACACTTTTGTTGTTCTTATTGATGATGAAATGCTTGAGAGTTGCAATAGTGGTGAAAAGAAGACTCAAAAAGAATATGATAAAGAGTGGCCAGGGTTGAGAAGTGAAGTAGAAGTATTTATGCAGGCTGGTATCTAACCAACTAAATCTGTTAGGTTAGATTGGACAGCACACCAACTTGATTATTTTTACAAACATTGTCATAAGTATAAACTTGAGTCCATCTCTGAAGATGACGAGGATGATGTGGATTCTGAGTGTAAGGGTATAGCTAAAGAAATGAGACCTGAATTTAATGTGAATGCTGCTAGTAACATAGAGAATGATGCAACCCTTTCTTCTATAGTTTCCAATGGGGATTAAAGCCGTTGCCTGGAATGTTAGAGGTTTGAATAACACCACCAATCAGGATCAAGTTATTCAACTGTTAAGAGAGGGTAATTATAGTATTTGTGGTCTATTGGAGACACATGTTAAAAAGAATAAGTTGGCTAAGATTAGCAGTCATGTCTTAGGCCAATTTGAGTGGGTTTCTAACAATTCTTCATGTACTGGTGGAACTAGGATAATTGTGGGTTGGGATCCAAATTGTCTTAATGTTATGGTGATGGATCAATCTGCTTAGGTCATTCATTGTTTTATCGAGCCTGTTAATGGTGGAAAAAGTTTTCATTGCTCTTTTGTTTATGCATTTGTAAATCGTTGCTTAAGTATAAAAGGTATGTTGGTGACTCTCCATGGGTGCTGCTTGGGGATTTCAATACTACTCTTGATCCTTCGGAAAAGTCCAGTGGGGGGTCTATTATTACTACTGCTATGCATGATTTTAGAGAGTGTGTGGCTGACATTGAAGTTGAAGATATTGCTAGGCATGGTTTGAATTTCACATGGAACAAAAGTCCTGGAAAAGTGGGTGGTTTGCTCAAGAAATTGGACAGAGTATTATGTAACGTTCCTTTCTCACTGCTTTTCCTAACGCTTTTTCTCAGTTTCTTCCTTTTATAAAATCTGATCATACCCCTGTTGTTATTGTTATACCTGAAGTTGATAATTCTAAGCCTAAACCCTTTAAATTTCAGAATTACCTCACTAAAAAAGCTGGATTCATTCCCATTGTTAAGAAGGTTTGGGAAACTGAAGTTGAGGGTTTCTCTATGTATTCTCTTGTCTCTAAACTTAAAATGTGTAAGAAGCCTCTTAGAAAACTCAATTTTGATCAGGGCAATCTTTTTGAAAATGTCAAGACTTTAAGAGCTGAGTTGGCCAGAATCCAAACTGCTATGGTGTCTGACCCTCATTCCAGTCAACTTAGAGATGCGGAATTATTATGTCTTAATGCGTATAAGTCTGCCACTATAGACGAGGAAGCTTTTTTGAAGCAGAAGTCTAAAGTTGATTGGCTCAATGAGGGTGATATAAATTCCAAATATTTCCACAATGTAGTCAAAGGTAAGATCAATAGGAGTAGAATTTCAGTGGTTGAAGATAATATGGGTATTCCTCACTTTGGTCTGGATGTGGGTGAGCAATTTGTCCATCATTTTACCAAGGTTCTTGGTTGTTCATCTTCTGTTGCTCCTATTCATAATCCTAGCTCTTTATTTTCCAAGAATTTGTCCTGTGCTGATGCTGATTACATGGTTAGAGAGATTTCGGATGAGGAAATCAAAATTGCCCTTTTTGACATTGATAGTAATAAGGTGCCCGGTCCCAATGGTTTTTCATCTCAGTTTTTTAAAGCCTCATGGGATGTTATTGGTGCAGATTTTTGTGAGAGTGTCAAAGATTTCTTTAAGAGTGGTAAATTGTTGAAAGAAGTTAACTCTACCATTATCTCACTTGTTCCTAAGCTTGCCATTCCTAGGAAGGTGATTGATTATAGACCCATTGCATGTTGCAATGTGATTTATAAATGTATTAGTAAGGTTCTTGTCAATAGGATTAAAGGTACTTTGGATTCTTTGGTGGACATCAACCAGAGTGCGTTCATTCCTAATAGACAAATAAGTGATAATATTCTCCTCTCGCAAGAGCTTATGAGAGGATACCATACAAACAGGGGTTATGCAAAATGTGCTTTCAAGGTGGATATTCAGAAAGCTTATGACACGGTGGAATGGAGCTTTATGAAAGATATCCTTATTAGTTTTGGCTATCATAAGAAAATGGTCGGGTGGCTTATGGAGTGTATTTCGACTACATCTTTCTCCATTAATGTTAATGGTATTCCTCAAGGTTTTTTCAAAGGCAAGCGGGGTTTGAGACAAGGGGATCCTCTATCCCCTTATCTCTTTACCCTTGTTATGGAAGTGTTTAACCTCTTGGTGAAAAGACGAATTGCTCAAAGCTCTTCTTTCAAATATCATTGGCAATGTAAAGATCTGGGTATTACTCATCTTTGCTTCGCGGATGATCTTTTGCTTTTCTCTCATGGTGACTGGAAATCTGTAGAGGTTTTAAAGAATGCTCTGGATGATTTTGGTATGGTCTCTAGATTACTCCCTAGCTCTTCTAAAAGTACTGTTTTTTTCAGTAATGTTAAACCTTTTAGTAAAGCTAAAATTCTTAGTATTATGCCTTTTGATGAGGGTAGGCTGCCTGTTAGATATTTGGGGGTCCCTTTGATTTCTAAGAGGCTTTTATATGAATGATTGCCAACCCCTTATTGATAAGGCTAGGAAGAGGGTTAGTGATTGGAAAAATAAAGCTTTATCCTTTGCGGGTAGACTACAACTCATCCTATCTGTTGTGGGTTCTATGCAAGTTTTTTGGGCTACCATGTTTATTCTCCCTATCACTGTTGCAAATGATGTTGAAAAGATTATGCGGGATTTTTTGTGGAATTGTGGTGAGTTTAAAAGTTGCAAAGCCAAAACAAAGTGGAGTGATTTTTGTAAACCAAAAGTTGAGGGGGGTTTGGGTATAAAGTCTTTAGATACTTGGAACATTGCGTTAATGTCTAAGCATGTTTGGAACCTCATTACTCGTAAAGAGTCGCTTTGGGTAAAATGGGTTCACATTTTTAAGCTTAAAGGCAGGAACTTTTGGGATGTTTATGAGAAAGGGGGTTCGTCTTGGGCCTGGAAGAAAATGCTAAGGTTTAGAGGGGTGCTTAGGGAGCATATTACTCACAGGATAGGTGATGGTGAGAGTACTTCAGTTTGGTTTGACAACTGGCACCCTATCTGCCCGCTTAGTGATTTTATTATCAAGCGTAGAATTTTCAAAGCGGGCTTATCTCTTGATACTAAGGTTGCTGATATTATTCATAATGGAACCTGGAATTGGCCAAACTCATTAACTGAGGTTTTTGATGGTCTCTCTGTTATACCGCCTCCTTTGTTACATAATGGGATAAAAGACAAGATCTTGTGGAAAACTTGCAAGGGTGGATATGGTGAATTTTCTGTCTCTAGAGTATGGAATGATATAAGGGAGAAGAGTAGTATTGTGCCTTGGGCTAATATTGTGTGGTTCAGTCAATGCATTCCTAGACATGCGTTTATGGTTTGGTTAGCGATTCATGGCAGGCTGAAAACTCAAGATATTATGGGTAGTTGGGAAAGAAGAGATGATATGGTGTGTGTTTTCTGTAAATCCAGACCTGACAGTCACAACCACCTCTTCTTTGAGTGTGACTTTCCTCGTAAAATCTAGAATGAGGTTAAGTGCTTAGTTAGAATGGATTTTGCCCCCAACTCTTGGTCTGACATTCAGCTTTTTATGCTTAACAGACCCATCAACAGGTCTATTTGGAGTATAATGCAGAGATTAGTGCTAGGAGCTGCTATTTATTATGTTTGGCAAGAGAGAAATCTTCGGACTTTTCAAGATAGATCCAGATCTTTTAATGAGGTCTATAATTTGATTAAAGACACTGTTAGGCTTAGAGTGATGAGCTTAAGCCTTAAGACTTCTCCTCGGGTTTTTGAAGCTGCTAGTATTTGGGGATTTCATGTGGTGCAGAGTCATGGGAGGAAAAGGGTCCAATTTATACCATGGTAGTTTCTATGTTTCTTTGTGGGGACCTGTTGTTATATGGTTATGATTATTGCAATAATGGGTTCTTGGTGTGGTCCTGGTTTAAGTGGAGATATAAGGTGGTTACTTCTGATGTCTGTTCTACTGTGGTTAGGATTTTATGGTTTAGTGAGCTTGGTGAGGTCACTTTTTTAGTTGATTGTCTGACATTGTGTGTGCCTAGCACAGATAATGTTGGGACAATTTTGTTAAGTATGTGGTCTCTAAAGTCTGATTATAAGAGGTCTGGTTTGGTGATTGAGACCGGTATGTTTTATTGGCTTTTTATTGGTAATTGTTGTTTCCTGATGTATAAGGAGTATATCTTTATTTATCTGGTCCAGGGGTATATGATTTGGTGGACTTTGGTGGTGTTTATAAGCTGGACGTATGGGACTCCATTTGTATGGATTTATATGCTTTGGGCCGTTCATGTTCTTTACTTTGAGGGGCTTTCTGGTGTGAAGGCTTCTAGTGAATCTGATTATTACCTTTTCCTGAAATATTGTAATGGCTGTGTAAGGGAAATGTAGTGTATTTGATTTATGCATTCCAGTGGATTGAGGACTTGAAGACCAAACTTACTTTGGTTGGAGTCCTATACGAGAGTTGCACTCTTTTTCCCTTTCCCGGGGTTTGTCCCGATGGGTTTTACTCGGGAAGATTTTTAAGGAGGCAATCTGGTTTTAGTGAAATGCTCCATTTGCCCTCATTTATGATTGATCCGGATTTGAAGATGAAGAGAGTTGTCACACCATGGTCTTTTATTTGCATTAGTGTTATTTTGGATTGTAATAATTTTTGTAGGAACAGTACTTTATCTTTTCTTAGGACATTCCCGAAGCATGTTTTGAGAATGTCATGGAACGGATACTACTATGGGCTTGCCCATTGGTAGTTCTCTTTGTATAGCTTTTGTGTTTTAATATATTTGCCGGGGTTTCGTCCCTTTTACCAAAAAAAAAAAAAAAAAAAAAAAAAAAAAAAATTGGGTGTTTAGGTAAGCTAATTTGAAGAGTATCAGCTCATAGCATTTTAAAAATATAGTAACTTGTTTTGAGTATCCAAACAATTTGTGGTGTACCAACTTATTTTTTGAAAATAAGCTCTTTTTAAAACCATCTTGGATGTGATAAGTTCTAAAAAATAGGTTATCACAAACACCCCCAAAAAACATCTTGTGGTGACGTGAAATATTAGCAGAAATAGAGATTTTAGGCGCAATAGAAAGGAATGTTGTAACCATTTGATCCATTTAAAGAAAAATCATAAGCCAAGCAAACCCATTAATAAGTAAAATGGGTCACAGACTCTACATATATTCTTCGTAAAATTGGTTTAAGTTTTAAGATTGAATTACAATTATATTTGTTGAACTTCTAAGAATGCTTGAAACCACGGTCTCAAAAGCATAAGGAATCATGAAAATGCCATCGGCCCTCTTTTCCTTTTAAATGAGTTGCACGCTCTAATTAGCATATAAACCTAAAAAGGTTCTTATATATTCAAAGTTAACATTCAAAACTACATAATTGCATTCTTAAAACTTTTTTTTTCCTTGAAAACTACAGAATTACATATTTACATAATTACAAAACTACATATTACAATTCGAGTTTGCAACAATGCTTAATAGCAGTAGCGGAGCCAGGAAATTTAACCGAAGTGGGCAAGGAGCGATAAGAAAGATACGATAATGGATCTGATCATTTTTAGCTAAAATTCAAAATGGGTCGGGTCAGGTTAGTTGTAATTAAATGCAAAGACACCTTTTTTAAGGCAATGATGAGTGTGTAAATACTCATCATTTTTGTCTTATATGAACTGCCAAAACATCCAAAAACATCCAATAATGCATCAAAATACTGAAATTATCTCAAAAGTGTGTCTTATATGTTTTAGATGCAAAATGTTTAAAAACAAATGAAAAACGAACAAAGTTTGCACAATTGGCAGTTTCAGTCCCTCAAGTTTCAAAATTTGGCAAAACTAGTCCCTGAAGGTTTTAAATGAAAGAAAAGTCAACCCAAAGTTTTTAAAAGTCAAAAATTATCAAAAACATTCTTTGGGTAAAAAGTTTGATAAAACTACATGTTTGGCCCCTCAAAATCCAAAATTGGCATAAAAGGTCCCTGGAGTTTCAGTAATTGACAGATTTGGTCCCTGGTGGGATAATTTTGAATAAAAAATCAATTTTGGTTCTTGGGAATTCACAAAAATCACTTTTAATCCCTGGATAAAAGTTTTGAGAAAATTACAAGTTTAGTCCCCGAAGTTTGGAAATTTGCAATTTTGGTCCCCGGGTATTTTAATTTTGGAAAACATAAATTTTTGTACTTGTAATTTTCAAATGTTGTCAAAATAGGTCCTTATGGTTACCTTGGGAAAGTTTCAGTTTGCAGCCCTCAAGTTTATGAAAAGTACATGAATGGTCCTTGTGATTTCTAAACAAAACAAACAAACCAATCCAATCCTAAACCCCAAACCTGCCTGACCCATAAACCAACACCAAGCCCACCCATTTCTTTCTATTCCTAGCCCAATCCCCAGCCCATACAAATCTAACCCAACCCCCGTTAATATATTATCCCCAATCAACCCTCCACTTTGACCACCTATCCACCTCACCTCCTAGCCCCCATAGCCTGCTAACACAGCTCACCCCCTCATAATCACCTCCTCTGTCACACTCAACCTCCCCCCCCCCCCCCTTGGCCTAACCAAACAACAACAAAGCAACAAACTAACACTCCCAAACACAAGCTAACTGCCAAATAGCTAACCCCCACTTTCCCGCCAAAATCCCATTCAAGGGTAGAGATCGTATTATCCCAAACCAATGGTCAAGATATGACTGAGAGGCTCAAGTGGGTCCCACAGAAGCTCCTCAGACCTTATAAGTCAAGAAAGAAAGTGAAGCAGAAGAGAGTAGTTTTTAGTTTTTAATTAGTAGGTTTAAGTGTAATTTTTGGGTCGAATTTAGTTAAAAATCAATGTAATGTTTTAAATTAAGCTATGTAATTCTTTCTTTCAGAATTGTATTCACTTTCTAAATCAATGCAAGTTAATTTCTTTGCCATCTGTTTTCATGAATTAAGCTGAAAAGTCCATTTGAGATAGAATAGATTTAAAAAGATTCATAAGCTTGTTTTCTGTTAGAATTAGCTTATCTTAGCTTCAAATAACTACTGGATAACTAATAGTTTCATAAGCATTGTTCTATGAAAAAAGTTTAAAAAATCAAACAAAGGTCAACACAAGTCAACTGAGGTTTGTGATTATGTAAAGTTGATGCACAAGTTTGTTTGTGGATGTTTCTGGGTTACTCAGCTTGGTGATAAGCTCTCATGAGTTTTTTGACTCTGATTTGAGGTGTGCATTTCTAATTTCTGTCTCAAACCAAACCTGTGGTTACTTAGTAGTTATTTTTGTTTGTGCTTGATATTGTGTTTAGTCCCTGATTAAAACAGCCTTTAACTTGTCCTTATAGCTTATAATTTAGGGTAGAATCAGTAGATTGCCTAAATTCACCATTTCCCTTACTAATTACTCCCTTCGTCCCATAATAATTGTCCACATTTGACTTTTTTAGTCTTTAGCTTTCAACTTTGACCGTAAATATTTTTCTTTGTGATATATATTACTTTATGCAAAATACATAAATAGATTGAGTTTTAAATGTATTTTCATTCGTACAATTTTCATCAAGTATTATATAACACAAATAAAAATATTTAAGGTCAAAGTTGCGAAATAAAGACTTCAAAAGTCAAACGTGGACAATAATTATGGGACGGAGGTAGTAGAAAACAGCAATAGGATTAGGGAGTGTTTGGATTTGCTTGTTTCACCTTGTTCCTTTGTGTTTCAGTTAGTGCAAGTTGTTGAGACAACACTCTTAGGTATTAGATAGATTAGTTATAACATAAGTTCTGCAAGTCATAGGCAAAAAAGTCAAAAGTCACCTCTAAATGCAAGTCTGCTATTCACTGTGATGATTTTGGGTTTCATGAGTTTGGATATTGGTGCATAAGATGTACATTCAGCTTAATTTAGTTTTTAATCAGCTTCATATAACTTATTCAGTATATTAGAGGGGATCAAAACTCATTAAAGTCAACTTGTTAGTGTAATGTAAAAAGTCAAATTTTCAGTTAGAAGATTTTTGAATAAACTAGATAATTTCCTATAGGACTTAATATTGAGTTTCATGTTTTGTGCTTTTAGATAATCAATATTTTGCTGCTCAACTTCATTAAGCTATTTTTAGTAATTTTTATTAAGCTGGTTAAACTGCTTATTTCTTGGCTTCTTGTTAGCTGTTTTTCACAATCTTACCCTGTACACAGTTTAGCTAGCCACTTTCACAAGCTCTTCAAAAGCTTTCATGTGAACTTGAGCTTATGTATTTTGGCTTTTGAGATAGCCCTTCCACCAATCTCAAAGGTTCAGGGCTCATAAGCCACCTCCAAGCTTATTTGATAAGCCTGCAAGTGGTTTAGTACTTGGTCCATGACAACCAATGTACTGAGTGGTCAGTATGAATGAGCCAATTTCATAAGCTCCTTTTGAGCTTATTAGTGGGTCATATAATGAGACTTTTGGTTCTCTGAGAAGCCTTTAAGCTCAGCTAGTAGGTTCCAAGCCTAACTTGGACCTCTCAGTTTATTTGCTAAGCTATTCCTAGGCCTGCATGTCCCCACTTGGTCTGTGTGCCAGGCAGTGTAATTGGGTTAGCTTATTTCTTATTTTTAGCTGATCCATTGTGCTATTCTTGTTGTTTTAGTTTGACCTAAGTTCATTCCATCCTTTTCTAGCATATTTTGTGCTTTGGACCAGTAGTGTAGCTTATAAGCAGCTTGTGCTTCATCAAAAGCTTAAACTCTTAAGCTGTTTGGGAAATAAGCTCACCAACAGCTTATTTTTGAGTTTCACAAGAATTTTTTTCACAAAAGTTTCATATTTTTAGTATTTAATTAGTTTTCAAAAAGAAAATCCAGAAAAAGACAAATTTTCAAGAAGTGATAGCTTCTATTTAAGAAGCTTATTGCTTATTAGCTTATTTTCCTTAAGCACTTAGTGATTTTATATTTTTCTTAGGTTCCTTATATCTTAAAATAATTTCAGTAATTTTTTCATATTTTTCTCTTTTCATTTGGTATTTTTAATAATTAATATTAGTTTTTATTAATTAATAATTAGTAAAAATTATTTAAATAGTCTTAAAAATATATTTTCTGTTTTAAAATTAGTTTTATATTATTTTAGACTTTTCTAAGTTTTAATTTTATTTTTCCAAGCTTATTTTACATTTTCCTATTAATTAGTGTAATTTTAATTAGTTTAAATTAGTTTTTAATTAATAGTAATTATATAAAAAGTAGGAAAAATATATTTTAAGTTTGAAAATTAGTTTTATAATATTTTAGATTTTTCCAAATTTATTTTTCATATTTTTAGTGTAATTTCATAATTAGTTATAATTTAGTTTAATTTAAATAATTAATAAGTAATTAATAAATAGTATTTAATTAATAGTAATTATATAAATAGTGTAAAAATTAATTTTAATTTTCTAAAAAGTTTCTTTTATTATTAGGATTGTAAAAATGTGATTTTCACTTTTGCAAGTATTTTATTTTACTAAAACTCGCGTTTTATTTTGTACGTTTACGTTTTATTTAAACGTAACGTACGCGTTTTTAAGTTTTAAACGTTTCTGGTTTTTCCTTCTTTCCCGTCTTATTCATATAGCTTCTTTAAGCTATTTCATTGTATAAATCCTTAGCGTAACCAATCTCAAACCCCTTTCCTGTCCAAATTCACCCGATCACAAACCCGTTTTCAATACCATCCACACCTCGTCGGGACATAACGACCCGGGAAAACCACTAAATTCCGCGGAGCATTGACTCTGAGCAGTTTGACCTTGTTGACCATCACCTGGTTAATTTAGGTTGACCGTTTGGAGCCAATCAGGCAACTAACACTAACTAAATGAGCCATTTGTATAAAGAAAATCAACTGATAATGTAAGTTTATTAAGTTTTATTATAAATAAGATTAATCAACTCGCAATCTAATTTCAAGTATACCCAACTACAAATAAAAGTAAAGCAAGCTCAAAGTAATTAAACTTGTGTCAAAATAATCAGATATTTCTTAATCACTTTTTATTTTATTTTATTTTATTTATTTATTTATTTTTTTGGCTTTAATTTTTTTTCCAACAATATGAATGTTCTTTTTTAGATCTTCAATAAGTTCTTTTAAAATTAAATTAAAAGTAGATCCGTGCATATCGACGATATTTATAACGGCAAATAGTTATAATTGAGATATTTTTAAGTGTTTCGTGTAATGTTAAGCAATTTACGTTGACAAGTTTTTATCATCATTCGAGATGACAACAACTTCATACTAGTGTTTCGTATAACGCTTAGAAAAAAATATAAGATTTCGAAATTTAATTGTAATCGATACTCATACAAAATAATACCTGTAAGAAAAACTTAAAAATTTACATATAGTCTCATCATTTACAAAAGGGAAGTGATACTTACATCATTTTTTTTATGCACACACCACAATGTTACATCATTAACGCACATGTTACAACATGCTATATGCATAATTGTTATGTGTGCATAAAAAAAATGGTGCAAGTATCATTTCGCTTTACAAAAACAAATATATCATGTTTAGATATTTCGAATTGACAACCTTGATATGGTTATACAGTACTAAACTGGTATATTCATTGTACAAAAATAATAAATGCGCAAAAGAAATTAAGTACAAAAAATAAATGATACAAAAAGTATATAAACTTTTGACTTTTTTCTTTACTCCTAATGCCTACCACCTAAAGTACTTTTTCCCCATTGGTAGTTCTCTTTGTATAGCTTTTGTGTTTTAATATATTTGCCGGGGTTTCATCCCTTTTACCAAAAAAAAAAAAAAAAAAAAAAAAAAATTGGGTGTTTAGGTAAGCTAATTTGAAGAGTATCAGCTCATAGCATTTTAAAAATATAGTAACTTGTTTTGAGTATCCAAACAATTTGTGGTGTACCAACTTATTTTTTGAAAATAAGCTCTTTTTAAAACCATCTTGGATGTGATAAGTTCTAAAAAATAGGTTATCCCAAACACCCCAAAAAACATCTTGTGGTGACGTGAAATATTAGCAGAAATAGAGATTTTAGGCGCAATAGAAAGGAATGTTGTAACCATTTGATCCATTTAGAGAAAAATCATAAGCCAAGCAAACCCATTAATAAGTAAAATGGGTCACAGACTCTACATATATTCTTCGTAAAATTGGTTTAAGTTTTAAGATTGAATTACAATTATATTTGTTGAACTTCTAAGAATGCTTGAAACCACGGTCTCAAAAGCATAAGGAATCATGAAAATGCCATCGGCCCTCTTTTCCTTTTAAATGAGTTGCACGCTCTAATTAGCAAATAAACCTAAAAAGGTTCTTATATATTCAAAGTTAACATTCAAAACAACATAATTGCATTCTTAAAACTTTTTTTTTCCTTCAAAACTACAGAATTACATATTTACATAATTACAAAACTACAAATTACAATTCGAGTTTGCAACAATGCTTAATAGCAGTGGCGGAGCCAGGAAATTTAACCGAAGGGGGCAAGGAGCGATAAGAAAGATACGATAATGGATCTGATCATTTTTATCTAAAATTCAAAATGGGTCGGGTCAGGTTAGTTGTAATTAAATGCAAAGACACCTTTTTTAAGGCAACTAACACTAACTAAATGAGCCATTTGTATAAAGAAAATCAACTGGTAATGTAAGTTTATTAAGTTTTATTATAAATAAGATTAATCAACTCGCAATCTAATTTCAAGTATACCCAACTACAAATAAAAGTAAAGCAAGCTCAAAGTAATTAAACTTGTATCAAAATAATCAGATATTTCTTAATCACTTTTTTTTTTTTTTTTTTTTTTTTTTTTTTTTTTTTTTTTTGGCTTTAATTTTTTTTCCAACAATATGAATGTTCTTTTTTAGATCTTCAATAAGTTCTTTTAAAATTAAATTAAAAGTAGATCCGTGCATATCGACGATATTTATAACGACAAATAGTTATAATTGAGATATTTTTAAGTGTTTCGTGTAATGTTAAGCAATTTACGTTGACAAGTTTTTATCATCATTCGAGATGACAACATCTTCATACTAGTGTTTCGTATAACGCTTAGGAAAAATATAAGATTTCGAAATTTGATTGTAATCGATACTCATACAAAATAATACCTGTAAGAAAAACTTAAAATTTACATATAGTCTCATCATTTACAAAAGGGAAGTGATACTTACATCATTTTTTTTATGCACACACCACAATGTTACATCATTAATGCACATGTTACAACATGCTATATGCATAATTTTTATGTGTGCATAAAAAAAAATTGTGTAAGTATCACTTCGCTTTACAAAAACAAATATATCATGTTTAAATATTTCGAATTGACAACCTTGATATGGTTATACAAACAAATATATCATGTTTAGATATTTCGAATTGACAACCTTGATATGGTTATACAGTACTAAACTTGTATATTCATTGTACAAGAATAATAAATGCGCAAAAGAAATTAAGTACAAAAAATAAATGATACAAAAAGTATATAAACTTTTGACTTTTTTCTTTACTCCCAATGCCTACCACCTAAAGTACTTTTTCCCTATGACTATTCTCTTTCATCTTCCTAAGTTCCTATTTCATATTTGCAAGCTTCCTTTTCCATATTTTCCGACAAAACAAAACCACCGGAAAATGGTTTTGAAGCATTAGAGCTTAGTTCACACTTTGAATGATGAGGGCACTCGGATTATCAAGCTGAGGGCACTGACAATTTTTTCTACAATTTTGATATTTTTCCTACATGATTTCGTGTGTCTACGAGAGGTTTGTTGGGGGCAACTCCCCCCGGTACTCTAAACATGGCTCCGCCCCTGCTTAATAGTGAATAATGAAACATTACATTATACTTAACCAACAATGATTATTCATTATCATTCCTACTCCTCACTGTTGATTCTCCAATTGTTTTTATATTAATATTTATTGTAGAAATTAACAAACCACAAAGACGTATTTTGTACTTATTGCAACACTTGAGTTGCTTCAAAATAAAAAATCACCAAACAATATCAAATTTATATAATAAAACAAAATCCCAAGTGAGGACTTTTCCATTTCAAAAAAATTAAACCATACCTTATTTAGTAATAATATTATTTAAAAAAAATTATTTTCTTATTAAGTAACATTTTATATTTATCCATAACACAAATAGAAGATAAATACAGAAAATATAGATAAGATGTAATTGATGCGTGGGAATCACAACAGGCTTTACCTCTCGAGGGATCTCGAGAAGCTTACAACCCCCACCAGGCAGTGTACCTGATCGTTGTAGTATAGTATAGTGACAAGTACCGGGGGATTGATCGTTCAGCTTAGGAATAGTGTCGCTAGGATTAGAAAACCTAATTACTAGTTCTAGAGGTGAGGGATGATTATTTTTGTATTTTTATAATTTTATGAAAGCAAGTAAAATCTCGGGTTTTTGAAGAGTGGGCGGAATTAGTTGCTATTCAACTAACCCAAAACTAATATATAATCAAAATAAAATGCTGAAAATGAAATTAAACTAAATTATACTAAGGTTGTGAGCAGTAATTGGAGAAATTGTGTTTACTTAGACTTCACTACTCCCTAGATATCTTTTACACGTTAATTACTTGTTATACTTGTATGGATGACGGATTGTATTCCTTAATACCATTCGTGGGGTGGCATACATAACTCCCCAACTCTATGAGCTCTTATCTCCTCCTACACCATGACCCAGCACAACTATAGGGATTGTAAACAGTGGCTCATGAATTAAATACAACCAATAAAGACCTAGTACGCCTCAGTTCATGTTTCTTAAGACGTTCAAGCATGTTACCATTTGGAGATCTGCCAGTTTTCTTAAGCCTAACATATAAAATCATTCATCCAAGACAAGAATAAACAAGTAATCAACACATAATCAACATCTAGGTTTCATTAGATCTAAGCAAACACAAAAGAGATCTAGCCTAGCATAATGGAATTGAGACAAGAACAAGATATAAACAACCAACACATAGACATATTGATTGAATTAGAAGAACACTTATCTCAATTACAATGCAAGGTATCAAGGGTTTGGAACCCTTGAAAAACCTGTAAAAGGTACACCAAATTCGTCTTTAGGGTTTCACCAAAACTTCTCTCCCTTTAATGAAAAAACTAGAAAACTATATTTAGGAAAACCGAGGTGACGGCGTCAAGAGTAAGGGTGTGACGCTGTCATCTCGCCGCCAAATACTTCCTCGGACGGCCTTGATCCACTCATGATGGCCTATGTGACGCCGTCAGCTACCACGGTATTTTATTCTCTGTGTCTTGACGCCGTCAAGAGCAATAGGTGACGCCTTCAAGCACTGTTCCAGCTTAGAAATTTGAGACTTTGCCGTTTTCTTCACTTTTATGCTCCAAAAACGTCCAAAATAGCTTCTTTTCCAGAATTCACTCTCCAAACACCTAAAATCACAAAAGGAACGATTTAGGGCAATATTTGATCAAATAAAGTCGGATTCGGGCTTAAATGACCCCCTAAAAATGGATCATTTTTCGCCTCATCATATACCCTTACACTTGAGATTTGCTTGTCCTCAAGCAAATGCGCTTTTATTCTACTCAAAAGACAAGTTAGGGGTCATTTAACACTAATATAAAAGTAATTACAACAAATAATCGTTCCACTAAAGACCAATAGACAAGCATGGAGGTCATACACAAGCACCTCACAAATAGTGTTTAGATACTCACATCTCTCGGGTGTAATAAAGTAATATAACATTATGGAAATGGAAGATATCTCTCACTACCTGTCATAGCAAAATAGATTACCATAGGCTTGGGAAAGGATCAAACCTCCACCACATGGCGTAAGCACCTAGGATAAACTATCAAAGAGGTCTTTTAAAGGGTTGTAACGTTAGGTATAGGGATATGAATTATACGGTTTTGTTGGATAAAGGAAGTTTTACTGGTGGCGAGTTAACAATCTTGGTTAATTACATGTACAAGATGGCGTTGCTAAGCCAAGACTAGACTCGACTTAAGCTAATAAATGAAAAATAACAAAAACATAAAATGAACATAGAATGAAACGGGATGGTAGTCCGTATGTTTTTTCTCTTTTTCTTTTCTATTTTTTTTTTCTTTTTCTTGATTTTTTCGATTTTTTTTTTTTTTTTTTTTTTTTTTTTTTTTTTTTTTTTTTGCATACACTCTTACCCTACCATTCAAAATAATACATCATAGGGGTATGAACATTCCCCTTACACTTGAATCTTTACATACTTTACATTTAACTAATCTAATGACTCGATTAAGAAAATCAAAACACTTGGAGCACTTTTAAGATTAACGTACATATGGGGGTAATAATATGATGTTCTTCCCCATTACTCCATAAAATAAGTACTTACCCATGAGTCCCAATCGTCCCAAAACAATATGTACAAGGATATGACTCGACTTAGCAACCATGTAATCAATTAGAAAGTTAACTTAGGGTTTAAACAAATAACAATAATGCACTAAAAATGAGCGCATACACGGAAGGCTTAAGGCGATTTGGTTGTACATTTAAGTGGGGTGTAACAAATTCTTCCTTTAAGTAAAATGCTTAAAGTTAGAAACGAAAAGATAGGCTCGGAAGGGTGTACTAGGGGTATCATGTACTAAAAATGAGTACAACGCTAAGGGTGTGAGGAAAAATTAGTTGACTTAACTAGTCAAGTAGTATGACTTAAATGATCAAGTAATTATGATACGGGTTTAACACAAGGGTGATCCTAATGCCTCTTATCATGTAGTAAATCCTACCACACGAATGTAGTCTCACTAGCGGTCTCGGGATGCATCACTAACGCAAGTTCTAGAATCTAAATGCTACCGGTACACTCATAAGCACCAATAATGAATGCTTTTCCTATCAAATCTAAAGGCGAACCTCACATTTTTGGGTGGAAATTTTTTCTGAATATACGGTTATGTGCTAGTCATACAACCTCCTATCCATGAGACGCTTGCTATGGCTAAATTTTCACTCCTAAATGTTGTAAAAAATTTTAAATTTGGCGCTAAAATTGCACTAACAAGTATTTCTCATAGTTTTATTACACATCTACTATCAAACAAAACAAACTCAAGCGAAAGTGCATATGTAAGGTATCATCTTTTTACCCTCCCCTTACACTTAAGATGAACATTGTCCCCAATGTTCAAGTAAAGAATGTAAAAGTGAAAAAGTAAAGAGAATGAAATCAAATACTCCCCTGATTCGCTCGGTATGGATTATAGGTTGGCCATGTTAGATCTTCCTCCAAGAAAACGAACAATCAAAGCTTCCCTTCCAGAATATAAATCATCTTCTTTTCGAAAATAACCTGTAAATCCTGACAACAATAGACAAGACAACCTCGCGTAAAATCGGCGGCATCCTATATAAGTTACTCAATCCTAGAAAACAAAGTAAGATATAATGCTTGTGGAATGAAGTTTGCAGATTTCCTGGAGATTATAAAACTTAATAATTCACAAAAACCATAAGACTCCGTGATTGAGGCTAAACCACCTAACTTGTATTGACCAGATAATGATCAACAAAGTCAAATAGCCTAGGTCAATGCTCCGGGTAATAAAGGGTATCACCAGGTCGTTAAGTCCCGTTGAAGTGTGAATTGTAACTTTGGCGTATTTGTGATCGGGTAATTATCCACAGGAAAAGGTTTTGATCAGAATTATTTGGAATTATTTAACGAATATAGCTTAGGAAAGCTACGTGACTGATTACTGGAATTTAGATTACGGGAATTTGAGCTAAACACTAAAAACGTACGTTTTAATTAAAAAACGTAACAGACGCACAAAACAAAAAGTAAAACTGAAGGATCAAAAGGGTTAAAAGTGTAAAATTGAAATTTTTACAATCCTAATAATAAAAGAAAATTTTAAGAAAAATTAAAATTATTTTTACACTATTTAATTATTTATAATTAATTAATTACTAATTATCTATTTAATATTAATTAAACTAATTAGAATTATTAAAAATACTTAAAAGACTTAGAAAATTAAGAAAAATTTTATAAATCTAATTAACCATCATGGGAATCCTAAAAAATTATAAAAAGCTAATTTTATGTATTTTTAAGTTAAATAACTAATTATTATTCTACTTATTAATTATTATCTAATTAAACTATTTAAATTATTTAAACTATTAAATGAACAGTAAAAATTCTAGAAAAATTTATAAAATTATTTTAACTAAAATAGAAGCTATAAAAATTATAAAAACTAGGTTATACTATATAAAAACTAATTAAGCTATTTAATTGATTAATATTAATTAAAACTAAATTAAATTAAAATTAATTAGAAATACCACTAGATGACAAAATAAAATCTGGAAAAATTTGTAAAATTATTTTAACCTAAAATATAATTTCTAAAAATATAAAAGTGACATATTATTTAGAAATTAATTAAAAAGAAAAATAAATAGATAAATCCTATTAAATAGAAGCTATCACTATTGGTAAAATTGGTTTTTTTGGATTTTTTCTTTTTCTAAACTAATAATAAGATAAAAACAAGTAACTTTAATAAAAACACTTTTGTTTAAACCCTCTGAATAAGCAATTCAAGTGCTTATTTAATCCACAGTTGACTTTTGTTGACTGTGGGTTGTTTTTAAGCTCAAATGATGAATGTGGGGTCCACACTGAATAAACTTGGTTTCACTGAGTCTTAGGAACAAAATTAAGCAACTAATAAGTAACAGATGGGTTTGAATAAGCCAAAAAGCTTGAAATAAGCACTTAAAATAATGGGACTGATGCAGTTTGGGGACAAACTTAAGGGTCCAAGCAAGGTGGGGTCCACAGGTCTAGGGTTCAAATGAAAGGGTCAAAACTACTCCCTGGTAGGAGGGGGGTTGGGAGAACCAAAATTGAGACCTAGGGGATCATTGTGGTGGTCACAATGAACCACCAAAGTGATGGTGGTTGAGGTGGTGGTCTGTGCACAGGGCACTGGGTTGCCCTGCAGCCTACTTCAAGGGTTTGTGGGACCCACTAAATAAATTCCTAAAAATCTGAAATAAATCTCAAAATTAAACAAAGTGGTAAAGATCATTCACACCAAATTTCAAATCCTGAATCCTAAAGACCAACAAGTTATAATCCTTCAAAGATTGCTCAAAATGACTGAGTTAGATTTTGACTTCCAAGGTTTTTATCAACACTTTGACTTTTATGAGATTAGAAGGCTTCTAACTGACTGAGATGATTGTAATAAGCTACAATAAGACCATAATAAGCTAGAGGAATGACTTATGGAAAGAAATGATGAAATCACAACACCTAAATTCCAACAGTTAAGAATAAAAATGAGATACAATTGATTTTTGACTTTTTGCAAATGACCAAGTGATTTTATTGTCTAAGTAACCTTTATTGATCTAATGTAGCATAACTTAACTAAAAGCAAAACCAGAAACTACTCATAACACCATGGATCAAACTGATCCAAACACCCCTTTATCTATCTGTTTTGATGATTTGTACTACAAATAAGAGATCTAATCCACACTACTTAGTTAATATGATCAATTTAACTATTAGAAACAATGAGAAGCCAAATTATGCAGAGAATAGAGCTTATGCTCTTTTATACCAAAAGTTGCAAGATAGCACAATTCAAACAGTCACTGCACAAACTTGAATTCAACCACTAAACATCAATGGCATGGCATCATTCTACTCTAATACAGAAAGGAAAATACATAAATAACACAAAATAGAACAATGCTACAGTAGATTGCAATAACTTAGAAAATTACTCACTATAAGTCCAATGCTTAGAAGTGAAACCAAGGTCAGTAGATCACACTTACATGTCTCCCAAGAGACTCTAACCCAGGTCCATCCCAAATTTAACCTGCTCCAATGCACTATTCTCTTTTCAATTATTATTATTTATTTTATTTTTTTTTTCTTTTTAGTTTTGCTATTTGATTGAACTGAGAATGCAAACAAGACTTTGAGATTTTGAAACAATACTTATATTAATATTGAAGAAGATGAATTACAACTGCAAATTTGATAAAGAGTACATTACAAATTAAAATACATTGAAATTAAAAAAAACTAAAAAACTAAGTTCTTGCTTCACTGCTCCACTTCTCTTTTATACACCCCATTAGGGTTCTTCAGACCCTATGTGTGAATCCCACATCTATTTTTAACCATTGGATTTGCTTGCAACCATCTTGACCTTTGAATCATTCTTTTGGCGCCAAAGTCTCACATGGCAGGTTTAGGTAACTTGGAGGAAATAAGGGGCATTTATTGAGGTTTGGAAGTATTGTGGAGTTGGGGAAACATGGTATGGGTATGCTGATGTGGAGGAGGGGGAATGTGGAGTGTGTCAGTGGAGTTGCAGCTAGTGGAGGGAGGAGGTTAGGGGTGGTCAACGTGTTTGACTGATGGGTAAATACGGGGTGTTGTTATTAGTTTAGGGTGGGCTGAAGTGGTAACTGGGCTAGGGGATTGCAATGGGCCTGGTGGGTTAACTTGTGGGTTTGGATTTGGTAGAGTATATATTTAGATCCGGATGAGTTGTAACTTAAAAATTCACAAGGACCTCAAATGTAATTAACCGAAAGTTAGGGGGCCTATTTTGGCAAGTATCCAAAATATCCCAAGGGATTAAACTTGCCATGCTTAAATATCCAAAGGACCAAAGTTGTAATTTTTCTTTTTAAAATTCCCGAGGACTATTTTTGCCCAAATACCAAACTTGAGGGGTTAAACTTGAACTTTTTCCAAAACTTTCATCCGGGGACTAAACTTGGCACTTTATGAATTCCCAGGACAAATGTTTACTTTTCCATCAAAAATATTTCACTCGGGACCAAATCTGTCAATTTCCAAAACTCCAGGGACCATTTTTGTCATTTTTGGATTTTAAGGGGTAAAAGTGTAATTTTCTCAAACTTTTTCACCCAAGGATTTATTTTGATAATTTTTGACTTTTCTTTGCCTTGGGTTGACTTTTCTTTCGTTTTAAACTTTCAGGGACTAGTTTTGCCAAATTTTGAAACTTGGGGGACTGAAACTGCCAATTGTGCAAACTTTGTTCGTTTTTCATTTGTTTTCAAACATTTTGCATCTAAAACATATAAAACACACTTTTGGAATAATTTGTGTATTTTGATGCGTTTTTGGGTGTTTTTGGATGTTTTGGCAGTCCAGATACGGTAAAAATGATGAGTGTTTGAGCACTCATCAATCCCCCACACTAAGCTATTGCTAGTCCCTAGCAATCTTTTGAGAAAAACATAATGGATTTTAATCTCTTTACCAAAAGCCATCACTTCTGGAGTAGCCAGGTGTAAGAACTGTGGCACACCTGATAACCGTGTGATTTTGAGCAAACCACCAGCTGTCAACGGATTTGATAAGTCTTTACCAAGAGCCGTTTGCTCCTGGACTAGCCAGCATCTTGATGGACCTAGTCAACATCTTGGTGAGCTGATTACCAATTATGGTTTTTCCACTGCCTTTACCACAAGCCATAATCTTGTGGGCTAGCCAACTCATTTGCTTATAAGGATGCGGGGGAGTTGAGGAACCATGCAAGTTTTTGGCAAACTGCCAGCCATCAACGGATTTGAGATGTCTTTACCAAGAGCCGTTTGCTCCTGGACTAGCCAATCCCTTTGTCATTAAGACTTTGGCGGACTGATAACCACAAAAATTTTGGAATAAAGTGAAAAATTTTGAAAAATTTTGGCCTAAAATGGGGGTACTTGAAAGTATTTTGCGATAAAATTCGCTAGAATTTCCCCCCCACACTTAGAAATGAATATTGCCCTCAATATTCAAAGTCCCGGCTATTATGCCGAATCTGTGAACGTAAAAGGATAATATTCGAAGCTAACTGTGGAATTTTGTTTTGCATTTTTCACTTTATTTATCTGTACATACAATCACACACTTTTTTTTTTTTTTTTTTTTTTTTTTTTTTTTTTTTTTTTTTTTTTGAACTTATATACATATATACATTTTTCAAATAGCGGGGGGGGGGGGGG
Source organism: Artemisia argyi (assembly GCA_030686995.1). Taxonomy (NCBI): domain Eukaryota; kingdom Viridiplantae; phylum Streptophyta; class Magnoliopsida; order Asterales; family Asteraceae; genus Artemisia; species Artemisia argyi. The sequence continues at coordinate 186,188,522 of CM060685.1, read as the reverse complement.
GGGGGGGGGGTTGGCCATTCCCCCACACTAGGGTGGTAGAAAATAGAAGGAATCAGAGATACGGGTGAAAACCCGTATTGTTGCTAATTTTTGGTCATCGAGTCGTTAGCTTGACTCTATCCCCGAATTCAATTGTCCTTGGGGAAAGTTTGGAGATCCGGAACGACCATGGATGGTACGTCCTCTCCAAAGTAGTGCTTTAACCGATGTCCATTCACTTTGAAATTAGGTCCGTCATTTTGTGATAACTCGACGGTGCCATAAGGATAAACCTTAATGATAGTGAATGGACCAGTCCATCGGGTTTTGAGCTTTCCCGAGAAGATCTTGAGTCTAGAGTTGAAAAGAAGGACTCGATCACCAACATTGAAAATGCGGTTTTTGATCTTGGAGTCATGAATCTTCTTTGTCTTTTCTTTATAGATCAAAGAGTTCTCGTAAGCTTGATCACGAAGTTCATTTAATTCATTCAGTTGAACTTTCCTATGATCACCCGCCGTTTTGAGGTCGAAATTGGCATGCTTGAGAGCCCAATAGGCTTTATGCTCAAGCTCGATCGGAAGATGGCACGCTTTCCCGTACACAAGCTTATATGGCGTACACCCAATGGGTGTTTTATACGCCGTACGGAAAGCCCAAAGTGCATCATCTAATTTATCCGACCAAGATGCACGATTTTCCCCAACGGTTCTCTCCAAAATTCTCTTTATGCCTCGATTGGAAACTTCTACTTGTCCACTTGTTTGAGGGTGGTACGCAGTAGAAAGACGGTGAGTTACACCATACTTTTGCATGACTTTATCGAATTTGTCATTGCAAAAATGCGTACCACGATCACTAATTATAGCACGTGGAGTTCCAAATCGAGCAAAGAGAGCTTTCAAAAACTTCACAACTACTCGGGCATCATTTGTGGGTAAAGCTTTTGCTTCGACCCATTTTGACAAATAGTCAACGGCCACGAGTATATACTTGTTTCCATGAGATGACGGGAATGGCCCCATAAAGTCAATGCCCCAAACGTCAAAGATTTCACAAACTTGAATTGCATTTTGTGGCATTTCATTCTTTTGTGAAATATTTCCGTGACGTTGACAAGCGTCACAGGATTTGACCAATTCATGGGCATCCTTGTAGATTGTGGGCCAAAAGAAACCGGAATCAAACACCTTTTTGGCGGTGTAATTTGGATTGTGGTGGCCCCCCGTGGGACCAGCATGGCAAGCCTTAAGAATTTCAGTGGCTTCTTGACCATACACACACCGCCGGATGACTTGATCCGCACAGATTTTGAACAAGTAGGGGTCGTCCCAGAAGTAATGTTTTACATCTTTAAAGAATTTGTTTTTCTGTTGGGACGACATCCCTTTCACAATGAAATTACCCGCAAGGTAGTTTGCAAAGTCGGCAAACCATGGGGTAGTAGAGTCTCCACGAAATGAAACCGCATTGAGGGTTTCGAGAGGAAATGTTTCATTTATTTCCTTTTTCTCGAAAGCATCTTGGTGGGGGTTTTCAAGACGGGAGAGATGATCAGCAGCTAGGTTCTCAGCTCCTTTTTTATCACGAATAATGATATCAAATTCCTGAAGGAGGAGAACCCAACGAAGAAGTCTCGGCTTTGCATCTTGTTTTGCAAAAAGGTACTTCAAAGCCGAGTGATCCGTATACACTATGCTTTTTGTCAGAATCAAGTATGGCCGGAATTTTTCAAAAGCATACACCACAGCTAACAATTCCTTTTCAGTGGTGGTGTAATGGCTTTGAGCCTCGGTCATAGTCTTGCTGGCATAGTGTATAGGCTGAAAATGTTTTGTTTTACGTTGCCCCAAGACTGCCCCAATAGCATAATCACTCGCATCACACATGAGCTCAAAGGGCAAGTCCCAATCGGGGGCAACAAGAATCGGTGCCTCAGTAAGCCTTTTCTTTAATGTTTCAAAGGCTTCGATGCACTCAGGGGAGAAGATAAAAGGAGCATCCTTTTCGAGGAGATGGGTCATAGGCCGGGCGATTTTAGAAAAATCTTGAATAAACCTACGGTAAAAACCGGCGTGACCCAAAAAGCTCCTAACACCTTTCACAGTCGTGGGATGAGGCAATTTTGCAATGACGTCCACTTTGGCACGATCAACCTCGATCCCATTTTTTGAAATTTTATGGCCGAGGACAATGCCCTCTTTGACCATAAAGTGACTCTTCTCCCAATTTAGACACAACTTTGTGTCTTCACAACGTTTTAGCATATTGTCTAAATGGGAGAGGCATGTCTGAAACGAATCCCCAATGACCGAAAAATCGTCCATGAAGACCTCCATAGTTTTTCCGATCATGTCGGAAAAAATGGCCATCATACATCTTTGAAACGTGCCCGGAGCATTACATAAGCCAAATGGCATACGTTTATATGCGAAAGTTCCATAGGGGCACGTGAAAGTGGTCTTTTCTTGGTCTTGCGGGTCAATGGGAATCTGAAAGTAACCCGAGAAACCATCGAGGAAGCAATAATACTCATTCCCCGCTAATCTCTCGAGCATTTGATCCATAAAGGGCAGAGGAAAATGATCTTTGCGGGTGGCGTCATTTAACTTACGATAATCAATACAGACGCGCCAACCCGTAACCAAACGAGTGGGAATTAACTCATTTTCCTCATTTGTGACAACTGTAATGCCACCCTTTTTTGGAACACAATGGATTGGGCTGACCCAAGGACTGTCCGAGATAGGGTAAATCAATCCGGCATCAAGAAGTTTTAAAACCTCTTGTTTGATAACCTCGTGAATTTTTGGATTCACCCTTCTTTGTTGTTGGACTGCAGGTTTGAAGTCGTCCTCCATTAAAATTTTATGAGTACAGAATTCAGGGTCAATGCCCTTGATGTCGGAGAGACGCCAAGCAATTGCTTGTTTATGAGACTTCAAAACCTTTATGAGAGCAGCCTTTTCCTCATCACTTAAGTCTTTGGCAATTATGACGGGTAATTTATCATCACCCTCCAGAAATGCATATTCAAGATGAGGCGGCAAGTCCTTAAGTTCAACCTCAGGGAAGTCATCAGTTTTCTCAACATTTTTGACCTCCTCTTTATGAAGTTGTTGTGGTAGAACAGGAAGAGGAGAGGGATCTTCGTTTAACAATTTTTCAAGCATGAGAATATCCCTCTCGAGGTCGATCTCTTGGTTATCGACTCCATCGGGAATCGAATCACTTTTGAGAAACGCCTCCATTTCTTCTAAGATGAAGTCACTTCCCTCAAACGGAGTGAGGGAAGGATAAGAATTGGCAATAATGGGGTGAGAAGACTGAGTGAGATTTTCACTCGAAGAATCATCAATGAAACCTAAAATCTCTTGAGCATACTCCTCAGCAGCAACATCGATGACATCAATTTGATTCACCGACTCACAATCATAATTGGAGGAGTATCTCGACGTTTGATTTAGGTTGAAGGTTATGGCTTCCGTTCCAACACGTAATGTGATCTCATGCTCAAATACATCGATAAGAGCTCGCCCAGTTCTAAGGAATCCCCGCCCAAGAATGAGAGGGACCCTTGAATCGGCATCAAAGTCAACAATCACAAAATCTGCCGGAAAATGGAACTTCCCCACTTTAACGAATACGTCCTCGGCAATGCCAATGGGACGAGAAATCGAACGATCGGCAAGCTCTAGAGTCATGCACGTGGGGGTAAGTTCGGGAAGAGAGAGTTTCTTCCACACAGAATATGGCATTAGGTTAATGCTAGCACCTAGATCGGCCAGGGCGAAGCAATCAACCATACCCGGGAAAGTACAAGGAATGAGAAATTTCCCGGGATCTCCAAGCTTTTCAGGAAGCTTTTTCAAAAGAACCGCAGAGCAGTTCTCATTCAGAGGAGTTCTTGCCATCTCAAATAATTTTTCTTTGTTACTCAACAGATTTTTGATTGTCGATGCAAACTTGGGCATCAAGAGAATAGCATCCGCGAAGCTGATATCAAAATGCAAATCTTGGAAGATTTGGAAAAATTTATCCATTTGGTGATTAGCTTTTTCGCGGAGCTTTTGTTCACTGAGACGTGATGGATAGGGAATAGAAGTTTTGGATTTAGGGCTGTCCACTGGAGTTTCTGGTGGTTCAAAGACAACTCCAGGCTTACATCTGGTTTCAGGAATAACCTGAGGTTGGACGTGTGCTGTACTTCGTGGGCTAGGAATTTGCACTTTGTCCTTTGTCACCTCAGGTTCACGATTCACTACCTTTGGAGGGGAGGAAGAAGAGGTAGTAGGAATCGCGGGTTCATCATATGAAGCACCACTTCGTGTTGTGATCGCCTTAGCATCGCCCCTCGGGTTAGCGATCGTGTTGCTCGGTAAAGTAGTACCTGAGCCCGAGGGTCGATCATTTAAAGACTTCTTGATGTCAGAAATCTGGCTGACCAGCAACTTGTTCAACTCTTCTTGGGACTTCATGAATTGTTTCAACAACTCATCAGATGAAGGCCCGGTTGGAACAATGGCTTGATTCGGATTAGGAATATTTGGAGCTCGATTGTTCGGATTGGGACCTTGATTTTGAAAATTACCCTGATTAGGGTTGTTGTTTCCATGAAAATATCCCTGATTGAAGTTACCCTGACCTTGGTTCCGATTAAAGTTTCCTTGATTATGTTGTTGGAAACCTTGATTTTGGAATCCTTGGTTTTGATTGTGAAAACCGTGGCCCTGATTGAAGTTACTTTGGTTTTGATAACCTTGGTTTTGATAACCTTGGTTCGCTCTATTTTGATTTTGGCCACGGTTTTGGACATTTTGGTTTTGATTAAAACCAGGAGGTCCAGGATAATGATGTTGAGGACGATAGCTAGGGTCCATAGGAGGGCGATATTGATTGCCTCCTTGATTTTGGGACCCTGCTAAAGCATGAGCTTCGTATGGAGTACCATCAGTAGCTGTGCAATTGTAGTAGGCATGCGGCCCACCACAAGTTACACAGACTTCCACTTTTTTAACCTCAGCAGGTGGAGGATGTTGTGGAAATGAGACTTTCTTTGTTTGGGCGAGAACCAAAGCTTGGATCGCTTCAGTGAGCTTGTCAATCTTAGCATCCGTGCTAGATTGACTCACAGAAGATGAAGTGGAAGGACCCGCATTAATTTGGGAAACAATCGGTTTGCTTCGTGTAGAGCGGACCTTAGACTTGTTTTCTATGATTTGCAAAGCTTCTTTTGTGGTTTTACTCAAAAAGTTACCTCCCGCGGAGGCATTGAGTGAATCCTGATCAGCTTGGCTCACGCCATTGTAAAACGTATCGAGTTGCATCAACTCAGAGAAACCATGATGTGGACACTTGCGAAGTAATTCTTTGAAACGATCCCACGCTTCACCAAAAGATTCATCATATTTTTGGGTGAACTTTGTGATTTCGTTCTTAAGACTCGTGGTCTTGGAAGGTGGGAAGAATTCATTCACAAACTTTTTGACAAGATCTTCCCAAGTCTCAATAGATCGTGGAGGTTGTTTTTCAAGCCAAATCCGGGCTTGTCCCTCCAATGAGAATGGGAAGAGAAGGAGTTTGATTGCTTCACATGGGACATTTTTGTACTTGATGGTCGATGTGATTTTATTGAACCATCGAATATGAGCATGAGGATCGTCCCTCTCAAAACCGTAAAATTGACTTGAGGTTACAAGATTGAGTAACCCGGTTTTGAGCTCAAAACTATCAGCCACGATGGCTGGGACAATAATGGCATCTCCGTAACCCTCGATGGGTGCTTGGAGAAGTTCACACATGGGACGGTCTTCCGCCATGGTGACAGTGGGTGTGGCAACAGTACGGATCTCAGATCCGACTGTTGGTGCTGAACGTCTACGAGGTCTTCTAGGTTTTTGTACAAGCTCACGTAATGGGCTAGTAGACCTAGAAGAACGAGTGCGCATGCACTAAAAACTCACTCAAAACAAAATCGAGGCAAAACAACAGTGAACTTAAACCAATAATCGCAAGCAAGTGGCTTCTTTAAGAAAGGTACACCACTCACAAGGATACAAAGGCAAGTTTTAATCTTTTTGATTTGGGAACTTATTTGTTCACACCTCCAGTTGGAAGGTGTTCTGTCTTGGTTTGCGACGGTTTATTTTTATGTAGAATTATTATACACAAGAAAGAGACGGATGTTTTTGTGTTTTGTGAATGGGTTTAAAAACTTTTGGACAATATTTTTGGTATCGTTTCGTTTACCAAAATCGTTTTTCTTTAAGAATCACCTTAAAAGAAATCCGAATCAGAAAACGTTACGATCTGTTTTGTTGTTTTTAATTTTTTTGTGTTTTAACACTTTAGAAAAAGTGTTAATGACTTTTTTGTATTTTGATTATGAAAATATACACAAGTGGTGGTATTTATACAGTGAGCGAAGTGAGATAACACTAATCTCAAATAACGCTTTAGAAACGCGCACACCTCCCCGGCAGCGGCGCCAAATTTTGATTGAGGCTAAACCACCTAACTTGTATTGACCAGATAATGATCAACAAAGTCAAATAGCCTAGGTCAATGCTCCGGGTAATAAAGGGTATCACCAGGTCGTTAAGTCCCGTTGAAGTGTGAATTGTAACTTTGGCGTATTTGTGATCGGGTAATTATCCACAGGAAAAGGTTTTGATCAGAATTATTTGGAATTATTTAACGAATATAGCTTAGGAAAGCTACGTGACTGATTACTGGAATTTAGATTACGGGAATTTGAGCTAAACACTAAAAACGTACGTTTTAATTAAAAAACGTAACAGACGCACAAAACAAAAAGTAAAACTGAAGGATCAAAAGGGTTAAAAGTGTAAAATTGAAATTTTTACAATCCTAATAATAAAAGAAAATTTTAAGAAAAATTAAAATTATTTTTACACTATTTAATTATTTATAATTAATTAATTACTAATTATCTATTTAATATTAATTAAACTAATTAGAATTATTAAAAATACTTAAAAGACTTAGAAAATTAAGAAAAATTTTATAAATCTAATTAACCATCATGGGAATCCTAAAAAATTATAAAAAGCTAATTTTATGTATTTTTAAGTTAAATAACTAATTATTATTCTACTTATTAATTATTATCTAATTAAACTATTTAAATTATTTAAACTATTAAATGAACAGTAAAAATTCTAGAAAAATTTATAAAATTATTTTAACTAAAATAGAAGCTATAAAAATTATAAAAACTAGGTTATACTATATAAAAACTAATTAAGCTATTTAATTGATTAATATTAATTAAAACTAAATTAAATTAAAATTAATTAGAAATACCACTAGATGACAAAATAAAATCTGGAAAAATTTGTAAAATTATTTTAACCTAAAATATAATTTCTAAAAATATAAAAGTGACATATTATTTAGAAATTAATTAAAAAGAAAAATAAATAGATAAATCCTATTAAATAGAAGCTATCACTATTGGTAAAATTGGTTTTTTTGGATTTTTTCTTTTTCTAAACTAATAATAAGATAAAAACAAGTAACTTTAATAAAAACACTTTTGTTTAAACCCTCTGAATAAGCAATTCAAGTGCTTATTTAATCCACAGTTGACTTTTGTTGACTGTGGGTTGTTTTTAAGCTCAAATGATGAATGTGGGGTCCACACTGAATAAACTTGGTTTCACTGAGTCTTAGGAACAAAATTAAGCAACTAATAAGTAACAGATGGGTTTGAATAAGCCAAAAAGCTTGAAATAAGCACTTAAAATAATGGGACTGATGCAGTTTGGGGACAAACTTAAGGGTCCAAGCAAGGTGGGGTCCACAGGTCTAGGGTTCAAATGAAAGGGTCAAAACTACTCCCTGGTAGGAGGGGGGTTGGGAGAACCAAAATTGAGACCTAGGGGATCATTGTGGTGGTCACAATGAACCACCAAAGTGATGGTGGTTGAGGTGGTGGTCTGTGCACAGGGCACTGGGTTGCCCTGCAGCCTACTTCAAGGGTTTGTGGGACCCACTAAATAAATTCCTAAAAATCTGAAATAAATCTCAAAATTAAACAAAGTGGTAAAGATCATTCACACCAAATTTCAAATCCTGAATCCTAAAGACCAACAAGTTATAATCCTTCAAAGATTGCTCAAAATGACTGAGTTAGATTTTGACTTCCAAGGTTTTTATCAACACTTTGACTTTTATGAGATTAGAAGGCTTCTAACTGACTGAGATGATTGTAATAAGCTACAATAAGACCATAATAAGCTAGAGGAATGACTTATGGAAAGAAATGATGAAATCACAACACCTAAATTCCAACAGTTAAGAATAAAAATGAGATACAATTGATTTTTGACTTTTTGCAAATGACCAAGTGATTTTATTGTCTAAGTAACCTTTATTGATCTAATGTAGCATAACTTAACTAAAAGCAAAACCAGAAACTACTCATAACACCATGGATCAAACTGATCCAAACACCCCTTTATCTATCTGTTTTGATGATTTGTACTACAAATAAGAGATCTAATCCACACTACTTAGTTAATATGATCAATTTAACTATTAGAAACAATGAGAAGCCAAATTATGCAGAGAATAGAGCTTATGCTCTTTTATACCAAAAGTTGCAAGATAGCACAATTCAAACAGTCACTGCACAAACTTGAATTCAACCACTAAACATCAATGGCATGGCATCATTCTACTCTAATACAGAAAGGAAAATACATAAATAACACAAAATAGAACAATGCTACAGTAGATTGCAATAACTTAGAAAATTACTCACTATAAGTCCAATGCTTAGAAGTGAAACCAAGGTCAGTAGATCACACTTACATGTCTCCCAAGAGACTCTAACCCAGGTCCATCCCAAATTTAACCTGCTCCAATGCACTATTCTCTTTTCAATTATTATTATTTATTTTATTTTTTTTTTTCTTTTTAGTTTTGCTATTTGATTGAACTGAGAATGCAAACAAGACTTTGAGATTTTGAAACAATACTTATATTAATATTGAAGAAGATGAATTACAACTGCAAATTTGATAAAGAGTACATTACAAATTAAAATACATTGAAATTAAAAAAAACTAAAAAACTAAGTTCTTGCTTCACTGCTCCACTTCTCTTTTATACACCCCATTAGGGTTCTTCAGACCCTATGTGTGAATCCCACATCTATTTTTAACCATTGGATTTGCTTGCAACCATCTTGACCTTTGAATCATTCTTTTGGCGCCAAAGTCTCACATGGCAGGTTTAGGTAACTTGGAGGAAATAAGGGGCATTTATTGAGGTTTGGAAGTATTGTGGAGTTGGGGAAACATGGTATGGGTATGCTGATGTGGAGGAGGGGGAATGTGGAGTGTGTCAGTGGAGTTGCAGCTAGTGGAGGGAGGAGGTTAGGGGTGGTCAACGTGTTTGACTGATGGGTAAATACGGGGTGTTGTTATTAGTTTAGGGTGGGCTGAAGTGGTAACTGGGCTAGGGGATTGCAATGGGCCTGGTGGGTTAACTTGTGGGTTTGGATTTGGTAGAGTATATATTTAGATCCGGATGAGTTGTAACTTAAAAATTCACAAGGACCTCAAATGTAATTAACCGAAAGTTAGGGGGCCTATTTTGGCAAGTATCCAAAATATCCCAAGGGATTAAACTTGCCATGCTTAAATATCCAAAGGACCAAAGTTGTAATTTTTCTTTTTAAAATTCCCGAGGACTATTTTTGCCCAAATACCAAACTTGAGGGGTTAAACTTGAACTTTTTCCAAAACTTTCATCCGGGGACTAAACTTGGCACTTTATGAATTCCCAGGACAAATGTTTACTTTTCCATCAAAAATATTTCACTCGGGACCAAATCTGTCAATTTCCAAAACTCCAGGGACCATTTTTGTCATTTTTGGATTTTAAGGGGTAAAAGTGTAATTTTCTCAAACTTTTTCACCCAAGGATTTATTTTGATAATTTTTGACTTTTCTTTGCCTTGGGTTGACTTTTCTTTCGTTTTAAACTTTCAGGGACTAGTTTTGCCAAATTTTGAAACTTGGGGGACTGAAACTGCCAATTGTGCAAACTTTGTTCGTTTTTCATTTGTTTTCAAACATTTTGCATCTAAAACATATAAAACACACTTTTGGAATAATTTGTGTATTTTGATGCGTTTTTGGGTGTTTTTGGATGTTTTGGCAGTCCAGATACGGTAAAAATGATGAGTGTTTGAGCACTCATCACTCCGTTAGGAAAAACAAAACCGGTAAAATTTCCAGATTTTTAACTCCTGACGCCGTCAAGAGTAATACTCTGACGCCGTCAGAATGGACCTGCAGAAATTCTTATGTTAAGTTTCCGGAAAATTTCTGGAAAAACTTGGTCCTACTTCCTGGAAAATCCTGCAAAACTTCATTATGAATCAATACAAGCATTTGACTCTAACAAATACGAATATACATGTTCATTTAATATTGTGGAGAATCATGATCGGTTTGTTTCTTAAAAACATATTTGGGGTTTCCCCTTACACTTATCTTTTGCAAAAATACCTTTAGGCTGGAGTTAAGACTAGGCCAAACAACATAATAAAGTATTTCCACATTTTAATTGAGAAACATGATCAACCAACAATAAAAATAAAACATGCATACGGAAGCAAATAACAATCAAACAAAATGAAAATCACACAAAACATGAGTTGCCTCCCAAGAAGCGCTTGTTTTTGTTCGAGTCACGAGCCTGACTCTACCCTTATTTAATGGAAATAGGGGATGTTTTCCCTACACTTAGGATTAAGTGCGGGTGGAAGTAGCGATACACACCCTTAGGGTAGAAATATGCCATGTGAGGAAAGAGTGGTGGATGAATTATATGCTCAAAGGGTTGTGCTCCTATCATCATAACCTTACCTAATTCAATCGGGTTAATGGGTGGATTAAGATTTTCTCCTAGAAAGGGATCATTTTCTATCAACTTCGAGAGACTACTAGTTGGGGATCCGTCTTGACCTAATAAACCCGGTTTAAACCCATAATGTTTCTTATGATCAATCATAAATGGGTGATGTAAGCATGTAAGGTCATTTTCCACTCCTATATTGGCTTCCTCTCTACAAGGCTTAGAGTCCACTACCTTTATCCTAAGACTACCCGGACTACATGGGTTGATGGGTGGGTCGGCTCCTCTTTTGTCTCCTAGATGTATATCTAAGGATGGAAAGTTGTATGAAGATTGAGGTTCCGGTTCATCAACATTAGGTAATTCGCTAGAACTAAGAGTAAGGTTATCACTACAAGTATACAAACCTATACCCTCTAGTGGTGTTTGGTACAAGGGTTCTACCTCTATTGGGGCTCCTATAGTCTCTTATACTTCTTCCGGGTAAGTCACGGGTGGGGTGTATTCCTCAAATGATGGTTGAGTATTTTGTGGGCTTATGTTGTTCACCTCATCATTCCATGTGTCAGGATCTAGCCCTAACATTCTCCCAAGTATCTCACGTGCTTCTCTAGGCATCTCAACTTCTATGTCCGAATCATAAGGATCATCTTCAATATTCTGACTGCTATATACAAATTGCCCAAGAGATTCATCATCTGTTTCTTGAGATTCATCATCATCGATCATAAAACCTAGGTCTTTTTTATCAATGTGATCATGTTTGGCTACATCTTCCATCACATCAAGGTCACCTATGTGTTCATCCTGTATTATTGTAGGGCCTAACCATGACATGCAGCTAGGTGGCTCATACGAAACTATCCTAGGTGAAGGCTCATATGGTGTATAGGTTTCACTAAGTGAGGCATTTTGAGGGGTTGATGGAGCTCCTAAGGTTAATTCTTTAAAAGTCTTATGCACTTGGCCTCTTTTCTCAAGGTACTCAATAAAATCAATATAAGACCCTGTCCGCCTCATTTCATTCGTCCATCTTGGTATATCTAAACTGGTGTAATTATATTTTTTCTGGTAATATTCTAGTGTCGGACTTGGTGGATTCGCGTTCTCCATAATGGCTAACGGAGTAGTCAATGGAAAGGTTTTTACAAACAAAGACACAAAGAAAAGATAGACTAAAGAGAACCTAAAAATAAAAATAAAATCTTACTAGAAAGGAATCTAGCAAGTAGACCTAATAAAAAGAAATTCTAACCTAGACAATAACTATTCCCCGGGCTGCGGCGCCAAAAACTTGATGCGTGGGAATCGCAACAGGCTTTACCTCTCGAGGGATCTCGAGAAGCTTACAACCCCCACCAGGCAGTGTACCTGATCGTTGTAGTATAGTATAGTGACAAGTACCGGGGGATTGATCGTTCAGCTTAGGAATAGTGTCGCTAGGATTAGAAAACCTAATTACTAGTTCTAGAGGTGAGGGATGATTATTTTTGTATTTTTATAATTTTATGAAAGCAAGTAAAATCTCGGGTTTTGGAAGAGTGGGCGGAATTAGTTGCTATTCAACTAACCCAAACTAATATATAATCAAAATAAAATGCTGAAAATGAAATTAAACTAAATTATACTAAGGTTGTGAGCAGTAATTGGAGAAATTGTGTTTACTTAGACTTCACTACTCCCTAGATATCTTTTACACGTTAATTACTTGTTATACTTGTATGGATGACGGATTGTATTCCTTAATACCATTCGTGGGGTGGCATACATAACTCCCCAACTCTATGAGCTCTTATCTCCTCCTACACCATGACCCAGCACAACTATAGGGATTGTAAACAGTGGCTCATGCATTAAATACAACCAATAAAGACCTAGTACGCCTCAGTTCATGTTTCTTAAGACGTTCAAGCATGTTACCATTTGGAGATCTGCCAGTTTTCTTAAGCCTAACATATAAAATCATTCATCCAAGACAAGAATAAACAAGTAATCAACACATAATCAACATCTAGGTTTCATTAGATCTAAGCAAACACAAAAGAGATCTAGCCTAGCATAATGGAATTGAGACAAGAACAAGATATAAACAACCAACACATAGACATATTGATTGAATTAGAAGAACACTTATCTCAATTACAATGCAAGGTATCAAGGGTTTGGAACCCTTGAAAAACCTGTAAAAGGTACACCAAATTCGTCTTTAGGGTTTCACCAAAACTTCTCTCCCTTTAATGAAAAAACTAGAAAACTATATATAGGAAAACCGAGGTGACGGCGTCAAGAGTAAGGGTGTGACGCCGTCATCTCGCCGCCAAATACTTCCTCGGACGGCCTTGATCCACTCATGACGGCCTATGTGACGCCGTCAGCTACCACGGTATTTTATTCTTTGTGTCTTGACGCCGTCAAGAGCAATAGGTGACGCCTTCAAGCACTGTTCCAGCTTAGAAATTTGAGACTTTGCCATTTTCTTCACTTTTATGCTCAAAAAACGTCCAAAATAGCTTCTTTTCCAGAATTCACTCTCCAAACACCTAAAATCACAAAAGGAACGATTTAGGGCAATATTTGATCAAATAAAGTCGGATTCGGGCTTAAATGACCCCCTAAAAACGGATCATTTTTCGCCTCATCAGTAATTAACAATATGATTAAAATTTTTAAATAATTATCTTTAATAATAAAAAAATATAATTAAACATCATAAATCAAACAAAACAAAAATTAAATTATTTGTTTTTTAATAAATAAAAGTATATGATTCAAAAAAAATTTTAAAAAAAACTCGCGTGTGGCGGGTATTATAACTAGTGGAATAAATGGGATTGTTGATGCTATCCCATAAGAGTTGTCATGGTTATGAGGCCAATGGCCACGATTTATGCTATATGACTATAAATTCGACGCCCTTTAAGTAACTTGTGAGTATCATATAATGATTCGTCAAAATCAAACATAACCTCATACACTAACATCAGAGCATAAACAATCCATCTAGATTCATTCAAATAACTTTAAAACAAGTAAAACCAATGTGATAAGTTCTTTGTACCATGTTATCAGGATCTTACAAGGGATTCACTGTTTACAATAATATATAGTGTGAATGGGATGTTACAAAGTCACACATGAAGCCAGTGTAATCTAGAATCTCGCAATCTCATATAACCTAAAATATATAGTCTTGCCCGTTACGTTGGTCTAGGGGTAATGAAGGATTCCGAATTAACCTTTAAATCCTACAACCGGATGGGATATTACATTTATGAATAAAATTTTGAATATGCATCATTAGTTGCAACAAAAAAATTTGAGCCATCAATCAAATCTTTTTTATATAATAAAACAAAACCCCGAGTGAGGACTTTTGTATTTCCAAAAACTCAACCTTCCCTTATTGAGTAATAATTTAATTACTATTATTTTTATTATTTAAAAAAAAAAGATTATTTCCATATTAGTTAATTTTTTAATTTATAAATTTATAAATTTGTTTTGTTGATATATTACACAAGTAGAAGATAAATACAAAAAATATAAACAAGATGCAACAAACAATATGATTATACTTTTTAAATGATTATCTATAATAATAAAAAACTATAATTAAAAATCATAAATCAAACAAAACAAAGATTAAATTATTTTTTTAATAAATAAAAAAATATTATTCAAAAAATTTTAAAAAAAACTCGCGCGTGCGCGGGCATTATAACTAGGTATTACGTATAAAACTAAGAAAAATAATGAAAAATGTGTTTTGGGCTTTTGGTGAGTTTCTTCACGTATCCAATAACACCATTTCATTAAAAACGGCCAAAGCCTTATCTTCTTCCCCTCGACCCGGGTTTTGACCCGGTTAACAATTTGCAGAAATTGGAGCTCAATTTTCACAAAATCTCCCACAAATCAACATATGAAAATTAATTAATGCAAAAGTGCAAACAACATTATCAATAAATTTCCCACTACAAAATCATTGCAAAAAATCATCTATATGGGTCTCAGCTCAATCCCTTGTACCATGAGCCCCTTAAGATCCTTTTTACAAGGATGCTCAAACTTAAGATCCATAGGAACTGATTTGGTGGTAGTTTGAAACTGCCATACTTTGACTTCCATCCAACCATCGGACCTCTGTTGCGGAATGGCAGTCCCTTTGTATCTATTTAGTGGGTTGTAGGTATTTTCATCAAGCTTTGGTCCGATAACTGGGGTGTGTGGTGGGCTTACTAAATAGATAAACCAACGATCATTATAGAAATAATATTCATTAATACTTTCAAAGGAGCCTCAAATGTTGATTGGTCTTGTGGTAATTTGTAGACAAGGTAACTTGCATAGTTTGTTTCGGGTGATACTACATCTGATTTGATTTCTCCTTTAATTTCAAAATTGTAACCGGAAGTTAGTTGCACTTCTCCAAATCTGCAGAAACAAAAAGAACTCATTATTTATGTACTAGATTTGGAAAGTGTTAAAGGTTTCCAAGTAGTAGAGAAGCCTACTAATATATTAAGTTGTTTATTTAATTGTTTAACCGGTGGTCATAACACATGGAAGATTCAAACGATGATAACATTTAAACTAAACGGAATTGGTCAATGGAAAATTAACATGCCATCACACACCAAAGCAAATTCCTACGATGCTTCGGCATATCGTTGGGTATAAAATCCAATGTTTAGGGCTCTCTTTTAAAGCTTCTCATAACTGGTTGCTTATGTTCTTGTGTCTATTTAAAGTTACTGGGCTTGAGTAATCATGCTTCCTAAAAATAGTTATAAAACATTTGAAAGGTTTCGTATGGTGTCAACAACTACTAAAGTCAGAGCTAACGTGGCATGGAATAATATCTATAGACCAAAGGATCAAGGAGTTTCGGGTTGAAAGATTTGGATGAATAGAATGATGCTCAAATCATCAAGCATTTATGGATTATTGCAGTGCAATAAAGTGTCATTCTTAACCAATACCTATTTATGGGATTTGCACAATGAAGTTAAACCCATACCCCCCTCTGGCGGGATTGAGTATGTTGCTATTGTACACAATGAAGTTGAAAGGAAGAAGTGTTTGAGAAGTTAAAAACGAGTATTTAGACAGTTGGGAAAAAAAGAACTTGTTGGGGATCGGGATAAAGTAGAGTCTCATATTGTCCATAAATTAGAAATGGGGAATTCAATTGAATGTGGCTTGTATGCAGCTATATTCAAAGATGGAAGATGAAAGTGCCTACAATATATCCTCCAGGTACAAGCATCTCAGAGCCTGTACTAATCCTTTGTGAAAAGCTGTAGCGGTGTGGAAAAACTCAAAAGGCAAAGAAGTCCATTTGGTTGATAAGCATGTATGGGAAGCTATTGGAAGTCAAACTCCAGAAGTGCAGTGCTTGGTATGGTACTCTTAGTGTAATCCTAGACATGCAAATCTCCTGTGTCCTATCGATGGCAATTCGAGAAAAGTTACAAAAACATAATAGGTTACTAGAATACTAGATAAGTGCAGTTATGGTATGCCCATTATATCCTTAGAAGACTCGCACTTACGGCTGCTGTCTACTTTTTATGCCAGGAAAGAGTTATAGTATCAAAGAGATGAAAGAATGATTTGGGAGGTGATGCATGAGTTTTAAAGCTTAGAATAACGATTTTTAAAGTGAAGCCAATTGAGGCAGCCCTCCATGTAGCAAAGTGGGGGAATATTCAGAAGTCTTATAGAGGAACAAAGATCAATAGAGCTATGTTCTTGGAAGCCATGGAGATTTGTTATCATTATATTGTGGTGATGGTTTCAATTGTGAAGATAGTTGTGTAGAATGGATTTTCTAATTTTTACAGATTTAGTTATCAGTCTTTTAATATATGGATTACTATGGGAGTTATCCTTGTCACTCACTTAAGGTAAATAAGTACTACCAAACTAGAATTTAACTATTTCTGCCCAAATAATATGTCAGTGGAGTGCAAAAGAAAGATTCATAGAAGTATTCATAATCGTAGGGAGTTGAAAAGTGGTGGACACATATTCATAACATATAAACTGTTACAAGAAAACTGGCTTGAAAAAATAAGAACCTTGATTCGGAAGACTCGCAAGCTGAGTTCTTATCATCTATTACCCAAGTCGCTCTTGCAGATAGCATTAGGCATTTTTTCCCATGTTTATCAATAGTGAACCACTATCAATCATGTAAGTGTAGGAATATTACGTTTAAAATAGGCTTGAAAAAATGACAGTAAGTATACCTGATGACCATTGTCGATCAAGAACACGCTTCTGAGAATTGAGTAGAGTTCCTTCTTGTAACACCCCAAAAATTATCGCAGCGGAAGATTGTGTCACTGCGGTATTACTTCATAGTTCGCAGTACAAGTTACAGAAAACGACTCTAAATGAGACGTTTTGAAATAAATTATCATTCGATTTAAAAAAATAATATCAGAGTTAACAAAGAGGTCCCACAAGTTTACAAAATGTACAACATAAAAGTTGTAAAGTTTCTCGAATGATAATATATGCATTGTCTTCAAAATGATTTTCCGTGCGCCTTCACATGCCAGCTAATTCCTTTCGTACCTGAGAATACATGCTAAAAAGTCAACACAAAGGTTGAGTGAATTCATAGGTTTGTAATACAGTAATGGACAATAAAGTTCATAGTATAATTGCAATGTGCGCAATTATCATCCTGATAGTTATTATTGCTCTAAGCTCATGGCACGCACGACTGACTGCATATATATATCACCGTACGATATATATATTAAACAATTTGCCCCGTGTAGGTACTATGCCGTATACCTAGGAATTCAAATATAGTGCGTTTGGTTACTTATCCAGCTAACACAAACGGGACTCATCAATCCGGATAGGCCTATCCACAATATTTGCGCTCACTCGCAACAACAAGTGATTAGTGGTCCATGATAAGGGGACTTTTGGCATAAACAACTTAGACATGGATGCAATAATATAACTAATTGGCCATAGTGCACATATATCAAACAGAAGGGAATGCCAGGGATCAATCACACCTCCCTAGAAAGTGTCATGCCAGTGGTGCCATCACTGACACGCCCATGGTACCTCCATGAGTAGAATAAAAACTCGGGCATAAGAACAAAATCATATCAAACAAAGCATATCCATAACAAACGAATCATATCATAATCAAACAGAATCTCAACCAGGAGATAGTAATCAGGTAATCAACAAAATGGATAGCAACAAATCATATCAAAGGGAGCATAGCAAAGGCTTATATCAATGAATCATATCATAGCAAACGAATCGAAGTCAAGGATCGAAAAATCATGAGATCAGAACCCTTACTGAGAAAGGGTAGAATATCTGTACCTTAACGAAAGCAAATCACAACCAACGATGATCACACAGAGATGAAAACTACTCCCGCTTCACACGATCTACACAAATATGATAAGGTATTATTTTATGCTCATAGAATTGGTTACTTATTTTAGTATACTTTCCATTTTAAGTAACTTTCTATTTTAAGTAGGTTTCCCAATTTAGCAAGTTTCCCAATTTAGTAATTTAATACATTACGATTATAATTGACAATTAAATAACCTTTAAGAGTTAAAATGACGATTATGGTAGTTTAGAATTAAATATGTCAATTTAGTGAAGTTTAGGGCCATAAATATAAATTATCAAAGTTTAATATTAAGAATGTCAAATAAATTATTTTAAGATTTATAATTAAATTTTATGGTAAAAGGATAATTTTTAGACCCCGTCGTTTCATAATTTATTTAACGCACTCTCGACATTAATTTAGACCGCGACGATAATACCATAATTTAACATGCATTCAACGACACCTAACTTCTATGTCATACTAACATGGTTTAAACAATTCGAAGTACATTTAGATATATCTGATTACTTGCAAAAGAATACACACATGACCACATTTTCTTTAAATTCATACATATGATTTATATAATTAGACCACATAGACCTTACTCATACTTCTTCGATTCGAAATACATATACACATATCCACACGTCTACTTGTTTTTTTTAATATCAATCTTACATGCATGCAATTTCCTTATTATATATATTGTTACGATTCGAAAACCGGAGCTACATGCATGCCTGCTACTCTCCTCCTTGTTATTATAACAGTAACGTGCCGAAATCGACTCGCACCTTTTTCTCGTTAATATTCATACGACCCCAAAAGAAAAAAATATAAACGAGACCCATGCATCTTATTTGATTCGAAACATTAACACATCCAAAACCATTTTTGATATTCACCTATACTCTACACCAATGAATTATTAGATCACATATGGTCCTCTTATTCATGCACAAAAATAAATTTGAAACATATATATACGTATGAGTTATTTGTTATTTCATGTAGTAGTTTCATCTTGTTATTTCATGTGACCCCTTTAATGTGTAGTATACTCGACATGGAAGCCAAACAGAAACAAAACATCAACAAAAGTCGAACCAGGAAAGAAGTTTCAAGGAGTGAATTTGTTACCCTCGACGCACGTTAACGAGAGAGAACCAGCAAAGATCGAACACGGGTCAAAAGAGTTAAAACTTAATCGTGATTAAAATATGAGGTCAGCAATACATAAGTATGAATTAAGTAAAACGAAGTCGGATTAGTAAATCTTGGGTCGTCGCGGCATAAATATTAATATCGTGAGTACGTTAATAATTATATAAAATTATAACGACGGGGTCTAAAATTATTATCTTAATATTAATTTATTAAAATAAACTTTAAAATAATTTTATTTGACCTTTAATATTTAATTTGGATACTTTACATTTTAGGCCTTAAACTTATAAATATTGATATTTAAGACTCAAACTATTATATTGGTCATTTTTACTTTAAATATTATAAATTGTCCATTATAACCTTAGAAAACTAAATAATAATTTCGGGAACATATCAAATATGGAAACTTAATAATTCGAGAAATCTACTAAAAATAAAAAGTCACTTGAAATGGCTAAGTTACTTAAAGTGGAAAATTACTATAAATGGAAATTTCTAATATTGGAAAGTTACTAAATCTGGAAGGTTACTAAAAATAGAAAGAAACCTCAAATGAGTAATCTGGTTAAAGTGAGCTTATTAATAATAAGACGATCATTAATCTGTGTAGATTCGCTGAAGAAGGATTAACTTTCGATCCGCATGTTTCTGTTATGGTCTCATTTGCGGTTTAAGGTACAGATATTCTACCCTTTCTCAGTAAGGGTTCTGATCTCATGACTTTTCGATCTTTGACTTTGATTCGTTTACTATGATATGATTCATTGATATAAGCCTTTGCTATGATCCCTTTGATATGATTTGTTGCTATCCATTTTCTTGATTACCTGATTACTATCTCCTGGTTGAGATTCTGTTCGATTATGATATGATTCGTTTGTTACGGATATGCTTTGTTTGATATGATTCGTTTCGTTATTATGCCCGAGTTTTTATTCTACTCATGGAGGTACCATGGGCGTGTCAGTGATGGCACCACTGGCATGACACTTTCTGGGGAGGTGTGATTGATCCCTGGCATTCCCTTCTATTTGATATATGTGCACTATGGCCAATTAGTTATATATGTGTCCAGTCATGAGCTGGCATGTGTATTTTGTTTGATTCAGGGAGTGTATGGATGCATCCTAGGTTCTGTTTTGATTTGTGAAGACAGTGACTGGCTGTACGTGCCTTGTACCCCTTTCACTTCTGGTACAATGGAGTCTGCAGCTCCTTGTACAACTTATGAATTGACGGATATGTGATTATGTGATTTGAGACCTATTCGAGTATCTCGTTAGGTCAGCTCGTGGCTTTCCTATGTTTCTTATGTCTATTCGAGTATCTCATTAGACGCGCCTTTGTTGATACGTGCTCTTGATTCTCTTTTGATTTGTTTATGCTTGATATATCTATGATGCTTCATTTCATTTGACTTATGATATTCGTTTAGTTATTCGTTGATCTCTTATGCATTTGACAGATGATATTCCTTTCATCAGAAGCTTATGATGTCCTGTTTCTCATTATATACGTTTCGTTTATTCGTTTGCTTTGTTATATATCTGTTCACTGAGCTTTTTAAGCTCAGCCGCATTTCCTTTCCTGCGGCAGGTTTTAGGTTGGAAGCTGGGTTTGGGTGAAGAGAGAGCATAGGAGCTTTAGTGGACTACCCCATGGACTAGAAGCCCATTACATCTGGACTAGTTTTGGACTTGGATTAGATTAGACTTTGTTTAGTTTGTACTTTCCTTTCTTTTATAGTTTTAGTATTCCTTTGTACTTTCAGATTTTTCTCTTGTAATCTTTTGTTTTAAGGCTTCCGCTTGCGTTGTATGCTTTGTATGCTTTGATATGTCACCATACTGTAGCGCTCCGGACCCATGTCGGGTTGGGGTGTTACAATTATGGTATCGGCTAGCATTCAGTTTACAAGTAATTGTCCATAATAAAAACAGTAGCATGTATCTCCCCCATGTAGTTTATAAAACAGTTAAACAAAAGTAGGGGCTATGAACTCACCTCAGCGTATGGTGAATAACGTAACACAAGCGATGTCAAGTAAAGCACAATGGTAAGGAATCAGCATGACCTAATAAATATGTAATGTGTCTCAGAATATGACACGCGAAAAGTAACCGATTCGTATGAGTTTTCACAAGATAGAATGTTTATTTTTCGTGGAAGACTTGTATCATTTTTTGTAGAAAGTTTAGTATCAACGTTCGTGTGGTGGTATAAAATTATAGACTCAAGACAAAATGCACACCAAAGTATAATATATATAAACACGTATATATTATACTTACTAGACCGATAATAGTCCAATGGGCAATCGTCCGATATCTTAAGTCTGATATCTTAAGTATGTCATAAGTCTAATATCTATCCAATATAAGCCCGAGCGGTTAGAGTCATAGTCCAATGTCTAAAGTCCGAGTCTAATATGCTCAAATCAAAGTCTGTATAATAAAAGTCCGTCAAGTATTTTAATTGTCCAAAACAATTTGTCCATTATGCATCTGTTTTGTCCAATATACCCAAGTCCAATATACCCAAGTCTGGCATCAATAACCTTTTGTCCAATGTCATAAATGTATATATATAATTCGTTGAGTCCGAATCACACAGACCAAATGTCCAATACAAGTTTAATGGTCGTAAGTCTAATACTGTCCGTTATGAGTCCGATACTTAATCCAAAGTCCAATGTAAGTTAATTATCCAAAGTCCAATATAAGTTTGCTACAACAAGTGTTATATAAATTGGTCCATTAAGAAAACAACCTTAATAATCTAAATGAGCTCTAGCCCATTAATAAACTAAACGCACCCTTAATGAGGGTGAGGCCCCAAGTAGTTTCCAAACCAAATGTATCTTACCGGTTACTACTTTGCAACCGAGAATAACAAGTAAACTTATGACTCTCGAGTCATGACTACCTTTCAGTCTTAAAACGTCCAGTTAGCTTTTATAGTTTACAACCTTCGTTTCTCACTTCCAGCCTAAACTGTCCACGTTGTCTAATGTAAAACCTCTTTCTGAACAACTTTTGTGTTTGACACTTTCGACGATTCGGACCAGAAAAGGGTCGAAATCGCGATTTATGAATCAGATCAGAAGACTATCAGCATCAATTTCCTTCTAGTGAGTTCACTATTTCAGGGGGTGATACTCTGGACTGAATGGTATTTATCAGGATGATGAGTTCAGCTCAGGATGAAGAATCTCATCAGGGAGTTGATGTCCTCAGGTACTAGCTCATCAGTGAGTATAACGAACTCACTGGACTGAATTCAAACTTGGTTGTAACTGCTTTGACCTATTCAATTAGCAGTTATAACTATATTAATGACTACGTTTAATTGGTCGTGTAACCACTAATACCTATTATTATGGAGGCAAATTAAGTGGGATTAATGGGCCGTTAATCACTCTTAATTCCATTGACTATGGTTGAGTAATCTTACCTATAAATAGGAAGGTCAAATCATGCATGAAGCATACACAGAAAACATACAACACTTGAACGCAAAGGGTTATTGATTTGTGCCTAATTCAATAACAAACATTTGGTCTTATCCCAAGTAGATATTCGTGATACCCAGGCATTAGGGTCGAATAGTTTACTTTGGAAAGTGATAACACGATTCCAAGTGATATCAGGTAACTATTCATTTGGTACGTAGTTAAGCTATTGATTATCTTCACCCTGCTCTGGGCTCATAACTACCAACATGACTTACCTTAAATTATAATATATTTCTCTTACGAAAGACGTATAGTTGTATTTTGTTAGGGACATGCATTCTAGATGGGTGCCAACAACAAATTACAATGAAGAGCACCGGGTTTTATGGTGTAAAAGAGCAGTGTCGTCTCTTAATTTTTGGTGGCCCTAGCCAATTACAACAAAGATTCCTTATTATACTTGTAAATTAAAAAAAGAATGCATATAAATTTGAATTATATGACTTAGATATATTTAATATTATACATATTTATATGCAAAACTAATAAAAATGTGGCCCTTTTTAAGTGGATACCCTGTGCGTCGACACCTATTACACACCCCTGTGAGACCTCTCTGTCAAACAGAGCATTAAGCCACCATGATAGGCGCCATATGACGTCATTAGTTGCGCTAAGAGGCGGACGTCAATTGGTTGGCGGGTGTTATAACACTTTTTTTTTAATGTTTTGGTTTTGGTTTTTGCTAAAATTTATGGGTTTATATTGTATTTTTGTTTATGTTTGATGTATTTGAAGCGGACTTAAGATCAAAAGAGAAATTTAAGTAAGATGAGAACAATGAGAAAAAACCACAAGCACAAATTTAAGATGCACCTACAAAACTATATGCAACTCCTTATTATTTCTCCTTTCTTATTTGAAATATGTTATTAGAATTTCTTCTCACTCTTCTCACTAGATCTATTCTGGTCTTAAATCAGTTAAACTACCAGACATAATGATCAAGAGACCAAATCCGTAACGGTTCAAAACCATAGAAAAGGGATCTGAAAAAAAAGGAAAAAAAAAAAAAAGGTCTAAGGACTAAATATGTGATACCCGACAAACCATAATGACCTTTTGTGCAATTAACTCTATTTTTATCAATAAGCGGTGTTAAGGACGATATAAGGTTATTGAAATAAAGACAACATCACAATGGTTTTCCAAAAAAACCGCAACTTTACATTTTTAAATTGCACTGGTTGGCAATGTGGCATGATCGACTTGGGTTATAATCGATCCATTTTTAAACCGCAACATCACATTGAGTTTTATGCACTTAGGTGAGCCGATTGACCATGTGCCCAATCAATTTACACACACCCAATAATTTAATGAATTATCCTCATATTTAGAAATAAGAATTCTTTCTATGAATATCCATTTTGCATCTCCTAACACTTATTATAACTTAATAGTAGAGCTCAAGTGCACAAAATCAGCGATAACACTAAAAAGAGCAAAAGATGTTTGAATTTTTTCTAATATTTGCTATTTGAGTCACCCAAGGGGTGCCCTTAGTGGCAAAAATATTTATGATTGTCGTCAATATAGTATGAGAGGTCTAGGTAGGGGCCGTTTGGTTTGATGATAGGAATCATAATTGGCATGAGTTTGGTAGTAGTGGTGGGCCCTTCAACAATGATAGATTCATACCATGCTCCTTGGCCTCCTTTCATGTATGGCCAATATATATGAATTTCATCATACCAATTAACATGAAATAAACAACATATATCATTCCCATACTCATTCCTTCATTCCCATAGGCTCAAACCAAACGCACCTTAACTAAAAGTGACTACAACAACCTCCTACTAAAAATGAAGTGTTACATGCGGTTTAGGGTCCGTTTGGTTTATAAGTGGGTTTAGAATATGATTTGGATTTTGTTTAGGATTTGGATTTGGTGTAGGTTTAGGAGAGAGAAATTATATTTGTTTTATTAATTTAATAATAAAATTTGATTTAAAAATATTATTTAAAATTTAAAAATAAAAGAAGGTATAAATGTGTGAGAGAGAAAGAGTGATACTCCATATCTATTAAATCTAATAAATGTGAATAATGTACAAGCCCACTAAAGCAGCCCACTCATTAAATTTTCTTACGTGTCTTTACTCCTATTGGATGGAGATTAATTGCGTACAAGCCCTATGCTGCATCTCATTTTCGTCAAACTGCGAAGAATCCTATTTGGTAACTCATTATGTCATTGAACTCATCATTCAAACAAATCAATTCCCATTAATTTGTGTTTTGTAACTCAATCTCTTCACCCATTCAAAACAAAATCAAAACTCAATCAATTCACACAGACGGTAAACATAATTTTGGGGGCGATTGTAAGTTTTTTTTATATTTCTTATTTTATTCAATTGTTTTAATTTGATTCAATTGTTTTAATGTATATTTTTGAATGATTATGCAATTGTTTTTTGATACTGCGATTGTTTTTTGAATAATTGTTTTTTATTTTTCAGGTTTAATTTAATCACGGCATTTAAACATATGTAAGTTTTAATTATCTTCCTTTGTTATGTTTGATGTGTTAAATTGGTAAATTTTCCATTGATTATGAATATGAGTGTCGTTTGATGTAGTAGATCTAAAGATTGTTGTCATTTTTTATGTGATACATGTTTGTGCAGGAATTTGAAGATAGAAGTTCAAATGTCTGTAACTCATTTAAAGAGGGCAAGGTGTTTGATGAAATGTTTGAAAGAAATTTTTAGTAACATGGTATGATATATTTTAAACCATTTCTAAGCAAAATAGTTACTCGGAGTATCATATCTGTAATTCATGGACTTTTAGTACTTTATTTTTGTATATTTCAAGTTCTCTATATGGTGTATTCCAGTACCTCAATTTATGTTTTAACTTATCTCTATGTAGTTTCGCACAAGTTTTAAAAGCATGTGTAGGTGTATACTTTCTTTAATATATTGTTTAGTTATTATGTGGTCAGAAATCACAATGCATAAGTTCCGGTGCGGTTCAAATGGGTCAGGTGTGTTTTGGACCACAGATAGTTCTTGCCTTTCCTTCAAAGACAATGTCAACTTTCAGCCTCTTGGTGGTGTTTGGTATACAATTTTGAGCTTTTTAGTTTTACTTTTGTTTTTCTTCTTCTTTCAGATAGATATAATCTTCTTATCAAATGTGCTTATTTATTATATTTTCTGTAGGGTGGATATGTGGATGTTCAGTTTATGGAGAAAGTATATGCACCAAAAGTGTTGAAGAATCTTACTGGAATATGCATGTATGGGCTTTCTTCGTTGAAAGTAATTATTATGACTTTCGCCTACATATGAGAATTTGTTTCTTCTTTCTATACATTTTTCATGGCATGTTAAAATTTATAGAAACATTTTGTAGGACTATCCATCGTTGTCGACTTCTCAGTAGTAACTGATTTCCAGCAAACTAGTTGGAGCGAATACGAGGATAATAGTTGCAACCGCAGTGTCTTTTGCAACTTCATGCATCTAAAGAAGGTTCACAGTTTGGCTTTCATCTTAAAAGCTTTTAAAATGTTACGATTTTGTAAAAAGTAAAACTATTATGCCACTAAATACCGTATATTATTGCTCGCAAATGTATGACTTTACAACAAAATCATTTATCATATGCTTCCTCTCTAATTTGGTATTTCTTATTCAGTTTCAATTCCCCAATCACTTGGTATTTTTGCTAAGCATTAAATCGATTGTAACCGCTTCTTAATCTCCAAAAATAAGTTACACTTTTTTAGTTCAAATCATATTACTGCGACGTCCACATCAACCCTAAGATCTATATGCGTTTTTCAAATCATCCCAAAAATAAGCTGCGATTTCTCCTTACACATTTGATTCGGTCTTTATCATCAACCCTACTATTATTATCGATTAGTATTGATCTTATATATTTGATGTGAGTAATTATCAATTTGTAAGTTTATTTTCAGCTGGCCTAAGCAGTGCACTAAGAAGTATCAATCTCATGTCTGATTATTTTAAGCTTTTTTGTCATATGTTGTGTGGTTTTGAGTTTGGACTAATGGGGGTTGATTTTGTTATGCAGCAAAAGGAATTGATTAAGTTGGAATTGTAAGGCGAGGTTGAAATGTGGATTTTATTCCTATCGTTAAGCTAAGATGTTGTTCATCATCCTTGGGTACGACTCCTAGCTCTTATTATTAGTCATAACTATTAATTTAAAATTCATTGCAATGCTTGCTGAATATTAGTTTAAAGGTACGAACATTACTTTCTTAGCTTCAAATTATCAAAATTGTCACGTTACATAGTACAAAATACAGATTACATGAAGTTGAAGAGCTTATCGATTTTGGATTTAAGGTAACTTGCTTTTATGTTACCTGCTTTGGAGTTGGTACATTTCAGATGGCCACCTCATTTTTTTTTTTTTTTTTTTTTTTTTTGTAAATCTTAGCTGGACCTTGAAGTTGCAATTCCAACCCATTTACCGCAATATGATTTCTTTTCCAATGGGCATCTTAGGCAGCGCTTGGTTGGTGTAGAGGTAAAAAATAGATCTTTTAGAATGTTCATCCATATTTGAATATTTTTTGTTTAGTCATAATTTTATAGAAAATCTATTTAGTTATAACGGCGAAAAATCAAAATAACTATAAAGTTTTGTTCTTCATGTGCACCATATTATTTTTGCTATTTCTTTTGTGAAATGTTTTTGTCTATAAGATTCTAACGTTCATGTTTCTTTGGTGATACTCTGTCTTTTTGTTAACACTTTAACTTGCTCAATACTTTGTAATACTACCAACATGCTGAATTACAATATTGTAAGCTTGTGTGAATAAATTAACAACCAACATTGCAAGCATGTAACAAAGTTTATCTCGAACACCACTGCTAATTCTCTATAATCTACAATGATGGATTAAGTGAGTGATGAAGTTTAGTGAAACTTAGAGTTAGCAAAACGAGCGGGTCAAAATGGTTTGGGTCACAACAACATATTCGCATGCTAAAATGGGTTGGGTTTGGTTGATATGTAACATTTGTATTATGATACATAAATTTCACCCATTGACTTTTAAGGGGTGTTTGGGCTGCTACAAACTTGTGCTTCAAAGTGATATTTGGGTTTTTTCAGGGGTGTTTGGGATTGCTGCATAACCGAAGTTTCAAACACACATCTAGGGTCATTTTATTAGGTCATTGATGAGGCGAAAAGTGTACCGCTTTTAGGGGGTCATTTAAGCCAAAATACGAGATTATTTGATCAAATATCGCCCTAAATCGTTCCTTTTGTCATTTTAGGTACTTTTAGAGAGAAATCTGGAAAAGAAAGCATTTTGGA
Source organism: Artemisia argyi (assembly GCA_030686995.1). Taxonomy (NCBI): domain Eukaryota; kingdom Viridiplantae; phylum Streptophyta; class Magnoliopsida; order Asterales; family Asteraceae; genus Artemisia; species Artemisia argyi. The sequence goes on along the minus strand of CM060685.1, from coordinate 186,160,254 downwards.
CGCTTTTGGAGCATAAAAGTGAAGAAAACGGCAAAGTCTCAAAATCCTTGTTGGGATCATTACGTGACGGCGTCAAGGCTATGCATATGACGGCGTAAAGCTTGGCAAAAGAGGTGGATATGGAGAATACACATGATGGCCCAGAACTATTTCAAGGCAAATATGTCTGACGGCGTCACCAAGGCCGTCAGGATCAACTTATACGTGACGGCCCAGAGCTTATTCTCAACATGACGGCGTCAAGATTGGATCTAGGCAATACGACCCTTGTTTTGGCGGCGAGTTGACGGCGTCACACACTACAACGTGACGCTGTCAGGCTGTATAATCTATATATATTTCTCCAAATTTTCATTCATAGAGAGTGGAGTTTTAGAGTGGAGTTTTATTGTAAAAACCCTAGACGAATTTCACAGCTTTTTCAAGGGTTTCAAACCCTTGATTCCTCCGTGCTTAATTGAAGATAAGTACTTTACCAAATCATTCAATATGTCTATGTGTTGTTTGATTATATCTTATGCTTGTCTTCTTTTTAACATGCTAGGCTAGGTTTTTATTGTGTTTGCTTAGATGTAATGAAACCTATATGTTAATTATTGGTTGATGGTTTGCTTATAATTGTTATTGATGAATGAATTCGATGTTAAGCTTAAGAAAACTGGCAGACTTCCAATTGGTAACTTGCTTGAACGTCTTAAGAAACATGATCGGAGGTGTACTACTATTTAATGGTTGTATTTAATGCGTAGGAAACTGCTAGTGATACTACGTTGGGAGCTAGTAGTCGGCTCGACCTAGAATGAAGTAGAAGTCTATAGAGTTAGGGAATTTCGTACACGGCCCTACGACTAGTATTAAGGAATATAACCCGTCATCCATGCAATTGTAACAAGCTAATCAACCGGTAAAAGATATCTAGGGAGTAATGAAATCGAATTCAACACATTTTCTCTTATTATTGTCTCCACCACACATTTATCTTAGTTTATTTCATTTCATTTCATTTTATTTTATTTTGATTGCATCTTTAGTTAATTGTGTTAGTTGGCTAGCAACTAATTCCGCCCACTCCTTCAAACCCGAGATTTTTACCTGCTTTTTATAAAATATAAAAATACAAAAAGAATCATCCCTCACCTCTAGACCTAGTTTAGTAGACTATCTAATCCTAGCGAACACTATTCCTAAGTTGAACGATCAATCCCCCGGTATTTGTCACTATACTATACTACAACGATCAGGTACACTGCCTGGCGGGGATTGCAAGCTTCTCAAGATCCCTTGAGAGGTAAAACCTGTTGCGAGGGCGCAATCCCGCGTATCAAGTTTTTGGCGCCGCAGCCCGGGGAATAGTTCTTGCTTAGGTTGAATTTTATTTTGAGTAGGTCTACTCATTAGATTCCTATCAAGTGAGATTTTTATTTTCTTTTTATTAGCTTTCTCGTAGTCTATCTTTTCTTTGTTTCTTTGTTCGTAAAAACCTTTCCATTGACTCTTCCGTTCAACATTATGGAGAACGCGAATCCACCATACTACCGACCACGAAACCCATTCACTCCTAATGATATCTTAATGTTCAACCACTATCAAGATGAACCTATCTATGATGCATGGACTCGTTTTAAAATTTTACTCCGAATAGTCCCTCATCATAGTTTCGATTTATGATCCCTAGCTAAAATGTTTTACGATCGTGTCGACCTATGTGACCAAAGGTGCATTAACGATTTTGTCAATTGGGACCATAGGGGATTAAATGTTGATGAAGCATGGGATGCCATAGAAGATTGTGCCCAATATTATTATAGAGTAGACAACCCAACAAACGTTAGTATAAGTCAATTGACCACAAATTTCAAGGATCATGAAACAAGTTTGTTTGGGGATGAGGGTAAAGTTGAGCCACCTAGTTGTATGTCATGGTTAGGCACTACCATAATACAGGATGAACACATAGGTGATCTTGACACAAGGAATGGTGAGGTAAGTAACATAAGCCCGCTAAATACCCCACAAGTCCTACCATCATTTGAGGCACACACACTGCCCGTGACTTACCCGGAAAAAGTAGAAGAAACTTTAGGAATCCCAATGGAGGTAGAACCCTTGGACCAAGCACCACTAGAGGACATAGGTTTGAATACTTTTAGTAATAACCTTACCTTTAGTTCTAGGGAATTTCCTAGTGTTGATGAGCCGGAACCTCAATCTTTACACGAATTTCCATCCTTAGATTTACATCTAGGAGATAAAAGAGAAACCAACCCACCCATCAACCAATATTATCCGGGTAGGTTTAGGATGAAGGAAGCCATTCACTCACCCCCTTCACCTCACGTGGCATATTTCCACCCTAAGGGTGTGTATTGCTACTTCCACAGGCACTTAATCCTAAGTGTAGGGAAAACCTCCCCTATTTCCGTCAAATAAGGGTAGAGTCAGGCTTGTGACTCGAACAAAAAACAAGCGCTTATTGGGAGGCAACCCAAGCTTTATTTATTTGTTTGTTTGTTTGTTTATTTGATTTTATTTGTTTCCGTATGCATGTTTTATTTTTATTGTTTGTGGCTCATGTTTCAAAGTAAATTGTGAAAATGCTTTATTTTGTTTTTAACTTCGTCTTAATTACATATAAAGGTATTTTGCAAAAGTTAAGTGTAAGGGAGATCCAAATTTGTTTCTAAGAACGAAATTGAGCATGAACCACAACAATATTAAATGAACATGCATCTTAGTATTTGTTTGAGTCAAATGCTTGTATCGAGTCAAAATGATTATTTTGCAGGATTTCCGGGAATTAAGGCATAAGTTTTTCCAGAAACTTAACATAAATTTCTGCAGGAGCATTCTGACGGCGCCAGGATTTAATACCTGACGGCGTCACATGTAAAAATCTGGAAATTTTGCGAGTTTCATTTTTCTGCCGGAGTCATAAAAGTTTTTGTTGATTCTTTAGTTTTATAAACTCTAGGAAATCTGCAAATATTCATTCCACAACCATTATATCTTTAATTGTTTTGTTTTTATTCCTAAGTCTGGAATTACATCTAGTTGTGAGTTTCCTTTGTTCGGATTGATGCTTTGGGTTTTTGTGATTTTTTTCTCAGGTTTAACAGGTTATATTGGACAAGAAGATGATTTATATTTCTGGAGGGAAGCTTTCAATGTTCATTTTCTTGGAGGAAGACTTAACCTTGTTACCACATTATCCACACCGAACGAATCAGGGGAGTATTTGTTTTCATTCTTTTACCTGCAATACTTTTTCATCCTTTAATTGAACATTGGGGACAATGTTCAGCCTAAGTGTAAGGGGAGGGTAACTGATGATACTTTAGAGAATGCAATTATGCTTGAGTTTGTTTGTTCAATAGTAGGTGTGTAATAAAACTGAGAAAAATACTTGTTAGGGAAATTTTAGCGCCAAATTTAAATTTTTTTACAACATTTAGGAGTGAAACTTTAGCCTTAACAAACATCTCATAGATAGGAGTTGTATGACTAGCACAAAACCGTACCACTCAAAAAAAAATTCCACCCAAATATGTGAGGTTCACCTTTAGATTTGATAGGAAAAGCATTTATTATTAGTGCTTATGAGTGTACCAGTAGTATTTATATTCTAGAACTTGCGTTAGTGATGCATCCCGAGACCGCTAGTGAGACTACATTTGTGTAGTTAAGATTTACTACATGATAAGAGGCATTAGGATCACCCTTGTGTTAAACCCGTATCATAATTACTTGACCATTTAAGTCAATTACCTTGACTAGCGAAGTCAATTAATCTTTCCCACACCTTAGCGTTGTACTCATTTTTAGTACACGAAACCCCTAGTACACCCCTCCGAGCCTATCTCTTTCGTTTCTAACTTTAAGCATCTTACTTAAAGGAAGAATTTGTTTACAATCCACCCAAATGTGCAACCAAATCGCCTTAGCCTTCCTTGTATGCACTCATCTTTAGTGCATTATTCTTACATGTTTAAACCCTTAGTTAATTATCTAATTGATTACATGGTTGCTAAGTCGAGTCATATCTTGTACATATTGTTTTAGGACGATTGGGACTCATGGGTAAAGTACTAGTGTTATAGAGTATTGGGGAAGAACGTCAATTATTACCCCCATATGTGCGTTAATCTTTAAAAAGTACTCCAAGCATTTTGATTATCTTAATTCGAGTCATTAGAAAAGTTTATTGTAAAGTATGTAAAAGTTCAAGTGTAAGGGGAATGCAAATCCCCTATGATGTATTATTTTGGATGGTTGGGTAACAGTGTATGTAAAAAAAACTAGAAAAAGAAAAAGGGAAAAACATACGGACTACCATCCCATTTCATTTTATGTTTGTTTCATAGTTTGTTAGATTTTCATTAGCTTAAGTCGAGTCGAGTCTTGGCTTAGCAACGCCATATTGTACATGTAATTAACCAAGATGATTAACTCGCCACCAGTAAATATTGCCTTTATCCAACAAAACCATATTTATCATATCCCTACACTTAACGTTATAACCCTTTTAAAAGACCTCTTTGATAGTTTATCCTAGGTGCTTACGCCAAGTGGTGTGGGTTTGATCTTTTCCCAAGCCTATGGTAATCTATTTGCTATGACAGGTAGTGAGAGATGTTTTCCATTTCCATATTGTGATATATACTTTATTACACCCGAGAGATGTGAGTATCTAAACACTATTTGTGACGTGCTAGTGTATAACCTCCGTGCTTGTTTTTGGTTTTAAGTGGAACGATTATTTGTTGTGATTACTTTTATATTAGTGTTAAATGACCCCTAGCTTGTATTTTGATTAGAATAAAAGCGCATTTGCTTGAGGACAAGCAAATCTCAAGTGTAACGGTATTTGATGAGGCAAAAAGTGTACCGCTTTTAGGGGGTCATTTAAGCCCAAATCCGAGATTATTTGATCAAATATTGCCCTAAATCGTTCCTTTTGTCATTTTAGGTACTTTTGGAGAGAAATCTGGAAAAAAAAGCATTTTGGACGTTTTTGAAGCATAAAAGTGAAGAAAACGGCAAAGTCTCAAAATCCTTGCTGGGAACAGTACCTGGCGGCGTCAAGGCTATGCATATGACGGAGTCAAGCTTGGCAAAAGAGGTGGATATGGAGAATACACATGACGGCCTAGAACTATTTCAAGGAAAATATGCCTGACGGCGTCACCAAGGCCGTTAGGATCAACTTATACGTGACGGCCTAGAGCTTATTCTCAACATGACGGCATCAAGATTGGATCTAGGCAATACGACCCTTGTTTTGGCGGCGAGTTGACGGCGTCACACACTACAACGTGACGCCGTCAGGATGTATAATCTATATATATTTCTCCAAATTTTCATTCATAGAGAGTGGAGTTTTAGACTGAAGTTTTATTGTAAAAACCCTAGACAAATTTCACAGCTTTTTCAAGGGTTTCAAACCCTTGATTCCTCCATGCTTAATTGAAGATAAGTACTTTACCAGATCATTCAATATGTCAATGTGTTGTTTGATAATATCTTATGCTCGTCTTCTTTTTAACATGTTAGGCTAGGTTTTTATTGTGTTTGCTTAGATGTAATGAAACCTAGATGTTAATTATTGGTTGATGGTTTGCTTTTAATTGTTATGGATGAATGAATTCGATGTTAAGCTTAAGAAAACTGGCAGATACTTCTAATTGCTAACTTGCTTGAACGTCTTAAGAAACATGATCGGAGGTGTACTACGATTTAATGGTTGTATTTAATGCGTAGGCAACTGCTAGTGATACTACGTTAGGAGCTAGTAGTCGGCTCGACCTAGAATGAAGTAGAAGTCTATAGAGTTAGGGAATATCGTACACGGCCCTACGACTAGTATTAAGGAATATAACCCGTCATCCATGCAATTGTAACAAGCTAATCAACCGGTAAAAGATATCTAGGGAGTAATGAAATCTAAGTAAACACATTTTCTCTTATTATTGTCCCCACCACATATAACACCCCCAAAATCGATCAATACAGCGGAAGACTTAAAATGTCAGCGGAAGACTTTTGGGGTATTATATTGTGGATCTTTCGTCACAATTATAGGAAACGATTCAAGTGATCGTTTTAAGTTTTATTTAAAATACCAAATATTCATAATTTCAAGAGAATTCGTTATTCAACAACAAGTTTTATTTAAAGAGAAATAAACATTTCTTTATTTGCCCACTTCGTGCCGTTGCCATCCATTCCATTTAGTTACCTGAGATAAACATGCTAAAAGTCAACAAAAGTTGAGTGAAATTCATAGGTTTATATTTAAGAGTTTGAACACAAGAGATAGATGTTTATTGTAATATCGATACAAATAAACAAGTTAGAAAATCACATTCATTATTGCATTAAGCTCATGACACTCAACGATTCAACAGACATCAATATTTTCATAATAATGATGTGAAATATATAGCCCCCAAGATAGGTATTTGCCAGTAACCTATTATATTCAAATAACGTGCATTTGGTGACTTTCCTCTAGCAACCAAATGGGGATTGTCAATCCCTAATAGATCTATTCACAATTATTTACGTTCACTTTTCAAGTGATTAAGGTTCATGATCGAGGGACTTTTGGCAATAGCTACTTAAGCAATAATAAGATCAGGAAAAGACTTGTGTTCGGTTTTTAAGCATGTATCCCCCCCATAGAAATTAGTTAAATGTGGGCTATGAACTCACCTTAGTAGGATAGTAGAACAATTGTAATCTCAACGATGCAAGGCAACGGCTTCACACACAACCTAAAAGATATGGCACGTTTCAGTTCTTAAGTCTCGTTTTATTGCGAACGTCTACTATTAATTATAAGAAATCGATAAAGTGCATATGTGATGTGTTGCGTCGTATAAAAATGAATAATGGTTACGTATTGTTTTATTCGTCTAAATTTGTTTATAGTTATATAAGTTTTATTCGTATTATATATATAATAAGTTACGTTTTATTATTTATCATTTTAATATATAATCAAATATATATATAATAAATATAGAATTTTTATTAAAAGTAAATATTTCAATTCGATCCCTAATGTTTTCTCAATTTTACACTTTTTACCCTTAACGGAAAATATTTACGCCGTTAGTCCAAAAGTTATATATATTTACATTTTTAGTCCAAATATCAAATAGTTACATTCATAATCCTTAATTTTCAATATTTACAGTTTATACCCCTTAGAAAACAGTTTTTATACTTTTCACTCAAGTTTACCAATTTGGCAATTTTAGTCCTTATCCTTCGTACATTTGCAAAAATAGTCCCAACTTTACCAAATTCAAAACTTAACATTTTTATTATTTCATTAAGCTCAAAACATTTAGAAAAGCTTAATTTCACAGCTTATAAGCTTATTATTAGCTTATTTCGTTCAGTGGGCTTAACGATCCAATATTAAGGCCCGTTAAGGTTTTATGATCCAATGGGTTTGGGGGAACACTAGGTTAGTCGAAATCCATCATTTTAAGTTATAACACCATTTCAAAACAGCTTATTCTCATAGCTTATCGTAATAAGCTAAAAAGAGCTTTTTGGGCTTTTAAGCCCACGTAAGGTTTTTAATGTTTCTGAAAACTGTTTCAATGTCGCTTTACTTTAGGTCTCGTTAGGTGCTTAAATGAAATTATTAGGTCCAAGTATTTATCATTCTCGTTTCTATTTCAAGTAGGCAATCAGATTGTACAAAAATAATAGGTGGTCGTATATTGAAATTAGACATGGCGAGGTCAAAGTACACGGCCAAAACTCAATATGTAAACTTTATAAGGTTTGAAAATAAACTAAGTGTTTTAGTAGAAATCGTATAGGTTCACTACAACTTAGAAACGTGTGATTTTTAGTGTGTAGACGTTATTATAAGTTCAAATCTTTTATAGGTTCTCATTTGTGACGTAGCCAAATAATAGTATAACACATAAAATGTATACGTTGTTTTTAAGATTTACGTTTTATAGGTTCTAAGTGATCGTGTATAAACAAGAAATACGTATATGAAAATAATGAAAATAATGATTTGGAGTCTCACCTCACCTCAAAAGGTGGAGTAAAACAAGACGTACTTTGCTTGACGTCCTAGGTTCTCTTGAGTTGTGGTTCACTTGAGTAATCCGTGCGTCCTCCAAACTATTTCCTTCGTTGCCTTTGATGAGTTTTTGGTACGTATATGTGTAGGTATTATTATGAGTTTGCATGTGATCGTTATATAGGGTGTTTAAGGTACGTAGAGATACGCAAGATCACATGATCGATTGTGTAGCATGCTGAGCAAATAGTAGCACCTCTTCCCTTGTCCAATGGCGTGCGTACAAACCAAGTATCCTTGTGATACATTCCTGACGCCATTTCTGTTCATTCACTCGATATTGGGGAGGAGGGGAGGCATGGAAGAAAGGTTATGACACGTTTTGTAGTTATCTCCATGGGAGCGTTCATGGTTTTGCTTTGGACGTTTTTGGTGTAGTAAACGAGGGTGAGTAAGAAATGTTTATGTCTCGTGTGGTTCTTGGGTACTAGGTAAATCAAAATGGGTAATAATAGTTATTTGTTATGTGTAAAAATCGTGCAATAATAGGGTGCGTTTGGAGTGTCGCGGCTAGCCGAAAACCAAAACAAAATAAAAACAAGGGTGCGTTTTGGGCTTAAATCCTGGTGGGCTTGTGGTGGTGTCGGCTCAAGCAAAAGAAAGAAATAAAAAGATAGTACTAGTCCGTTTGGTTTGTGTATTGGATTTCGTGGCCCAAAGGGTGTTGGGAGCCCACCTGGGGTGTCTCGATTATCGTGTCGAAGTTCAAAAATATTAGTGAGTGTTCTCAGAAAGTTTCGTAGGTTCGGGAAATATATAAATAGTATACGTTATTTAGACGAAACGTATTATTAATTAATAACGCGTTATATAATTATTTATCGTTAGCAATAATTATAGGCAACCTAGGTTGTGTGTAAGCATCGTTCCTGGGTAAGCGGTCAATCACAGTTATCATAGTGGTTCAATATCAAGCCATATCATAAAAAAAAAATTGTTACCCGTAAAATGGTGTCAATTTAGCGTAACATCGTTTTATTTATTTGTTTGCATTTACTAATCGTATGGGAAATTTACGAGAGGTTACATTACCTACCTCTTACAGGGAATTCCGTCCCGGAATTGTAGTCTAAGATAGTTGTCGAGGGTGTCTTAGGTGAAGAGATGTGGGTACTTGGAGCGAATCTGATCCTCGCGCTCCCAGGTATATTCCGGTCCTCGCTTGGAGTCCCAACGAACTTTGACAATAGGGATACGGTTTTGTTTTAGTTGTTTGACTTCTCTATCCATGATTCCAATAGGTTCCTCAGTAAAGATAAGGTTATCATCTAGTCGAATTTCCTTCAATGGAATCACGAGAGATTCATCGGATAAACATTTCTTAAGGTTTGACACATGAAAGATGTCGTGAATCCGACTAAGTTCTTCGGGTAGTTCTAGTCTATAAGCCACGGGTCCTATCCTTTCCAGGATTTTGAACGGACCGATGTATCTGGGGTTCAACTTTCCATGCTTTCCAAATTGTACCATTCCCTTCCAGGGAGATACTTTCAATAAGACTCTGTCTCCTATTTGAAATTCCATGGGTTTCCTTTTTAGGTCTGCATAGCTTTTCTGTCGATCTCGGGCTGCTTGTAAGCGTTGCTTAATCTTAATGATTTTCTCGGTTGTTTCCCTAACAAGGTCTGGTCCTATAAGTTGTCTTTCTCCGACTTCTGCCCAACAGACGGGCGATCTGCACTTTCTACCATACAGTGCTTCGAATGGTGCTGCTTTTATACTGGCATGGTAACTATTGTTGTATGAAAACTCTGCTAATGGTAAGTGCTTATCCCAACCTTTTCCAAAATCGATAATGCATGCTCGGAGCATATCTTCCAAGGTTTGAATAGTTCTTTCACTTTGACCATCAGTTTGAGGGTGGTATGCTGTGCTCATATCTAGTTTAGTTCCTAAGGCTTTCTGTAATGATTTCCAAAAGTGTGAGGTGAAACGACTATCTCGATCCGAGATAATCGAGATCGGTACTCCATGTCGAGTGACAATTTCCTTCACATATATCTGAGCTAGTGTATTCATCTCATCGGTTTCTTTGATGGGTATAAAATGAGCGGATTTTGTTAGACGATCCACAATAACCCATATTGTGTCGTGTCCGGATGAGGTTCTTGGGAGTTTGGTGATGAAGTCCATAGTGATTCGTTCCCATTTCCACATAGGAAGTTCTGGTTGTACAAGTAAGCCTGAAGGTTTCTGATGTTCTGCCTTTACCCTTGAACATGTTAAACATTTACTGACATATTCTACGATGTCAGCCTTCATGTTTGGCCACCAATATAGTCTCTTTAAATCCTGATACATCTTGTCGGAACCTGGATGGATGGAGTATTTTGACTTGTGGGACTCATACATGATGAGCTCACGAATACCTCCGATCATCGGGATCCAACTTCTGTCCTTGAAACATAGTGTTCCATCGGATTTCTTCACGAAACCATTCTTATTCTCGGGCATACCGTAAATCTTTTCTTTGGGTCGGTTTTCTTCTTTAAGTGCTTCGTTCTGCGCGGTAAGGATTTGGGATGGAAGGGGTGAGTGGATAGTCATCCCTAGTGATCTAACTCGAAGGGGTTTCAATCGTTCTTTTCGGCTTAACGCATCTGCTACTACATTAGCCTTTCCTGGGTGGTAACGGATCTCACAATCATAATCGCTGAGCAACTCTAGCCAGCGACGTTGCCTCATATTCAAATCCTTCTGATCCAAAATGTGTTGAAGACTCTTGTGGTCGGTGTATACGGTGCATTTGGTGCCATATAAGTAGTGTCTTCACAACTTGAGCGCAAACACTACTGCTCCTAACTCCAAGTCATGAGTCGTGTAGTTTTCCTCATGTTTCTTTAGTTGGCGGGATGCATAAGCTATCACTTTGCTTCTTTGCATCAAGACTGCTCCTAGTCCATGATAAGATGCGTCACAATATACTATAAAGTTCTCGTTTCCTTCTGGGAGGGCTAATATTGGAGCTTCACAAAGCTTTTGTTTTAACAACTGGAAGGCTGCTTCTTCCTTTTCTTCCCAGATGTACTTCTCATTCTTTTGGGTCAACTTAGTCAACGGCTTTGCAATCTTGGAGAATCCTTCTATAAATCTTCGGTAGTAACCAGCGAGACCTAAAAATTGACGAATCTCCGTGGGGTTTGTAGGAGATGACCAACCTTTAACAGCCTCAATCTTTGCAGGGTCTACGTGAATGCCTTGACTATCGATGATGTGTCCTAAAAACTGTACGGTGTGAATCCAAAAGTCGCATTTAGAGAACTTAGTGTACAATTCTTCCTTCTTGAGCAGTTCTAAAATGATTCGTAAATGTCCCGCGTGTTCTTCTTCGTTGTGAGAGTAGATCAAAATATCGTCGATGAATACTATTACAAACTTATCCAAGTAAGGTTTGCATACTCGATTCATTAAATCCATGAAAACTGCTGGTGCATTGGTCAGACCGAATGGCATTACTTGAAATTCGTAGTGACCATAGCGCGTTCTGAATGCAGTTTTCGGAATATCTTCTTCTCGAACTCTTAGCTGATGATATCCTGATCTTAGATCAATTTTTGAGTACACACTTGATCCTTGCAATTGGTCGAACAGATCATCAATTCGAGGTAATGGGTATCGATTCTTTACCGTAAGTTTATTCAACTCCCGGTAATCGATGCACATTCAGAAGGATCCATCCTTCTTCTTAAAGAACAAAATTAGAGCTCCCCAAGGTGATGAGCTTGGTCAAATAAATCCTTTATCCGATAATTCCTTTAGTTGTTCTGACAACTCTTCCATTTCAGATGGCGCTAGCCTATAAGGTGTTTTAGCTACTGGTGCCGCTCCAGGCACTAGTTCAATCTGAAATTCTACTTGACGTACGGGTGGAATACCATGTAATTCTTCAGGGAATACTTCAGGGAAATCCCTAACGATAGGAACGTCATCAAGCTGCCTTTCGGATGACTTACTTTCCGTAACTTGAGCCATGAATACTTGACATCCTTCTTTCATATATTTTATTACTCACATACATGAGATAATTCCATATCGAGGTCTGCTTTTGTCGCCCTGGACAATAAGTGTTTCATCCTTGAGTGGTATATGGACGGCCTTTTCGTCACAGTGAATCCTAGCACGATGGTGAGATAGCCAATCCATGCCGACGATAGCGTCGAAGCTACCAAGTTGAACCGGCATAAGATCAATGGCAAAAGGTTTTTCGGATAAGGTTAGGGTGCAATCTTTCATGATAGTATTGGTGTCTATTAAATTCCCGTCAGCCATTTCAACTTCGTAGGTGGTGTTTAGCTTAGAGGGGGTAACATTAAGTAAAGGGGCAAACGTATTTGATATAAAACTCTTATCGGCGCCCGAATCAAATAATACTCTAGCATTATGATGTTTTAGTAGAAACGTACCGGTGACTACATCGGGCCCGTTTCCATCTCCGAGTAGGTATACTCTAGCTTGGGCGTTGGCTGGTTCGTTTCCTTTTGGGCAGTTTCTCCGGATGCGTCCTACTTCTCCGCATCCGAAACAAGTGGGTGGTATAGCTAATGTGTTGCTTCCCGTAGCAGGAATCTTACAGTTCCTGGTTTGATGCCCGATTTTATGACATTTGTCACATCGGACGGTACAACGACCCTCATGATGAAGTTTACATCTCTGGCACAGGGGTTTCTGTCCGTTGTACCCTACACCTTCCGTAGCGGTGTAGACTCGGGGTTTTTCTTGTCTTTGATTCTGCTGCTGAGTGCTTCAATTGTTGTGATATGGTTGGTGGTTCCGATTATTGTTGCGTTGGTTGTTGTTGCGGTGATGACTGTTGTAGCTTTGCTGGTTGTTGTTGTGATGGTGAGTAGTTCTTTTGTCGTCTAATTTCCTTTTAAGTTCATTGTATTTCACTTCTCGATCCAGAAGTTTCTGAGCAAGTTCCATTGCTGCTTCCAAGGTTGGCGGATTTGCTGAGGTGACATTTCCTTCAATACTCCTAGGGAGTCCTTCGACATATTTCTCTAATGTCTTCTCATAATCGGGTACCATGGTAGGGCATAGTATCTTAAGTTCTTGGAATCTCTGGTTGTAACTTCTCAAATCAACTCCTTTCACTATTAAGGCATGGAACTCATCTTCGAGTTTTCGCAGTTCGGAACGGGGACAATACTTCTTTAGTATTTTAGCCTTGAACTCAATCCAAGTAAGCTGATGTGTTGCTTCTGCTCCTAGTGTTTGAACGGTGGAGTTCCACCAGGATAGAGCGTCTTGCATTAGCGTTCCCGTTGCGAAGCTCACTTTGTTGTTTTCCGAGCATCCACTTCTTTTGAAAACAGTTTCACTTCTTTCAAACCATTGAGCTAATTCCGACACTCCTTCAATCCCTTTGAAATACGTCGGTTGACACGCTATGAAGTCTTTGTAGGTGCAGTAGCGGGGTGCCGGTGCATTTCCGTCTCTATTACGGTTTTGTTCAGTTAAAACGGCATTAACGCCGTCAGCGATTGCTTGCTGGATTGCAGCCGGGGTCATAACTTCGGGGTTTGCTGGTGCGGCGTTCGTGGTTGTTCTCCTAGTCCTCGCCATATTGCTATAAAAGAAGGTATATTATTAGAACATTTACAATAATCTTATCACGTTGAAAATACATATCGAGTAATGAATAGTTAAATATAGGTCGTAGTTACAATGATTCGATCATCGTAAGTTTTCGTATGTTGGGATAACACACATAACGAATAAGTTTGACCTGTATGAACCAATATATTACGATATAATGCAACGTAAATAAAGATAAAATAAACTTCCATAAATCAATGTCACGGTGTTACAACACTTATTTGTACTTGTGCAAATGTTTACAAAACACGACAAGATATTCTTATTTGTAGGACATTGATTTTTCTTAACAAGGTGGTGGTCTCATGGTTTTCCTAAGGCTTTGTTTAGGCGGTTTTGGAGTTCTTGAATGGCAGTGGACATGGTTTCCATGGTTTGATCTCGAGCTCTTTCCCTTTCTCGAGCTTCTAGCAGGGCTTGCCTAAGGCGTAGGTTTTCAGTGTTGATTCTTTCAATTTCTCGGTCTAAAGTTCCCAATGCTATTTCGGTTGAAGTGTTAGCCCCACAAAGAGCTCCTATGAATTCCATTGATTCCCAAAATAGAGAATCCAACTTTTCGACCTTATCCTCTACTGCAAGATGACCAATTATGAGACTGTTCATGTCATCTTCAAAGGTTTCTAGAAGTTCCTGCGGAATCTTGTTGAGTATACTAGCTATGGAATCAAGTCGGTCTTCGTGGCGAACCATTCTTGCAGCTAACAATGGTATGGTATGGTGTATGGGTTCCCCAGTGACTGGCAGTATTCGGGAGGTAGAGTAAGAACTTTCCCCAAGTTCCCTTGTTGTTGGTGTTCCTTCTTGAGATCTCCAATATCGCATAATGGGCAATAAGAAAGACCATTTACGAGCATCTGCCCGTTTGTGGGTCCTTCGGCGACTATGGTGAATACTAGATTCTGAGGCGGTTGGGCGGATTGGGTAAATCTTTCGGTGAGGTGTTAGAGGGACACTTCGGTAAGGTGCTGGTGGTGATGCTAGTGGAGGTGATACTATAGGTGATGGTGTTAGTGGTACAGTAGTAGTTTAGCTATAGAAGATAGTTGGTACTGGTGGTATTACTGGTGGTGCAGGTGGTGATGGCACAACTGATTCAGGTGGTATGACAAGAGCTGGTGCTGGTACAGCAGTACTTGCTTCATACGGCTGAAGTTGTCTAATTTGCCTAGATCGGCGAATCGGACCAGATGTTGCCAGAGGAGAAGCCTCTGTGTCAGATGCTGGCAGAAATTGCTGGCTTTGCATGTATCTGTCGGTAGCAGGAGACATAGGCATAGGTGAGGTAGCATAGGCTGAAGTAACATCTTCAGTTCCTGAGTTTGAGGACAAGCTGATAGGGTGGGTGTTCGAAGACATGATACTGTAATAAATTTCCCGATTAGTAAATGTAAGCATAATTATAACCAATTTAAAAATGTTATAAAGGTAAATAATACTTTTTACCAATTACTGGGATGCGTAGGCACGAAGGGCGTAGGATGGTATTTTATGAAAATTTTGTCCCGTTTAAAGTGTAGTTATAGTCCAATGTTCCAAAAACACTTGGTTCACTATAACCGTAGCTCTGATGCCAATCTATAACACCCCCAAAATCGATCAATACAGCGGAAGACTTAAAATGTCAGCGGAAGACTTTTGGGGTATTATATTGTGGATCTTTCGTCATAATTATAGGAAACGATTCAAGTGATCGTTTTAAGTTTTATTTAAAATACCAAATATTCATAATTTCAAGAGAATTCGTTATTCAACAACAAGTTTTATTTAAAGAGAAATAAACGTTTCTTTATTTGCCCACTTCGTGCCGTTGCCATCCATTCCATTTAGTTACCTGAGATAAACATGCTAAAAGTCAACAAAAGTTGAGTGAAATTCATAGGTTTATATTTAAGAGTTTGAACACAAGAGATAGATGTTTATTGTAATATCGATACAAATAAACAAGTTAGAAAATCACATTCATTATTGCATTAAGCTCATGACACTCAACGATTCAACAGACATCAATATTTTCATAATAATGATGTGAAATATATAGCCCCCAAGATAGGTATTTGCCAGTAACCTATTATATTCAAATAACGTGCATTTGGTGACTTTCCTCTAGCAACCAAATGGGGATTGTCAATCCCTAATAGATCTATTCACAATTATTTACGTTCACTTTTCAAGTGATTAAGGTTCATGATCGAAGGACTTTTGGCAATAGCTACTTAAGCAATAATAAGATCAGGAAAAGACTTGTGTTCGGTTTTTAAGCATGTATCCCCCCCATAGAAATTAGTTAAATGTGGGCTATGAACTCACCTTAGTAGGATAGTAGAACAATTGTAATCTCAACGATGCAAGGCAACGGCTTCACACACAACCTAAAAGATATGGCACGTTTCAGTTCTTAAGTCTCGTTTTATTGCGAACGTCTACTATTAATTATAAGAAATCGATAAAGTGCATATGTGATGTGTTGCGTCATATAAAAATGAATAATGGTTACGTATTGTTTTATTCGTCTAAATTTGTTTATAGTTATATAAGTTTTATTCGTATTATATATATAATAAGTTACGTTTTATTATTTATCATTTTAATATATAATCAAATATATATATAATAAATATAGAATTTTTATTAAAAGTAAATATTTCAATTCGATCCCTAATGTTTTCTCAATTTTACACTTTTTACCCTTAACGGAAAATATTTACGCCGTTAGTCCAAAAGTTATATATATTTACATTTTTAGTCCAAATATCAAATAGTTACATTCATAATCCTTAAGTTTCAATATTTACAGTTTATACCCCTTAGAAAACAGTTTTTATACTTTTCACTCAAGTTTACCAATTTGGCAATTTTAGTCCTTATCCTTCGTACATTTGCAAAAATAGTCCCAACTTTACCAAATTCAAAACTTAACATTTTTATTATTTCATTAAGCTCAAAACATTTAGAAAAGCTTAATTTCACAGCTTATAAGCTTATTATTTGCTTATTTCGTTCAGTGGGCTTAACGATCCAATATTAAGGCCCGTTAAGGTTTTATGATCCAAAGGGTTTGGGGAACACTAGGTTAGTCGAAATCCATCATTTTAAGTTATAACACCATTTCAAAACAGCTTATTCTCATAGCTTATCGTAATAAGCCAAAAAGAGCTTTTTGGGCTTTTAAGCCCACGTAAGGTTTTTAATGTTTCTGAAAACTGTTTCAATGTCGCTTTACTTTAGGTCTCGTTAGGTGCTTAAATGAAATTATTAGGTCCAAGTATTTATCATTCTCGTTTCTATTTCAAGTAGGCAATCAGATTGTACAAAAATAATAGGTGGTCGTATATTGAAATTAGACATGGCGAGGTCAAAGTACACGGCCAAAACTCAATATGTAAACTTTATAAGGTTTGAAAATAAACTAAGTGTTTTAGTAGAAATCGTATAGGTTCACTACAACTTAGAAACGTGTGATTTTTAGTGTGTAGACGTTATTATAAGTTCAAATCTTTTATAGGTTCTCATTTGTGACGTAGCCAAATAATAGTATAACACATAAAATGTATACGTTGTTTTTAAGATTTACGTTTTATAGGTTCTAAGTGATCGTGTATAAACAAGAAATACGTATATGAAAATAATGAAAATAATGATTTGGAGTCTCACCTCACCTCAAAAGGTGGAGTAAAACAAGACGTATGGTTCGTGTATATGGTTCAATGTGTTGTGGTTCACTTCACGTTCCTCCAATGGTCCAAGAGGTACTTTGCTTGACGTCCTAGGTTCTCTTGAGTTGTGGTTCACTTGAGTAATCCGTGCGTCCTCCAAACTATTTCCTTCGTTGCCTTTGATGAGTTTTTGGTACGTATATGTGTAGGTATTGTTTTGAGTTTGCATGTGATCGTTATATAGGGTGTTTAAGGTACGTAGAGATACGCAAGATCACATGATCGATTGTGTAGTATGCTGAGCAAATAGTAGCACCTCTTCCCTTGTCCAATGGCGTGCGTACAAACCAAGTATCCTTGTGATACATTCCTGACGCCATTTATGTTCATTCACTCGATATTGGGGAGGAGGGGAGGCATGGAAGAAAGGTTATGACACGTTTTGTAGTTATCTCCATGGGAGCGTTCATGGTTTTGCTTTGGACGTTTTTGGTGTAGTAAACGAGGGTGAGTAAGAAATGTTTATGTCTCGTGTGGTTCTTGGGTACTAGGTAAATCAAAATGGGTAATAATAGTTATTTGTTATGTGTAAAAATCGTGCAATAATAGGGTGCGTTTGGAGTGTCGCGGCTAGCCGAAAACCAAAACAAAATAAAAACAAGGGTGGGTTTTGGGCTTAAATCCTGGTGGGCTTGTGGTGGTGTCGGCCCAAGCAAAAGAAAGAAATAAAAAGATAGTACTAGTCCGTTTGGTTTGTGTATTGGATTTCGTGGCCCAAAGGGTGTTGGGGGCCCACCTGGGGTGTCTCGATTATCGTGTCGAAGTTCAAAAATATTAGTGAGTGTTCTCGGAAAGTTTCGTAGGTTCGGGAAATATATAAATAGTATACGTTATTTAGACAAAATGTATTATTAAATAATAACGCGTTATATAATTATTTATCGTTCGCAATAATTATAGGCAACCTAGGTTGTGTGTAAGCATCGTTCCTGGGTAAGCGGTCAATCACAGTTATCATAGTGGTTCAATATCAAGCCATATCATAAAAAAAAATTGTTACCCGTAAAATGGTGTCAATTTAGCGTAACATCGTTTTATTTATTTGTTTGCATTTACTAATCGTATGGGAAATTTACGAGAGGTTACACCACACATTTATCTTAGTTTATTTCATTTCATTTTATTTTATTTTGATTGCATCTTTAGTTAATTGGGTTAGTTGGCTAGCAACTAATTCCGCCCACTCCTTCAAACCCGAGATATTTACCTACTTTTTATAAAATATAAAAATGCAAAAAGAATCATCCCACACCTCTAGACCTAGTTGAGTAGACTTTCTAATCCTAGCGAACAGTATTCCTAAGTTGAACGATCAATCCCCAGTACTTGTCACTATACTATACTACAACGATCAGGTACACTGCCTGGCGGGGATTGCAAGCTTCTCAAGATCCCTTAAGAGGTAAAACCTATTGCGAGGGCGTAATCCCGCGTATCAGTCATTAACTACCATTTCTACACTAAAAGTTTGAGACTGAACCAGTCTGATTATTATTGGTATAGTACATTACTTACATGTAACATCTTATGACTGTTTTAGGTTTCTAATAATTCTTAATCCATCTGTTTTACTCCTCATCTAATAATGCAACATGTATATACATGACATGCTACATATGTTCAATACTGTAGTAATCATTTTGATGGTGTGTGGTTTTTAGCTCTCCTTTTCTTTACTCATGTGTCTACATGGGAGCATCTATCTTGATTAAGGCGTATCAGTGTTGTCCCTGTTGACATAAATAATGTCTTAAAACATTGTTAGCATAATCAACAATGTCTCTATGTTTTGATAATTACAAAGCATAAACTCATTAATCTAAAACTTATGACGTAAACAAGTTTTTAGTGCTTAATACTTGTCTTTGACTCCATATCACTTAAGGTATGAATAAACAAAGGGTTTATTACATTTCATGATCAAAGGAAATTTCTCTAATCACTAGATTTTTTATAAAATGCATTAAACATCTTATATCTTTTACAAAATTATTTTTGGAATTAAAAGAATATGTTTAATTCATTATAAATATTTGATTTCAAATTTCCAACTAAAAATGGCAAATTCTATCCAGAAAAATATTCCCCACTAAAAGACAAGAAAAACCAACGTTCTGAAGGGGCGGCCCCCTTAATTCCTTAGGCGGTCCCCTTAATCATTAAGGGGACCGGCCACGCTCCAGAACAGAATTTCCCCCCCCCCCCATAAATACTGGTTCATCCCTCAGAATTTTCTCACCTTTTGCACTTCTAAACTTTCTGATCTAGATCCACATCTCTATTCTCTTATCCTTTGATCATAAGTGTATAATTCTTTGTTTCAAAGTGATCCAAACTTCATCCTCTCAAGTGCAAGAGAAGAATATTTCTATCCACCAAGACAAGAAGTATTACAACTTGTTGTGATCTCTACATCCAAGTTGTTGGTGCATCATCAAAGATCATTTACATTATTCTTTGTGAAGATTGTTGTGAATATTTGATTGTAGATAGTTGTGATAGATATAGATTGTGTGATTAGTTAGTAGCTTGGTGTGAAGAAGAAAAGTTAGGAACTAGATTGGTGTGAAGAAGATAGGTGTGGAGTGGTTAGTTGTGAAGTAGATTGATTTGAAGAAGTTGTGACTTAGGTGTGACGAAGTTGTGGTGTGAAAATTGGTGTGTAAATTTGTGTGTACGGTTTTCTCCTCCATAAGGGAGCTTGTTGATATAGTGAAGAAAACTCTCGAGTTAGGTGCTCGGGGAGTGGAGTAGGGCAAGGAATGTGTCCTTGTAGCCGAACCACTATAAATCTCTCGTCTCGCGGTTCGATCTTTCCATCTCTTACTTATTTCATTACTTATCATTGTTATATATTGTGTATTGTTAATTGTTTTACAAGACTTGAGATCACATATTATCGAATCTAAGTTTTTTTAAAAGCTAAGAAAACACTAAAACTATCTTTTATAACGAATTAAAAAGACGTAAAACTATTCAACCCCCCTTCTAGTTTTCCACAATTGGTATCAAGAGCCACGTCTAGCAAGATTTTTAAAATATATTGTATTTTAAAACTTGTAACGATCTATGGAATCTGAAAAATATTTAGAAGGGCAATCTATGCAAAGACCACCACTATTTGAAAGTGATGAATTTTTATATTGGAAAAATAA
This sequence comes from Artemisia argyi, assembly GCA_030686995.1. Lineage (NCBI taxonomy): Eukaryota > Viridiplantae > Streptophyta > Magnoliopsida > Asterales > Asteraceae > Artemisia > Artemisia argyi. The sequence continues at coordinate 186,139,675 of CM060685.1, read as the reverse complement.
ATTCGAAACGTATGTGAAATCAAAAGATCTTGATCTTTGGCATATTATTACCTTTGGTGATTTTCCTCCTATTCAATATAATGTTGAAACTAAAATGAATGAAATTGTATCTTTCGAAGAACAAAATGACGATTTGAAAAAGAAATTAGCAAAAAATAATGAGGCTAAAATGGTAATTTATAATGCGTTACCACGCAAAGAATATGAAAGAATTTTTATGTGTAAAACCGCCAAAGAAATTTGGGATTCTTTACTAATTACTCACCAAGGTAATAGCCAAGTCAAAGATAATAAAATAGATCTTCTTGTACAACAATATGAACAATTTACGATTCCAAAAGAGGAATCAATTGATAATGCTTTTGCTAAGTTTAATACTATCATCACAAGTTTAAAAGCACTTGATGATACATTTTCTAGTAAAAATTGTGTTAGGAAATTTCTTAGGGCATTGCATCCAAAATGGCGAGCTAAGGTCACAGCAATTGTAGAATCAAAGAACTTGATGATGTTATCACTAGATGAACTAATTGGCAACTTGAAGGTTCATAAAGAAATCATAAGAAGAGATTCGGAAACGGTCAAAGTCAAGAAAGAACAAACCAAACCCATTGCTCTAAAAGCCAAAAAGGAACCTAGTGATGATGATGATTCAAGTGACGAAAGTGAAGACGAAGAATATGCAATGGCCGTAAAAGAATTCAAGAAGTTCTTCAAGAGACGAGGAAGATTCACTAGATCATCACGAGACGAAAGAAAAGCATTCCAAAGGAATAGAAGTGACAACTACGGGAAAAGAAAGTGCTTTAGATGTGGAAGTCCAAATCATCTCATTGGCGAATGTCTAAAGCCACCGGGTTATGAAAATCAAGGTGCTTTTGTTAGTGGAACATGGAGTGATAGTGACAAAGAAGAAGTTGAAAAGCCAAGAGACGAAAGGTGTTTCATGGCAAAAGAAACCGACGAAATATGTTTAGGAATTGACTTGGAACATGACGAATGGATCAAAGATAGCGGATGTTCGAGGCACATGACGGGGAACTGCAAGCTATTTTCTACATACAAGGCATACAATGGAGGTAACGTTATTTTTGGTAGTGACTTACGTGGAAAAATCATTGGCAAAGGTACGATTTCTCAAGACTCTCTTACTATTGAAAATGTAGTGCATGTAGATAATTTAACATATAACTTGCTTAGTGTAGGACAAATATTTGATAATAAATGTAGAGTCACATTTATTGAAGAGGATAGCGAAATAGTTAAGAATGAAAAAATTATAGGTAAAGGAATTAGGAAAGGTGGCATATATGTTATGAAACTAGGAAACAAACCTGAGGATAGGATATGCCTAGCAACCCTAGATGAAAACTCTACATTGTGGCATAGGAGATTAGGACATGCTAACATGCAACAAATACAATCTTTGGCCTCTAAGGAATTAGTTAGAAATTTGCCTAATCTAAAATATGACAAGCATTTTTGTGATGCATGTAAAATTGGAAAACAAGCTCATGCTAGTCACAAAGCTAAGAATATAGTATCCACTACTAGGTGCCTAGAATTATTACATATGGATCTTTTTGGTCCATCCGCTGTGCGGAGCTATGGAGGAAACAAATATACCTTAGTAATAGTAGATGACTACTCACGATACACGTGGACTAGGTTTTTAAGTGACAAAACCCAAGCCTTTGAAAAATTCGAAATATTTAGTAAAATGATTCAAAATAAATTAGGATGCTCAATAGTTGCCATTAGGACGGACCCATGGTAGGGAATTTGATAATGAAGTACAATTCGGAAAATATTGTGAGTTAAATGGAATATCTCACAATTTCTCCGCTCCTCGTACTCCTCAATCAAATGGCGTAGTAGAAAGAAAAAATAGGTCACTACAAGAAATGAGTAGAACTATGTTAAATGAACAATTCATCCCACAAAAATTTTGGTGTCACGCCGTAGATACATCAACTTATATTTTAAATAGGGTATCAATTAGAAGAATTCTAGGAAAAACTCCTTATGAGTTATTAAGAGGTAGAAAACCAAACTTAAGCTACTTTAGGGTATTTGGAAGTAAATGCTATATTTTAAACACTAAGGATTACCTCACTAAGTTTGATCCAAAATCATATGAAGGAATATTTTTAGGTTACTCACAAAATAGCAAAGCATATATAATACTTAACAAACACTCCATGAAAGTAGAGGAATCACTAAATGTAACATTTGATGAAACACCACCACCTCCTAAAACATTACCTTTAGAAGATGATGATTTAGTCGAAGATGAAGCCATTGAGGTTAGTAAAACAAAACCCATAGGAAATGATAATGAAGACATTCACTTAGAAAATAACGAAACTGTTAATATTAAAGAATCTAGATCACATCCATTAGATAATATAATAGGACATCTTAACCAAAGAACCCTTAGGTCACAAGCCCAAGATAAAAACAATTTCTTTTGTTTTCTCTCAGCAATAGAACCTAAGAATATTAGCGAGGCTTTAAAGGATGAAAGTTGGGTTATAGCTATGCAAGAAGAATTAAATCAATTTAAGGCAAATGATGTTTGGGAATTAGTCCCAAATCCAAAGAATATGACCATCATAGGAACCAAATGGGTATATAGGAATAAGTTAGACGAGAATGGAATAGTTACTAGGAATAAAGCTAGTTTAGTTTCCCAAGGTTATAATCAACAAGAAGGAATTGATTATGACGAAACTTATGCCCCCGTAGCTAGACTAGAATCGATTAGGATATTACTTGCCTATGCTTGCGCCCTAGATTTTAAGTTATTCCAAATGGACGTGAAAAGTGCATTCCTTAACGGTTTTATCAATGAGGAGGTATATGTGGCACAACCTCCAGGATTCATTGACTTCGCAAAACCTGATTATGTTTATAAGTTAAAGAAAGCTTTGTATGGACTCAAACAAGCTCCCAAAGCTTGGTATGATCGATTAAAAGCTTTTCTTATTAAACATGATTATTCCATGGGAATGGTAGATAACACTCTTTTCACTAAAAGGAAAGACCCAAATCTCATGATTGTCCAAATATATGTTGATGACATTATATTTGGATCGACTTGTCAAGACATGTGTGATGAATTTTCCAAAATCATGCATGATGAGTTTGAGATGAGTATGATGGGTGAACTTAACTTCTTCCTAGGATTACAAATAAAATAATTAGAAGATGGAATATTTTTTAACCAATCTAAGTACATTAAGGAAATGCTTAAGAAATTTGGCCTAGAAGACTCAAAACCCATGAAAACTCCCATGTCTACGGAGGTAAAGCTCACAAAGGACGATGAAGGTGAGTCCGTAGATAACACCAAGTATAGAGGAATGATAGGTAGTTTACTATACTTGACGGCAAGTAGACCCGACATCATGTTTAGTGTCTGCCTTTATGCCCGTTTTCAAGAGGATCCCAAAACCTCTCACCTAGAAGCGGTTAAGCGTATCTTCCGATACGTTAAAGGCACTATACACTTAGGATTATGGTATCCTAAGGGATCCGGCATAGAAACCATCGTCTATGCAGATTCGGATCATGTGGGAGACTACGTAGATAGAAAGAGCACTAGCGGTATTTGCACGTTTATGGGATGTTGTCTAACGTCTTGGTTTTCGAAGAAGCAAACCGCTCTTGCTATTTCTACCACCGAAGCCGAATATGTAAGCGCCGGAAAGGCATGTCAACAAGCACTATGGATGAAACAAGCTCTCATAGACTATGGCATTAGGTTAGAAAATGTCCCCATTATGTGCGATAACAAAGGTGCGATAGATTTAAGTAAAAATCCGGTGCAACACTCTAGGACTAAACACATAGAAATACGTCACCATTTTCTTAGGGATAATGTACAAAAAGGAAATATATCTATAGAAAAGGTTGCATCGGAAGAAAACATTGCGGATATATTCACAAAACCCCTTAAGCGTGAATTATTCAACCACTTGCGTTTAGGATTAGGAATGATGGAACAAGTTGACTAAATTATATTGAATTAATACAAATTTATACTTGCATAAAATTTATTTTTCTTCCATTTCATCTTTTCTGAGTCTAGGAATCTATTTCGCACAAAACTAAAGATTGAGAAGATTTATTTTCTTTGCATAAACCTTTTTGTAAAACTCAATCAATTTTCTCTAAAAATTATTCTCACAATCTAGGAATCACATGAAGATCATTTTCCTTGCATTGTTGACTTATTCTAAAAACATTGTCTTTCAAAATCATGCATAAACTCTCACATAAATTGTCAAGGTATATAATCTAATATATGTCTTTGACATTCATGATCGAGCAAAAATTGAATCAAGGAGATCATTTGGATTGTTTCTTAGGATCGTTATTTCTTTTTGCATCTAGGAGTCGAAACAATCACAACTCCACATTAGTTGCATATAGACACTCACTAGGACAAATTCACTAATAATGGTGTCATCTTAATCCATCACTAGCTTTTCACTCACTAATTGCCTTTGCCTTTAATCTAAGATAGGTGCCTTAGGAAGTTTAAGTGATCTTACCCTTACTTACCTCCCCTTGCTTATTATGTGTTGATTAATTGCTCTTTTGCCTATGTGTTATTGCATGCATGCTATATCTTGATTAGATTAGATTCTATATTGCCTAAGGGAATTGAACTTGCTTGAACTCTAATCCAAACACACAACCTTTCTGCAAATTTTCTGCCAAAAACCCAATTCTGGCAACCTGGAAATCACCAGATGGGCGGCCCCCTTAATCATTAAGGGGACCGGCCATCTGATGGTCGGGTTTACAGAATCTTTTCTGATTTTTAGCCCATTTCAACCTACATTTCCAAATTTTCACCAACACATTTTGTCCTAATCTCCGAAACAAACTTTATCCATCCATAAACACACAAATCTTACACTATAAATACCCCCAATCCTCAAAACTCTTCACTCATCCCTTCATGGCTTCTCCAAACAAACCCAAACCAAAAGCCTCAAGGCTTGCAAAAATGACGGAAAAACCCATTTGGCGAAGAAAAAGCCCTCGAAACAAATCCATCATAACACATGAAGTTGGAAGTCATTCAACACCACCAACCACTTACCTCCCAAACTTTCCACCAAATCCACAAGGACATTCATTTGATCCTACTTACAAATCATACAACATTGGCCAAACATCTTCCTTCATGCCAAATCACTCACCTCATCCTCCAATCACTTGTAATGATCCATACAAGTTTGATCAACCATCCCACTACAACTCCAACTACACAAACCCAATTCATCCATATCAACACAATGACTTTCTCCACATTACCACGGAAAAGCAAAAGTTCCGTGATGAAATATCACAAATCCATGATCTTCGTGATCTCAATGCCATGCATCTTGCACAACGCAATAAAGGGTGTAACAACCCGCATTTTCAGGACATTTCTCCTATTCACTATTCATCAGTTACTATTCATCATTTACTATTCACCGGTCACTATTCATCATTTTACTATTCATCATTTTCGGAGTCAGTTTGTGATTCCGAGAAGCGTTCAAAAATTTTACTATTCATGTGACACTATTCATTTCCGGAAGGAAATCACTATTCACGATTGTCGTTCATTTCATCGTAAACTGAGTTTACGAGTCTTCAAATTCACGTAACCAATGTGATTTCGCTGTGAATTCATGCATCATTCATTAATGACACGTCATATAGACTGGAGTAGTCTACATATCCTCGGTTACATCATCATCACATTTTAAGCCCTACACGGATACGCAATATTTCTATTTACGTATGCTTAATTTGTAATTAACGTTACCACTCAGTTTTTACTACGAACGTATATCCAATACTCCCGACTACGATCCTAACATATTTTTATACTCATTATAATAATATAAAAAGTATATTATTAATTTACCCGGTGTGCTCTAATCAATTACTATATTTCACGGTCGGAGTCTATTACTTCGTCGGTTTGCGAAATTTCAATTCAATAATTATTCTAACACCCGATTCTTACAAGGAATAATATTTTACAGCTTTTACAACTTCGTCGTATTTTATTGCATCTCGTTACAATTTATTTTTAGATAACGCGGTACCCGATAACACCCAAAGTGTACACAAAATACATAAGCTCATCCAACATTTAGACAACTACATTAATTAGCCACCAAGCCCACATTTTTCCTTATTTCTTTCCATTATGCCCCCCCCCCCCCCCTAAGCCACCCTATGCCTTTTCCTTGTTTTATGGATCTTGCCATATTAGCCTAAATATATATATACTTCATTCTCTAATTTCTTTTCATTCTCATCTTACACAAAATAAACTAGCAACAACTTTCTCTCTTCTTCCTCCCTTGTGTGGATCGGCCAAGAAACAACCATAAGAAGGAACCATAAACTTTCAAGAATCAAGTGTTTATCAAGTCCTAATCATGATCTAGTTGGGGTTTTGTGCAAAAATCCCTAGGTTACTTATATATAATCTTCTCCAAAAACTCATCAAACCTTCAAGTAAGTACCTAAATAAATTTCTCTACTTTTTATACTTCCATTTGATATATTTTCAAGATATATTGGTTAAACATGCAAATATACTATGATCCATACCACTTATTGTTTATTTTTATTTATAAACATAGATCTATAATTTTTATTAGCAATCTCATTAGATCCACCACTTTTGGTGATGTTTAGGACCCCATGACACCCTAAGAAGGTGTATGGTAGGATTGGGTACTTGTGAAGTTGATTTGAGATAGTTTGGTTAAGCCTTGAACAAGTTACAAACTAGAAAAGTTGATTTTTGCAAACTATATAAAGCTACTGTCCATTTTTGTAAAACGTGGGAAACTCAGGGTCTAGGGTGTAACTTTGGACCAAAGATTTAGAAAATACATTCCGAGACGAAACTATGACCGAAAACGGGGATAAAAACGAGTTAATAACGAAGGAGATATGATTTTCCGAATATTAACAACGACAAATACTTTCAAATATAGGTTCTGTCCCAAATCGCCAATTTCAGAAAACTCAGGGGTTTCCGGGTAACATTGGGTTAGATATTCAGAAAATACTTTCAAAAACGAAACCGTGGCCGCTTGAATCACTAAAATCCGAGTTACGATGAAAAAGATATGCTATTTTCAATTTTAACGACGAAAACTATTTTCTGAAAAATAGCTTGCTGTTGAACAGTTTTTATGGACTGTTTCGAGACGTAAAACATGATCTAGCCGTCTCAACTTATCAAAAATATATTAGTATGTTGTCCCACGATTCCGGGGATATAAAGAACGTAGAAAACGAGCTTATAACGAAATAGATACAAGCGTTTGAACTTAGACGATTTTTACAAATTTCCGTCAGCTTTTCTATTATTATTTTGCCGCAAAACTGTCTTTGCGAGACACCACTTTCTTGGCTGTTTTTCTTCATGATCGGATCAATTTGATTCCGAGCCGTAGTTTTATGAAATCAAGATCTTCCAACAAGCTTTTCAAATCAATTGGCCGTTCGTCGAATAGACTTATAACGAATAAACTACGACCTCATTTATATACCCGTTAAACTACATATATTTTGACAACTTTTACTATAATAAAATTTTCGAAGTGTTGAACATAATACTTTCAAGTAACAACAATAAGAGTCGATTTTCTCATCGATCGAGACCCGTATCGCCAAAAGTTAAATGACGCGACTTCTAGATACTGTTACAAGGTTTTCAAAAACGCCGAGTTTCATCACTAACCCTTAACGTACAACATTTCGCGACTTGTTTTGAGAGGCCATTTTGGGCATATTTTCAAGTAATGAAAATGTTATTTTTGCGACAAAAACCTTATATTTGCCGATAGAACACCAAACAAGGATCGTGGAGTACCGTTTCAACCTATTTCCATGAAAAGTGGTTATTAACCTAACGAGACGTCAAAAACGTATTTGTCGACGATAAACGTTATTTTCAAAACTAATGAGTGGTATCGATAACATACGTATTTGCATGTGTAGCGTCATTTCATTTCTTACATTAGATCATATCATTCATAATAGGTTGCGGTTAGAGATCGTGCCTCATTTCTGTGTATTCATTGTTGTCATCGTAGCTATTGCACCAGGTGAGTTCATAACCCCTACTTTTACTTGTTTCACAACTGTTTTGGGGGAAGATACATGCTCCTTACTATTTAAATTCAATGCTTGTTTTACTTGAATGCGATTCATTTTCTCAAACATTACTGGATGGTTGAAATACTTGATTGATTATTTGAATACATTATGAATTACTTATTCCATCCTTGATTACTTTCTTATGAACACAAGTTCTTGCTTTTGCGGAAATAAATATAAAACTGTTACTTTGCCTGAGTTACCTATTACTGCCACTGAAGTCCCCTTTATCATGAACCGTTAATTACATGCGTGTGAGCACGAATGCTGTGGATAGATCTATTTGGGTTGACACCCCGTCCGAGTTGGTCGCGCCAACCTGTCAAACGAACGCATATCATTCGGATTACTTCCGAGTGTCTGGCAAACACTTAATTGAGGCATTTTATGCTTGATTGCATACGATTACGTCGAGCTTCGGGGTCATGAGCTTTAGGCACTATATACCTTATTTTTAGCTGTGACATTGTATTTGTTATATTGTCTTGCTACTGAAAATCTCGTGTTCCGCAAATGACTTGTTTACTTAAACAAATTCATATTTGGCAGTGGGTTGTGAACACACAGGTTACAAGTCTCTTATGGCGGGACTTGCAACTGAGTGGATTTACGATGCCTTTGCTGGGAAATACTTGATTTCTGGAAACACTTGTTTATGGGAAATACTTGTTTACTTAAAACTATGAACTCACCAGCTTTATGCTGACGTTTTAGCATGTATTTTCAGGCTTTAAGCAATGGCACGCTACAGGAGGTTTTGGCAGGGCATGGCATGGTCATAGAAGACTCTGATATACATTTGGGGACCGTTTAAAAGCATTTTAAAGGCCTACTTCCGCACAAATTTTAACAATGTAAATTCAATACTTTTGATTAAGCTATTTTATTCTAAATGATTCAAGTGAAAACCATTTTTGAACTTGTGTTGTAATACCAATTGAGTTATACCCCAGCTACATGTATGCTTCCGCTGGACCCGATTTCTGGGGGTGTGACAGATTGGTATCAGAGCTTTGGCTATAGCGAACTAAGTGTTTTTAAAACCTAGACTATAGCTACTTTTACGAAAACTTAACCCTATGACCGTCACGTGCCTGCCTGCCAAGCTGAAGCCTCATTTGTGGTTAGTTGCTGACATAGGTGATGAGATTTGTGTCTCATTATCTGATATATTATATTCATTTATTATAATTGATTACTATAATTGTCTTTCATATAAGCATGTTCACGTATCATATATGTCACCCTGTTATGTCTTTCCTTGCATAGTTTTATCATTTGACCTCGGGTTTGGTCACTTGCTTTTGTCTTTCAGAACCTCTTGGTATTTGTGAAGGACATGGTATTAGTATAACTGAACTGAGTATTTCAAAATTCATGGAACCTCGGTAGAATGTAGACTGGTCATCTACATTCGACCCGGGATAGTGAGATATAGGCTGACCACCTATGTCTGACTCAGAAGTGAATTTTGCAACACTGAGAATGGTTATAATAAGGTTATGTCTGGATTGAATTCTCAACTCAATTTCTAAATGTTTCATTCATGTGTGTATATACTCTCATTGTTGGAACCTTCATACTCTTCATCACTTCGTAAACCACCGATTGGAAGCATGTCAGCTAGTCATTTTATTTCATGAACTTTCATATTTATGCACGATACACTCATATCACAGTATTTTCTTTTGTCATAATCTTATTTTGTTGCAGTTGTCACAGTCTCTTCCCTTCTCACCATCACTATCATTTCTTTTCCCCACCCCCACATATACAAAGAATTAGGTGACACTCTATAGATTCCGATGTCACTCATCCCTCACTACTCCCTATATTGATAAGTGGATATTATCAATGACCTCCCTAGGAAAGACTTTTCATACCTTCTATGAGGATGATCCCTCGGTACATTAAGACCATTCATAACTAAACAAAAATATCAAGATATCACGAAACCATTCGGACCACTATCACTGGCCTGATCGCCAAAAATTCCAGCATCTATAAAGTATTGGCTTGACTGAATTACAGGATTTTTTTTGATGCGAATGCTCACTAAGCAACACCATAGAGATAAATCCAACCTCTTAACCGAGACTATAGATTGAACATGTCCTCACCAATAGACTTTATTCGAACATGTTAGACACCTATGCATTTGTGCAGACATACATACTTGGCTATTTTATCCTCTTAATACTTTCATTTTTAAATGGATTTTCTCCAAACTACCGTTATACAAAACATATATCTTGTAAGAAATACTTTTCTGATGCACTTATTTTGACAAGCAAATTTCCTTTTGGCTAATCTTTTACAAAACTATTGAATGTTACAAAATTTTAAACATCGATCTTTGGTAAACCATATTATCCACCTTATGTTGAAAATTTTCCTATATTGCATAACTACTAAATTTTGAAACATCAAGAAGGATGTTACCTAAAAAGCCGTTTGCTTAAACTTGTAGATTCATTTATTCGGGGAAGGTTTATGAACAAAACACAATCTCAAAACAAACTTTGAAAACCAATCACTATATTACCTCACTTATACCTTTAGGAACTTGTGATTTGACGACATAGAGCTTGGGGAAAACCTTAGTAATGGAGACTAAGCATCGTAGGTGGAGAAAGACTCAATTCACGACATCCTGCGGAGGATCCCAACCTTATCCTAATCTATTATTTTCAACAACACCCTTTTACGGATTTAACCCTGTAAGTCTTTCAAAACAAGATTCATGATACCCATTTCAATTATTCCTAATAAAGGAATTTGATTCACCTCAACTCCTAGCGATTTCATTAAGATCTCTTTGGAACCACACCACCTATCATCTGTAGACCAATGGTCAGAATTTGAGATCGATTCAAACATAGGAAGATATACTCAAAGCATGAATGATCGACTCTAGAAATGGTTGAATTAACCATTTGCCATAAATCGGATTCTTTTACAACCATAGTTACCACACGAGCTTAGAAACTACACCATTTGATGCACTCTATGGTCGAAGTGCCAACATCCATTGACGGATCAAAAATTGGAAAAGCCCAACTCACTAGTCCCGTAAGCATTCATGAAATAACCAGGAATTTCCTACAAATCAAGAATCAATTACAAGTTCGATAAGCGGTAAACCACTAGAATTTCAAGTTCGTGGCATGATCATATTGAAAGTTCTGCCTAGGAAAGGCATAATACCATTCAGAAAACTTCATAAAGTTAAACCCGATATACACTGAACCATTTACGATTTCTGACAGAGTAGGCCTAGTGGCCGTCAGACTTGAACCTTGTTAGAGCTCAGTAGCTTACACGATTATATCATCATCTTTTAACCAATACCACTCTAGAGACCAACACAAACTGAACTTAGGGACGAAGTTCTTTTTAAGGGGGTGAGACTGTAACAACCCGCATTTTCAGGACATTTCTCCTATTCACTATTCATCATTTACTATTCACCGGTCACTATTCATCATTTTACTATTCATCATTTTCGGAGTCAGTTTGTGATTCCGAGAAGCGTTCAAAAATTTTACTATTCATGTGACACTATTCATTTCCGGAAGGAAATCACTATTCACGATTGTCGTTCATTTCATCGTAAACTGAGTTTACGAGTCTTCAAATTCACGTAACCAATGTGATTTCGCTGTGAATTCATGCATCATTCATTAATGACACGTCATATAGACTGGAGTAGTCTACATATCCTCGGTTACATCATCATCACATTTTAAGCCCTACACGGATACGCAATATTTCTATTTACGTATGCTTAATTTGTAATTAACGTTACCACTCAGTTTTTACTACGAACGTATATCCAATACTCCCGACTACGATCCTAACATATTTTTATACTCATTATAATAATATAAAAAGTATATTATTAATTTACCCGGTGTGCTCTAATCAATTACTATATTTCACGGTCGGAGTCTATTACTTCGTCGGTTTGCGAAATTTCAATTCAATAATTATTCTAACACCCGATTCTTACAAGGAATAATATTTTACAGCTTTTACAACTTCGTCGTATTTTATTGCATCTCGTTACAATTTATTTTTAGATAACGCGGTACCCGATAACACCCAAAGTGTACACAAAATACATAAGCTCATCCAACATTTAGACAACTACATTAATTAGCCACCAAGCCCACATTTTTCCTTATTTCTTTCCATTATGCCCCCCCCCCCCCTAAGCCACCCTATGCCTTTTCCTTGTTTTATGGATCTTGCCATATTAGCCTAAATATATATATACTTCATTCTCTAATTTCTTTTCATTCTCATCTTACACAAAATAAACTAGCAACAACTTTCTCTCTTCTTCCTCCCTTGTGTGGATCGGCCAAGAAACAACCATAAGAAGGAACCATAAACTTTCAAGAATCAAGTGTTTATCAAGTCCTAATCATGATCTAGTTGGGGTTTTGTGCAAAAATCCCTAGGTTACTTATATATAATCTTCTCCAAAAACTCATCAAACCTTCAAGTAAGTACCTAAATAAATTTCTCTACTTTTTATACTTCCATTTGATATATTTTCAAGATATATTGGTTAAACATGCAAATATACTATGATCCATACCACTTATTGTTTATTTTTATTTATAAACATAGATCTATAATTTTTATTAGCAATCTCATTAGATCCACCACTTTTGGTGATGTTTAGGACCCCATGACACCCTAAGAAGGTGTATGGTAGGATTGGGTACTTGTGAAGTTGATTTGAGATAGTTTGGTTAAGTCTTGAACAAGTTACAAACTAGAAAAGTTGATTTTTGCAAACTATATAAAGCTACTGTCCATTTTTGTAAAACGTGGGAAACTCAGGGTCTAGGGTGTAACTTTGGACCAAAGATTTAGAAAATACATTCCGAGACGAAACTATGGCCGAAAACGGGGATAAAAACGAGTTAATAACGAAGGAGATATGATTTTCCGAATATTAACAACGACAAATACTTTCAAATATAGGTTCTGTCCCAAATCGCCAATTTCAGAAAACTCAGGGGTTTCCGGGTAACATTGGGTTAGATATTCAGAAAATACTTTCAAAAACGAAACCGTGGCCGCTTGAATCACTAAAATCCGAGTTACGATGAAAAAGATATGCTATTTTCAATTTTAACGACGAAAACTATTTTCTGAAAAATAGCTTGCTGTTGAACAGTTTTTATGGACTGTTTCGAGACGTAAAACATGATCTAGCCATCTCAACTTATCAAAAATATATTAGTATGTTGTCCCACGATTCCGGGGATATAAAGAACGTAGAAAACGAGCTTATAACGAAATAGATACAAGCGTTTGAACTTAGACGATTTTTACAAATTTCCGTCAGCTTTTCTATTATTATTTTGCCGCAAAACTGTCTTTGCGAGACACCACTTTCTTGGCTGTTTTTCTTCATGATCGGATCAATTTGATTCCGAGCCGTAGTTTTATGAAATCAAGATCTTCCAACAAGCTTTTCAAATCAATTGGCCGTTCGTCGAATAGACTTATAACGAATAAACTACGACCTCATTTATATACCCGTTAAACTACATATATTTTGACAACTTTTACTATAATAAAATTTTCGAAGTGTTGAACATAATACTTTCAAGTAACAACAATAAGAGTCGATTTTCTCATCGATCGAGACCCGTATCGCCAAAAGTTAAATGACGCGACTTCTAGATATTGTTACAAGGTTTTCAAAAACACCGAGTTTCATCACTAACCCTTAACGTACAACATTTCGCGACTTGTTTTGCGAGGCCATTTTGGGCATATTTTCAAGTAATGAAAATGTTATTTTTGCGACAAAAACCTTATATTTGCCGATAGAACACCAAACAAGGATCGTGGAGTACCGTTTCAACCTATTTCCATGAAAAGTGGTTATTAACCTAACGAGACGTCAAAAACGTATTTGTCGACGATAAACGTTATTTTCAAAACTAATGAGTGGTATCGATAACATACGTATTTGCATGTGTAGCGTCATTTCATTTCTTACATTAGATCATATCATTCATAATAGGTTGCGGTTAGAGATCGTGCCTCATTTCTGTGTATTCATTGTTGTCATCGTAGCTATTGCACCAGGTGAGTTCATAACCCCTACTTTTACTTGTTTCACAACTGTTTTGGGGGAAGATACATGCTCCTTACTATTTAAATTCAATGCTTGTTTTACTTGAATGCGATTCATTTTCTCAAACATTACTGGATGGTTGAAATACTTGATTGATTATTTGAATACATTATGAATTACTTATTCCATCCTTGATTACTTTCTTATGAACACAAGTTCTTGCTTTTGCGGAAATAAATATAAAACTGTTACTTTGCCTGAGTTACCTATTACTGCCACTGAAGTCCCCTTTATCATGAACCGTTAATTACATGCGTGTGAGCGCGAATGCTGTGGATAGATCTATTTGGGTTGACACCCCGTCCGAGTTGGTCGCGCCAACCTGTCAAACGAACGCATATCATTCGGATTACTTCCGAGTGTCTGGCAAACACTTAATTGAGGCATTTTATGCTTGATTGCATACGATTACGTCGAGCTTCGGGGTCATGAGCTTTAGGCACTATATACCTTATTTTTAGCTGTGACATTGTATTTGTTATATTGTCTTGCTACTGAAAATCTCGTGTTCCGCAAATGACTTGTTTACTTAAACAAATTCATATTTGGCAGTGGGTTGTGAACACACAGGTTACAAGTCTCTTATGGCGGGACTTGCAACTGAGTGGATTTACGATGCCTTTGCTGGGAAATACTTGATTTCTGGAAACACTTGTTTATGGGAAATATTTGTTTACTTAAAACTATGAACTCACCAGCTTTATGCTGACGTTTTAGCATGTATTTTCAGGCTTTAAGCAATGGCACGCTACAGGAGGTTTTGGCAGGGCATGGCATGGTCATAGAAGACTCTGATATACATTTGGGGACCGTTTAAAAGCATTTTAAAGGCCTACTTCCGCACAAATTTTAACAATGTAAATTCAATACTTTTGATTAAGCTATTTTATTCTAAATGATTCAAGTGAAAACCATTTTTGAACTTGTGTTGTAATACCAATTGAGTTACACCCCAGCTACATGTATGCTTCCGCTGGACCCGATTTCTGGGGGTGTGACAAAGGGCAACCTCCATCATCACCCTACAACAATTGCCTTCCTCACTCTCTCAACTTGGATCAAGTTACAAACCACACTCACTATTGCCCTTGTTGCATCTTTCTCCAAAAACAAATCCTTTACTTGAGTGAAGATATTTCTTGGACTGAATATCTACTCACGCGATCTCATCCCATTCCACCCCTAACACGATACAATATCGTAAGGGCCACCTCTTCCACTCCATACCCCACTCCATATCCTTCTCCATCTAACAACTAAGCTTTATGCTTATGTTTTCCTTCAAGCAAATAAATCAATCAACCATGAGTTGCAAGAAAGTCCAAGTGTTCCTTCTAGGCAATATAGGACTATGTCTTTTCTTTTGTTTTATTATGATTAATATTCCTTAAGCATATTAAATGTTGTAATGCTTTCTATGATGCTTGAATGAATCTATTTTTATTTTTTTTTGCTTCGCATGCATATGTGCCTTGTTCTCTTCTAATATTTTGTGTAGCCAAGATTTCCATAGCTCATTCCCTTGGTGCTCTCAAATGAGGGGGAGTACACATCAAGGGAGAGCTTTAACCTTTTTGGTTTTACAAAAAGGGGGAGAAGAGAATGTTAAACTCTAAATTCTTGTCTAAAAATTATTTTTTAGGCCTAATGAGTTTAAGGTTTTGTAATCATCAAAAAGGAGGAGATTGTTGACATAAATAATGTCTTAAAACATTGTTAGCATAATCAACAATGTCTCTATGTTTTGATAATTACAAAGCATAAACTCATTATCTAAAACTTATGACGTAAACAAGTTTTTAGTGCTTAATACTTGTCTTTGATTCCGTATCACTTAAGGTATGAATAAACAAAGGGTTTATTACATTTCATGATCAAAGGAAATTTCTCTAATCACTAGATTTTTTATAAAATGCATTAAACATCTTATATCTTTTACAAAATTATTTTTGAAATTAAAAGAATATGTTTAATTCATTATAAATATTTGATTTCAAATTTCCAACCAAAAATGGCAAATTCTATCCAGAAAAGTATTCCCCACTAAAAGACAAGAAAAACCAACGTTCTGAAGGGGCGACCCCCTTAATTCCTTAGGCGGTCCCCTTAATCATTAAGGGGACCGGCCACTAATTAAGGGGACCGGCCACGCTCCAGAACAATATTTCCCCCCTATAAATACTGGTTCATCCCTCAGAATTTTCTCACCTTTTGCACTTCTAAACTTTCTGATCTAGATCCACATCTCTATTCTCTTATCCTTTGATCATAAGTGTATAATTCTTTGTTTCAAAGTGATCCAAACTTCATCCTCTCAAGTGCAAGAGAAGAATACTTCTATCCCCCAAGACAAGAAGTATTACAACTTGTTGTGATCTCCACATCCAAGTTGTTGGTGCATCATCAAAGATCATTTACATTATTCTTTGTGAAGATTGTTTTGAATATTTGATTGTAGATAGTTGTGATAGATATAGATTGTGTGATTCGTTAGTTGCTTGGTGTGAAGAAGAAAAGTTAGGAACTAGATTGGTGTGAAGAAGATAGGTGTGGAGTGGTTAGTTGTGAAGTAGATTGATTTGAAGAAGTTGTGTAGAAGTTGTGACTTAGGTGTGACGAAGTTGTGGTGTGAAAATTGGTGTGTAAATTGGTGTGTACGGTTTTCTCCGCCATAAGGGAGCTTGTTGATATAGTGAAGAAAACTCTTGAGTTAGGTGCTCGGGGAGTGGAGTAGGGCAAGGAAGGTGTCCTTGTAGCTGAACCACTATAAATCTCTCGTCTCACGGTTCGATCTTTCCATCTCTTACTTATTTCATTACTTATCATTGTTATATATTGTGTATTGTTAATTGTTTATATTGTACAAGACTTGAGATCACATATTATCGAATCTAAGTTTTTTAAAAAGCTAAGAAAACACTAAAACTATCTTTTATAACGAATTAAAAAGACGTAAAACTATTCAACCCCTCTTCTAGTTTTCCACAGTCCCTTTGATAAGTTTTCAATAATTGAAATTCGTAAAGATATGGTATGTGTAATGTGTTGTAGTTGTGCACTGTGATTATACACCAAATAGATTTTGTGTTTTTGTTGTAGCTTCGGGTGTGACATGGTGAAACGCCCCGTAAGGGACTAAGGGGTTTCATGTTATCTTTTGAATAACACATTGCATTTGATTTATCTAAAAGATATCCTAACATTATGCTTCAAGCAAATATAGTTGTTTAGAATCTACTATTTTTCTAATGGTACTTTACTGTGTATGATCAGCCGTGAAGTGTTTAAGAAATGGCAAGCTCAAAATCGTGGTCCGAAACTTTGAGAAGATTATGGAGTTGTACAACGTTCAATGCTTTAATCAGCAAGGCGAAAGTCCGTCACCACCAAGATCTCAAGATGAGGTTAGTTTTCATACAATCTTACCCCAATTGCATCATATCATAATAAGGTGAACATTCTACGTATAGATTTTAAAGGGGGCGGGTTGAGCTGGGTAATGCCATAATGGTTGAGATAGATCATTTACAATATGGGTAAAAATGGGTCAGACTGGTTTCTAGGTGGGCTGGGATGGTTAACGGGTTGAAACATGCCATTATTAGACATGGCAAGATAGGATGGTTGGGCTGGATGACACATTATTATTATCATTTGTGATAGAAGCTGATATTGATATTGATATAAAGTATGCGGTTTTATATATATTTTTTAAAGGAGCAGATATTGATATTAATAGAGATTGGCCTCCTCTCCGCGTTGTGCTCCCTACATGATAATGTACCATTTATCAGTTGTTTAACGTTTTATGTACTCTTCATACATTAGCTAAGTTAATTGTAGTTTTAAGGTATAATTGGTTTGTTTATCGTAGTTATTTATTTATTTATTTATTATGTCAGTATTTAAAGATTTTCCTTTGGTTCTTATCTTAAATTGAACCAATGGTCCTCATCAAGTTTCATCTTTTCCTTCAAGGAGGACATTGTTCAGAACGCAATTGATTGAGGTGGTGGTTCTTATTTTAATTTATGTGAACTCTAAACTTATAATTTGTTTGTTTGCTATATCAAAGTTTTGTAATAATTCATGATTTCATGAACTGCAATGTGCCTCCAGGTACAAGCAATTCTTTGGCCCTTGATTGATGATATAATTGCTTCACTTGAGTATTTGGTTTCTCAAGAGTAAATGTCTGATAACATTTCATAAGCTAGGGTCATGATGGCAAAAGTCTTTTTGCTCAATTTTCTTACTACATACAAGATTTAAAGGAGCCAACAGGATGCTTGCTTTTCTCTCAAGCACATGATAAATATTTGTTCATAAAAGTTATTTTTGTGAATTGAACGGTCTGATTTTCTTTTTCACTTTCATACATGTAATGGTTTATAATTGTTAGAATTAATCGTAATCGGATAATGAGTTGTAATAAAGCTGGCCATATGATAGTGTTTGGATGTGGTTTTGCTATATGAAGTTGTGATGTTCATATAAGAAGTTGTTTGCATGTTTGGGATAATATGATTATCTACGGAGATAAACAAACCGTAGTTGGTAAAAAAAATCTATGGTTAATGATATGAAAATGTTTACAATGCAATGTCTATGATATTTGTATGTCGATACTCCAAATATTTGAGTTTAGACAATTTATTTTTATTTTCATTATTTCTTTTTTAATTTTTATTTATTTTTTTAAACTTTACAATTTACATATACACGAATCAACAATTTCTTTTAGTTTGAACTTTTTTTCTTTTTTTCTCTTACATATTTAGGTGTTCAATGAATGAACATGCACTACTCAATTGTTTGACGTTAACTGCATGCCTTTGCTCTTTAAGACTATTGAAAATTACTCCATCTGATAAACGTTTACCTCTATAAGATCGTGAGGAAACAATATCCCATCTGATAAATGTTTTGTCTTATTTTTCTTATTTACAGTTATTATAAATCCAAAATATTCTATCACTTACATTTTTTTGTATACTTATTAGGTGTTGACGGAAATGAGCTTTTCTTCAAGTTTTAGAATGGTCATTACATCCATTTTGCTTCTCAAGACAAACACATTGTAGATCAAGAGTCAATCAACGTTTATTTACATAGATATTTATAACCATTGTATTTTTTTTATTTCAGTCACTTATAACTTTATTGTTCCGTTAAAAGAAAATTTCACATCGTTTACGTTCTTTATTCTTTCTTACTTTATTCACGTACTTACGTTTTCTTATTCAACAACCCTCTAAAATCCCGTGAATTTCACGGGTCTATAAGCTAGTGTTATAATATAAGGGCATGTTTGGTAGAGAGAAATTTAGAGAAATGAAATGAAGCAAAGATTATAAATGTAGGGAAATGAAATTGGTGGAGAATTTTTTATAAAACTCCGTTGATTGGTTACCTCAAAGAATTTTGATCGAATAAATTAAAAAGAACATCAAACTAAAACTACTTTGTGATCCAAGTATTCAACCAACTAAAACTACTTTAAACTGATGAAACCCTAACCAAAATAAAAGAGCAATACGAACATGATAAAGGCAAACTAGTAGCTTGAATATAGATAGCAAAATTGGTTAGAAAAACTTGGAAATTAAAAAAAATTGTTCCAAAACACAACCTGTTCTTTTGAAAGGGCAAATAATAATAAAAAAAAAGGTAATATACTTACCACAATTTCGTCGAATGGGTAGTGAACTAAAAATTTTCATTTTCAGCACCATAAACTTGTCTTTTTTCATTGTATGGGTAACATGTGACTTGTTCAACAGGTACCAAGTTCCACCACCACCCAGAAGATGAATATTTGACAAGTATAATACCTTTTTTTATAATTTGCCCTATTGGTAAATCCTTAGTTTATATATCTCAAGTGTTTAGGTCACCGGAACACCACTACCACCAACATGAACACACTACCACCATTTTCTTGATCTCTACATTATTTCCATTACTCTGGTACCCTTCACGGGCCGAGAAACATCTCTATCACCACTCGTAACTCAACCACAGCCACACACCTACCACTGAAAACATCTCTCTCTCTCTCTCTCTCTCTCTCTCTCTCTCTCTCTCTCTCTCTCTCTCTCTCTCTCTCTCTCTCTCTCTCTCTCTACCCAACATCCAACGTATCAAGGAATGTGGGATGTTTTGGGTTGCAATTAAGTTGTTTGATGAAATGCCTTAGAGAGATGTGGGGTGTTGGAATGCGGTTATTTCGTGTTATTTACATGATGGGAAGTAAATAACGACGGCTGTTGTGGCACTGGTGGTGGTTTCAGGTAGAAATAACGGCGGCTGTTGTGATGGTGGTGGTGGTTTCCGGTAGAAATAACAGCGGTGAATGGTGGAGATGTTTGGGTTTTTTATTTTAATTATGGTTCGTGTGATGAGTAAAGAGGAAGAGAGAGGAAGGAGAAGGTGGGTCGTGGGTTGAGGTGGCCGGAGCGGCAGTAGTCGTCGGAGTGGGTGATGATGGGTAGGACATTATTAAAAAAAGTATTATATTTGTCAAATATTCATCTTATGGGTGGTGGTGGAACAGGGCAGGTCACATATTACCCATACGATGAAAAAAAGACAAGTTAATGGTGCTGAAAATGAAATTTTTTAGTTCACTACCCATTCGATGAAATTGTGACAAGTATATTACCTTTTTTTTATTTGACCCTTTTGAAAATATGAATTCTAGTTCTAAAATCAGTGAACAATAATTAAAAACAAAAGAGAAATGGTTGGTTAGCATATTAAATAAATTGAATACTACCAAATAACTTGAAATCTGGAAAGTAACTATAGAAATGAAACAAGATACCAAACTCTGTAAAGAACAAATCAATTTGTATTGGTCTTTGATTTGAAACAAAAAGTAACAACATCAATCTCTTCTTCATCAACAATACCTAAAAATGAAATAGTGGTTTGAAAAATAAGAAGTTGTGGTTCCTTGTCTTGAATCGAGCAACAAGATGGGAAGAAAGTTACGGCAACTAGATGAGAAGTAAAGAGGGACAACAAGCAGAGAAGGACCACCAGCTGCTGCCAACGGAAACCACCGGGAAAAATAGACCGAGAATGATGGTGAGGGTTAGGGTTTTGTTGGTTGATAAGGTGCGGTTAATGTGTGTGCATCAATAATGGATAGATATAGTGTGGTATGTGCCTCACACGTGACTTCTTCCCTTTATACCTCATTATTATTAAGCTTTAGGGCCCGTTTGGTTTATAAATGGGTTCAGATTCAGATTCGGATTCGGATTTGGATTTGGATTTGGATTTGTGAGGAATAAATATTAAAAGAGAGAAAATATATTTTAATTGATATAATAATTAAATTGTATTTAAATATAATATTTTAATAAAAAAAAGTGTTGTGAGAGAGGTACAATGGGTCCCACGGGTTTTATATAAAACCTATCATACTTAGTGGAATGAAAAAGTAGTGGGCCCCGCAGGTTTCAAAGTATTACTTTGTCTACCAAACACTATTTATCATCTCCTATACCTAAATCCGAATCACACACCCCTCAACCAAACGGGCCCTTATTTCTTTATTAATAAAGGGGTGAGCGTGGTTTCGAAACCGCACGGAACCGACCCGGAACCGCAAGAACCGAGAACCGAAATTCTCATAATTTAGGAACCGAGAACCGGACCGTAGAACATGTTTCGGTTCCGGTTCGGTTCTCGGTTCCGGTTCGGGTATTTCGGTTATACCCGATTGGAACCACAATTTTTTAAAAACCGCCCAAAATTCAATATTTTATATGTGTTTGCACTAATCTAAGTCAAAATCACAAAGAACATTGAACGATTAAAGTATATTAGCATAATATTCGAGCTATGTCTTTTATAAAATGATGTTAAACAAAAATAGCCACATTTTCAAAACGAAGTAGCGGACTTACATTCTTGTGATAGAGCACTCTGTTGATATGATAATTATTTTTCACATATTATTATTGAAGTGATATACATGAGCTGGCTAATTAAAGTTAAGTTGCTCGTTAAAAATAACAATGTTCTATACATACATAGTTACATGCTTGTTATATAACGAATGAAGTTTGTCTTTTTCTAAACATTCCAGTACGAAGGCATAAATTTCATTCAACATGTGAATTAATATAACCCTCGCAGTAAAGGACAAGTATTAACTAGTACGAAGGCATAAATATATAATCGTTAACTTAAAAAACTAAACCTTCCATAAAAATTCTATATATTTGAAAAGTCGTGCGGTTCTTCGGTTCCAGAACCGATACCCGCGGTTCCGGACCGAACCGAGAACCGCAATTTGCAATATCTAAGAACCGATAACCGGACCGCGGTTCTAAAATGCGGTTCGGGTTGGGTCAGTTCCGGTTCGGTTCTCGGCTTTACAAATTCCCAGTCACTCTGTTCCAAAGTTTTTGCATTGAAAGAAAAGAAGAGAAGAGTAAAAAATGGGCAGAAAAAAAGAGAAGATGAATGAAATTTTATTTTTAATATCATGTTCCCAAGTTCAGAGAGAAAAGAAGTGATAACTGATGATTTTACAATTATACCCTTTATTATTATATATAAAAGTTATGTTTTATATTATGTCATTTAAATAATTACATTTATTAAAAGCTTCCTAAAATAACTTCTCTCCAAATCATCCCACTTTTGGGAAGAAAGTTTTGGAGAGAAGTTTTGCCAAATTTACTCTCCTCTTCTCTTCTCTTTTCTCTTGAATAAAACTATGGAACACGAATTCATTTTGTTTTCTTCACACTTCTTTTCTCTTCTTTCAAAAATAAAACTCGGGAACGCAGTGTGTGTGAGAGAGAAAACCCATCATCCCCTTCCACTTTTAGGGTGCGTTTGGTTCATGCTTTTGAAGGGAATAGAATGAAAGAAAGATTAAAACCTATGTTTGGTTTCTAGGCGGGGCCCACAATTTGGGAATGAGGGAATGAGAGAATGATAGATTTCATTCCTACCTTAGTTGGGTGGTTTCACTTGAAACCTGCGGGCCCCATTTTTTTATTTCTCACATCTTTCAAACCTTTCTCAAATCCGAATCCAATTCCAATCCACTTACGAACCAAACGAACCCTTACTTTTGGCGGGCCATTTTCTCTATTTAAATCCTAAACCTAGGGATGAGCATTTCGAACCGAATCCCGGAACCGAACCGGAACCGTACCGGTACCGTACCGAAACGGTACCGATCCCGATATACGGTACGGTACCGTAACTACGAAATAAGGAGGAAAAAAATTCGGTACCACTAATTCGGTACGGGACCGGTACCAAATCGGGAAATTCCCGAAAAAAAAGGGGAAAATCCCGATTTCCCGGTACCGATACCGGTACCGGTACCGGTACCCGAATCCTGTTCGGTACGGTACCGGTACCCTAATTTATGCTCGGGAAAAAATCGGTACCACTAATTCGGTACGGGATCGGTACGGTACCGTGCTCATCCCTACCTAAACCCATATAATAAACAACAACTTTCACTATTAATCTCAAATCCAAATCGAAATCTAAATCCAAATTCAAAACCAACCAACCAAACAGTCCCTAAGATTGTATGACTGTCGGTGCAAATCCTATTAAATTAGTCTGCGAAAACGTAAGAAAAAAATAGTTGACCAACAAAATATATATTGCTAACCATTAGAAAATTCAAAACCCATTTACCCCCAAATTCAAACTCACTCCTCATTCTATAGGGTTTATACCTAACCCTAAACCCCATTTCCACAAACTTAATCAAATGGGCACATTATCAATCAACAAAAAACAAACGCAACCCACAATCACAACCATCACATGGATCCAATCACATTGCAAAAAAACCCAAATCATCATCATCTTCAAAACCATCAAGAAACAACTCAGTTTCAAGATTGCATTTATACCCAGATCACAAAGCACCAATCAGAAGACAAATCCAAGCTCCATGTCCTATTATAACCGGTTTTAACTCGACCCAGAAAAGATTTAGTCAAAATATGCGAAAAAAATCGAGTCTTGTAGATAAAGGTCTGGTAAATAATTACAATCGCGCGAAAGAATTGCCTGTTGGGACTTGCAGACATGTAAAGTTTGAGAATGTGGTACAATGTGATGATGATATTGAAGTGATTGAGGTTGATAATGGAAATGTGGTTGAAGTGATTGATGTTGATGAGGAAGTAGAGGAAAGAAGAGCGAAACATAAGAAATTGAATCAGTTGACCGATGTTATGGATGTTGATGAGGAAGTAGAGGAAAGAAGAGCAAAACATAAGAAATTGAATCAGTTGACTGATGTTATCGATGTTGATGTGGGTTCGCCTTTGCATAAGAAGTTGGATGGGTCGGTTGAAAGATATGGTCCGAGTTATGGGTCGGGGGAAGTAGAAGAAATAAGAGCGAAATATAAGAAATTGAATCAGTTGAGTGATGTTAAGGATGTTGATGTGGGTTCGCCTTTGCATAAGAAGTTGGATGGGTCGGTTGAAAGACGTGGTCCAAATTTAAGGAAGTTAAGGTTTGAGATTAAGTTAAAAGAATTGAGACGAGCATCGTGTCAAAAGCCGTGTCCTGTTAAGAAAGAAGAGGAAGAAGAAGAGGTAAACGTTCTCTTCTATTTCATTTATCCCGTTTTAGTGATTAAAATATGCTGGCCTAAAAAAATGATGAGTTATAATTTTATTTTTGAACTGCAATGATGAATGATTTTGATAAAAATGCTGGATTATATGTAGTGTGAATGCGTGAAGCTTTATAGAAAAGTGTTAGGAAAGAAAATGACCACACATGTCCCCCACCATTGAGCTACCATCATGCGACAAACGTACAAAAATACATAAAGGGGACGAATGAAAAAGTATGTTGTATTGTTTGCAAAAAAAGAACCTTGATTTATATATGTTTGGTGGATGTTTCTCATAAGAAATTGATTTCCTTTTTCAGGATGTAGTGCATGATCTTTTTAGTCCTCTTACGGAAGAAGAAGAGGAAATGGTTGCTAATGCTCTATCTTATTCTAATCGGTATATTTTTATGTTTGTGTGTGTTTACATTCGTCTGTATAGTAAACCATATCTAAGTCGAGGTTGTTTTACTTGTTTGGTCGTCTGGATTTTGTAGGAAGAAGGTTTTGGTCAATCATGAAAACTCAAATATGATGATCACAGGGGAAGCTTTGCAATGTTTGAGACCTCGTGCGTGGTTAAATGATGAGGTGAGTCTTAACTGTTGAATTTCAGATCAAATCCACATGTATGCAAGATATCACTGATGATTTCCTTATTGCAGGTCATTAACATTTATCTTGAGTTGCTGAAAGACAGGGAACGTAGGGAGCCCAAAAAGTTTTTAAAATGTCATTTCTTCAACACATTTTTTTACAAGAAGGTAGTTAGCCCCGTTATTTTTCCGTCTTATTTTTAGTCTCAAGCTAAAACAGTGTATCATTTACTTTTTTATTATTTATATATGAAGTTAGTAGGTGGAATGACTAGGACCGGCTACGATTATGAGTCCGTTAAAAGATGGACTGCGCAGAAAAAGTTGGGCTACGGTCTTGATGACTGTGACAAGGTTAGCTTTTGTATTGCATCATCTTTTTGTACTCATGTTTTCTCCATGTTTAATGATATCAGCTTTTATCAGATATTTGTGCCTGTTCACAAAGAAATACATTGGTGTTTGGCTGTCATCAACAAAAAGGACAAAAAGTTTCAGTATCTCGATTCACTTGGAGGAACTGATAAGAAAGTACTGAGAGCGTTGGTATGTCAAAGCATTCTTGATACATTCATAACTTATCTGCATGTATGAAAAAGGTTTCAATCTTGCATTATGTTTTACATGATGCACATTAGTTTATATATGCGTAAATGTTTCTTATCTGCTAGAACCTTTATGTCTTTAGGCTAAATATCTCACGGATGAGGTGAAAGACAAGACTGGAAAAAGCATTGATGTTACTTCTTGGGAGCAAGAATATGCCACTGACCTCCCTAATCAAGAGAATGGGTGTGTAAAATTTTAATGCTTTACTAATTAAGAAAATTCAAACATATTAAAGGAATGATTGAAATTACTGTGTTGAGTATTTGTATGATATTTTTACATATCACTAATTTTGATCGTCATTTATTTTGTGGGCAGGTATGATTGTGGTATGTTCATGATCAAATATATAGACTTCTATAGCAGGGATGTAGGACTATGCTTCAGCCAGGTACAATGTTACAGCTCTTCTTTCTATTTTTTGGCTAAAGGGGAGTTCCTAAATGAACAATTTTTGTCGACCCATCAGAGGTTTACATTGTTTTCAAGTCTTTACGAAGTTATAGTAGTAAAAAATCCAAGTAGAGGTAAATGGGTGGGCGGGCGAGTTCGGTAATGGGCTCGTGTGAATACAGATAATGTTTTAGCTCTTTTTCGCCTTTTCGGTTCACCTGGAACATACATGTCTTTAAAAAGAACCATAAATAATGAATGTGTTAGATGTTATTTCAAAATTATGTGTAATACAACAATAATCGAATAGTAACTGGTTCCACCTTTTTTACTCTGGCTAGCTTGTTAGTCAGAGTAGTAACCTAACTATAGAGACAAGATATTGAACACGTTTAATGTGTAGCATATATAAGAATATATCTTATACTTATTGACATTTTAATGTAGGATGATATGCCATATTTTAGAAAGAGGACCGCCAAAGAGATATTGATATTGACAGCCAACTGAAAATCATGGTGCGCTCTAAGACTCGAAACATGTGGATCAATGGAATGAGTTGTACTGAAAGTGCCAGTCATCAGAGAGTAGAAACTAGAAAGCCATTTTTTATGCAGGGCTTGTTTCCTTTCTTCTTGATTCTTGGTATATAGTTATAACCTTTATTGTAAATTCCAGAGGTATTTTCACTAAATATGTGGCTGTCTGAAAAAGACGCCTGTTTTGGTCTCTTTATGAGCAGTTATGTCTTTATTTATATTCCCGCAGCATTTGAACAATGAAAAAGTGAAACCATTCTGCGGTCAAATGTTGCACTATCATCATTTTATACACCCCCGCTCCAAATGCTTCAAATGATGATGATTGTTTCTTTTTCCGTGAAATAATCAATCTACATAATTTCTACATCAAACTTGCACAAAACCTTCCAACTAAATAATGAGTTGAAACTTTAGTTTAAATTCTCTTATTAAGGATCTATTACAAAAGATTTCATTTCCTAGTAACAATAAGTTCGTGTTGCGTTGCTTTTCAACAAAAGGTACGTCAAGTACAAGGAACTCATAAGACATCGTTTGCTGGAGTTGTTAAAGTAGGAACATCAATTTTAAGTTATCAGTTTGTTCAAGAAATTGAGAGAATTTTGGTTATCGAATCTTTATACAAATGGCCTTTGCTCTCGTACATGTGGGTTTAATGTCCATAACGCCAGTTACATGAATGTTAGTACAAAACCTGGACACCATTCAAGATTTAGCTTGGACTAACTCTTGAGAGGTTGGGTTTCAGACTACGAAGATCTTGAGTTTAAACTGCTAAGAAAGAAGCACCGTTAGTCTCACCACGGAAGAGGGACTTCCGCGGTCAACCTCGGGTGTGAGAATAAGTATAATGTAGAGAGATCAAATATTTAAGTAAGTGTGTGTGAGAGAGAGAGAGAGAGAGAGAGAGAGAGAGTTGTATGTTACCCTCAAGGTGAGGATCTTTCCTCTTTATATAGGTGAGGTATACTCGTCCTTTTTGACCGTTTGCACGTATTTCTCGGAGTGGTGCACCTCCCTTGATGTTCGGTTTATCCCACTATCTTGTACCCTGTGTCCTTTTTGTCTCTGGGCAGCTATATGGTAATATGGTAGCTGGCAGTACTATTGGATTGGGCCGCGTCATGGGTTAGTCTTTGATAAGTTATACCCGCGGCCTGTTGTATTTGGATGTGGGTCATCGGGCTTCAAATAGTCGGATCTGGCCCGGCACTCATGGTTTGGTACTAGTCTTAGTGGGTTAGGTTGTCCCTGGTTGCGGAATATGTTCCGCGGTTGTGCCTTGGGGGCCGTGGTTTAGTTTGGGCCGGACCCGGTCTATTAGTCTTGAGTCCGGGGTACTATACATGATCAAGTCCCCCCAGTCTAGTATACTTGTTATCTGAGAAAACGAGTGTCTAGACTTTTTCATTGTACCACGGCTGTAGGGGTCCGACGTACCCATATGCCGTGCTGCTGACTAGATATTCCACTTTATGTCAGCTGACGTTGGTATTCGTAAAACGCTTTTTACCCACTCGTGTACTGACTGATGTGACTGTTTGACGGCTGGTCGTTCGTTTTCTGCGACGATCACGACCGTTCATTTGGGATGATCTCCACCGTTTGATACGCATGGTGGGCACGTGTCACCTCGTCATCCTTTAGATCTGTGTGAGTTGGTGGCTATAAATAGCCAACGTTCTCCCATTTTACCACTTTTTCACACATTCTTCGCAATTTTACATCTCTCTAAAAATTTACTGCTTCGTGGGTTTTGCCGTCTTTGCCTTTCTTGCCATCTTGATCTCCGGTCTAGTGTTTCAGGTTAGGCTTTTTCTTTCCTCTAGGCGAGAAGTCTTTTATCCTTGCTTTCCATAGATAACGCTAGGATGGGTACCATTGATCATATAGACTCCTTTCGATCTAAGCTTACCCAAGAAGACGTGAATGATTTTTGTAAAAAATATAACATTCTTGGGCATCTGTTGCCGGAGGCTCCAGGGGTGAATGATACAATTAGGAATGCTCCGGAGGGGAAAATTGGTGTATATACTAGGTTTTTTGAACTGGGTAATTTTAGGATTCCTCTTTCGGTGTTTCTGCTCCACGTTCTAGAGTATTATCAGATTCATCTTTCCCAGTTGTCAGTTTTAGCGGCATGTAGGATTAGTCACTTTGAAATACTCTGTCGTGTTCATGGGGGAACCCCTACCGTGTCCTTGTTTAGGAAGTTTTATTATGCCGGTGTTCATAACGGTTGGATGACTTTGGAGAAGCGACGTGGTCCCAAGTCGTTGCAGGTTCCTGTTTGCTATACCCCGGTTTTAGACTCGGTGAAGCACTGGAAGGACCGTTTCTTTTTTGTTAAGTGGACCATTTTTCCTATAGTGGTTTCTTGGTTTGATAAGGTTTTCGTGGATCGTGATCCTCCTCCGTCGGACGCGGATGTGGACCAGGAGCTTTTACGGCTCCTAAACATCAACAGGGCCTCTTTCCAGAAGTATCCTGATGTTTTTTTTAATGTTATTGGGCTAAGTCAGATCTGGGATGATGA
Source organism: Artemisia argyi (assembly GCA_030686995.1). Taxonomy (NCBI): domain Eukaryota; kingdom Viridiplantae; phylum Streptophyta; class Magnoliopsida; order Asterales; family Asteraceae; genus Artemisia; species Artemisia argyi. Next base: position 186,110,013 of record CM060685.1, on the reverse strand, counting down.
CACCAGTCGTCCAACCTTTCTGTGGGATGATGAAACGGGTGGGTGTCTTGGAGAGTTTTTTGTCGTTATCTTTTTTGTGTGCGTTGATATATGCAATTTTAATGTGTAGCCGCGTCTGATATTTTGTTCTTATTTTCCACAGAGATGGATTTATTTTCGTTTATCAACCAGCCTGATCCCTTCAAAGTTGTTACCGGGGAAAGAACCCTTCTAGAGGGGGAGAAGACTCTAAGGGAAGAAACAATTTCCCGAGTCTTTCAGCCTTCAGAGAATATTGTCCGGCTGGTGGAGCATACCGTGGTTCAGGAGGTGGGAGACGCGAAAGCAAAGAAGAAGGCTGGGAAGAGGAAAGTTACTATTGATGCTCCGGAGAAGGTTGCCAGAAAAATAATTTCTTCATTGGCTCTGAAGGAGGCCGCGGCTGGTTCTGGTAAGCCTTTTTTTTTTTTTTAATGAAGTCTCATCTTTGTATATCCCTTTCTCCTCTTTTTTTTTAGGTGCTGCATCAGAGGACTTTCTCCTGCGCTCCAGGAATTGCAAGATGAGTCCACTGAGGGGTTGGAGCGCACCGGTCCTCATACTGATGACAATATTATGAAGACTGTTACCGTGATCTCTTCTGATTCTAATGTCCCTCTTCCCCCTCCCTCGGGGGAGAAGCCTGCTGAGAGCTCCGCCCCGGCTGTTGGGGAGTCTTCTCATCATGGTTCTGGGACCATGTTTGTTGTTGATGTCCCTCTTCCACCATGTGGTCGTGGGTTCGAGTCCCACGGATGGCGCCACTTGTTAATACAAAACCTGGACACGATTCAAGATTTAGCTTGGACTAACTCTTGAGAGGTTGGGTTTCAGACTACGAAGATCTTGAGTTTAAACTGCTAAGAAAGAAGCACTGTTAGTCTCACCACGGAAAAGGGACTTCCGCGGTCAACCTCGGGTGTGAGAGTAAGTATAATGTAGAGAGATCAAATATTTAAGTAAGTGAGAGAGAGAGAGAGAGAGAGAGAGAGAGAGAGAGAGAGAGAGAGAGAGAGAGAGTTGTATGTTACCCTCAAGGTGAGGATCTTTCCTCTTTATATAGGTGAGGTATACTCGTCCTTTTCGACCGTTTGCACGTATTTCTCGGAGTGGTGCACCTCCCTTGATGTTCGGTTCATCCCACAAAACCTGGACACGATTCAAGATTTAGCTTGGACTAACTCTTGAGAGGTTGGGTTTCAGACTACGAAGATCTTGAGTTTAAACTGCTAAGAAAGAAGCACCGTTAGTCTCACCACGGAAGAGGGACTTCCGCGGTCAACCTCGGGTGTGAGAGTAAGTATAATGTAGAGAGATCAAATATTTAAGTAAGTGAGAGAGAGAGAGAGAGAGAGTTGTATGTTACCCTCAAGGCGAGGATCTTTCCTCTTTATATAGGTGAGGTATACTCGTCCTTTTCGACCGTTTGCACGTATTTCTCGGAGTGGTGCACCTCCCTTGATGTTCGGTTCATCCCACTATCTTGTACCCTGTGTCCTTTTTGTCTCTGGGCAGCTATATGGTAATATGGTAGCTGGCAGTACTATTGGATTGGGCCGCGTCATGGGTTACTCTTTGATAAGTTATACCCACGACCTGTTGTATTTGGATGTGGGTCACCGGGCTTCAAATAGTCGGATCTGGCCCGGCACTCATGGTTTGGTACCTGTCTTAGTGGGTTAGGTTGTCCCTGGTTGCGGAATATGTTCCGCGGTTGTGCCTTAGGGGCCGTGGTTTAGTTTGGGCCGGACCCGGTCTATTACTCTTGGGTCCGGGGGTACTATACATGATCAATGAAGGTTATGCTCATAATCATAAGCATACTAAGCACTTCAATGTGGTCTACTTTCACAGTTATTAGCTTAAAGTTTAATTAGAAGTTGGAAGCATTTCGCAACAAAAAGCTGATGGGCATGAAATTTGTGTCTAGAATACAGGCGATATGGCATATTGGTTTACTTTTTATGGTAAATTTTAAAACTTGATTAGTTTTATGACCAATTTCTTAATGATATATGACTACCAGGTAATTGAATTTAATTAAATAATAATAATACTAATACAATAATAAAAATAATATAATAATAATACTGCAATAATAATTTTAACTGATATTTGTTAATGAAAAAGAATTTTCTGTAAAAATAATATAATAATAATACTGTAAAAACCCTAGACGAATTTTCTGTGATAATAAGGGTTTCAACCTTTGTTCCATCCATATTCAATTGAAGATAAGTTTTCCAATAATCATACAATATGTCTATGTGTTGTGTGATTCTATCTTATGCTTTTCTTCTCTTTAACATGCTAGGCTAGGCTTATATTGTGTTTGCTTAGATGTAATGAAACCTAGATGTTGATTATTGGTTGATGGTTTGTTTATAATTGTTGTGAATGATTGTATTCGATGTTAGGCTTAAGAAAACTGGCAGACTGCCAATTGGTAACTTGCTTTAACGTCTTAAAAAACATGATCGGAGGTGTACTACGATTTATGGTTGTATTTAATGCATGAGCGAATTCTAGTGATCCTATGTTAGGAGCTTTTAGTCGGCTCGACATAGGACTGAAGTAGGAGCTTATAGAGTTAGGGAATTTCGTACACGGCCCTACGACTGATATTAAGGAATATAACCCGTCATCCATGCAATTGTAACAAGCTAATCAACCGGTAAAAGATATCTAGGGAGTAATGAAATCTAAGTAAACACATTTTCTCTTATTATTGTTTACACCACAATTAGTTTTAGTTTATTTTATTTTATTTTGATTGCATCTTTAGTTAATTGGTTAGTTGACTAGCAACTAATTCCACCCACTCCTTCAAAACCCGAGATTTTACTTGCTTTTATAAAAAATATAAAAATACAAAAAGAATCATCCCATACCTTTAGACCTAGTTTAGTAGACTTTTTAATCCTAGCGAACACTATTCCTGAGTTGAACGATCAATCCTCTGGTACTTGTCACTATACTATATTACAACGGACAAGTACACTGCCTGGTGGGGATTGCAAGCTACTCAAGATCCCTTGAGAGGTAAAACCTTTTGCGAGGGTGCAATTCCACGCATCAAAACTGTTCCTGATGGCCGGTCCCCTTAATTCATGGCCGGCCCTTTAATTTTAAGGGGGCCGCCTTTTATAATTATGGGGGGCTCCCATCTGGTGAATTTCCAGGCAATCAAATTTCAAAAAATTTCTAAAAATGGTTTATTTTTGTTTTATATTTGCAGCAAGCTCTATTGGAACATTTCATATTAGTTTTGGTTTATTAGAAAACAAGTAATTCATATATATAATCATATAATAATCAAGCAAACATATATTAAATTCAAAGAGAATTACATGCATATTAGTAGAACAAGTAATAATAATAAGTCACCAAAGTTATAGTTCTAAAGTACCATAATCCATAGCAAGACATAAACATTTCCGAATACACATCGGAAATATAGCACATAAGCAACAATTATTCAAATAACACATAATACTAATTTTTCAACAAACACAAGCATCCAAAGCTAATATCACGCTCCTCATCACTTTTTTTTCTTTCAGAACAATCCTCCAATCGTCTTGGAAATAGACTTGAAGCCTCCTCGCATCTCTTCATGCATCATTTGCGTTTGGTTGAGCAACTTGGTTTGTCGCTCAAATAGTACTTGGTTGGTTTGAGAGGAAGGAGATGGCACTTGGTATTCGGAGTAGTCTAAGTCCTCTAAATCATCAAAAAATGTAGTGGGAGGATAGGCACGATGAATGTATTCATCCTCATCGTCATCCTCTTGACGAGAGGATGAGCCATGGAAGCTATGACGACGAGATTTACCCTTATCACTACGAGGTTTACGGGTTTGTTTAAGGACGAGAGGACGCAAAGTCGGATAGATAGGTTGATAGATACTATCATCAAGATCGGGATAATTTTCGATGACATGACGATATAGACGAGTGAGGAACATACCATATGGAAGATTAGTTTTAGGAATGGCTCTTGCACATTCGATATGCTTGATAAAGAAATAAGCCAAATTGTAATGTTGTTCGGCAACAATACAATACAACATGTGAGCGAGGCTAGCCGGGAGATGGTCACGGTGGCCTCCGGTACCAAACGCATTCTCTCGAATGAGTTCTTCCCAACGCTTCATGTCGGGGCGTAGTTCTTTGAGGAGGAATTGATTTTCAAAAATTCGGACATTTTTGGACTTGATTTTTCGGGTAGTGATTTCACGACCCAACCCGAGCATTTGACGAATTTCTCCGGGAGAAGGAATTTCGGAGAAATAAGGACCATACGTTGGTCGAGAACGTTGAAGAGCACTAAGATCCCATTCGTTGTTGAATACGGATTGACCGGTAAAAGGAATTTGGAGGATTTGACCAAATTGTGCAAGAGTTAGAGTAATGAATTCATGTTGGATCATGAATGAGATGAGAATGGAACCAAATTCATCGGTTTGGACCGTGACTTGGTTATAGAAGTCGAGAATGAAATGGGGAATGATGGGTTCATTGATTTGGTAAAGACATTCGAAGCGGACATTTGTAAATAATCGTTCAATGAACTCGGATTGATAGTAAGCTTGATCTACGACACGACCTTCATGAATGTTTCTATCCTCAATTTGACGATAGATACGAGCAATGGAAGGAGAGGTGGTGGGAAGTTGAGAAACTTTGGGAATATAGTTTTTGGTTTGGGAAATATCTTCGGTAATGACTTTGGGCATTTTTACCTAAACATGATAACAATAAAATTAAAATTAAAAAAAAAAGTAAAAAAAAAATAATGCATATATTGTTATGACGTATGTGGAACGTAAACATACTTCGACTCTACGACCTTAAACCCAAGAAATAGTTTACTATGTTCCTTATTTTTATTTTAAACTCATTTTAGATATATTTTACGAAGTTTAGAAGGTAGTTATGGGATAATCCAAACGCCCCTTTAAACATCTTAATATATCTTGAAACTTTGCTAGATATACATTAGATTGTATAACTTGTTATTTCTTACGAGTTTCTTATGCAAGTGAATTGTTTTGAGAAAATATTTTTAGATTTTGACTTAAAAAGTATCGTTTGGTAAGTTAAACCAAACGCTCCCTTTTCTAGAAAACTTGCGACTAAAATGTCAATATATATATATATATATATATATATATATATATATATATATATATATATATATATATATATATATATATATATGAATTATATATCTTGACGACTCTAAATTACTAGTTTTGTGTTAATTAACATGACAATTTGTTTTAAAAATTATATCGACTAAATTTTAGCCAATTTTCGACATAATTCAAACACCCTCTTATCATATATAAAATTATTTTCAATGCATTGAAACATATATTTTCATGATTAATAAGTTGTAAAAACACAATGTGATTAGTTTTAACACGTTTTTATAGCATTATTCAACAATGTATTTAAGAAAAATTTCGAAAATGAGTGTATGAATTTTTTCAAAATTTTTAATAAGAGGGTTTGTGATTATTGGGTTTTAGTGTTAATTACGCATTCTAATCCTATGGGGAGCATTTAGTAATGGAAATCCTAGACTCAATTGAAAGAAGAATATGAAAATGAAAATTTGATATAAAATGCCTAATTATGATTATGACCAAAATTGAATGAAATTAGATGAAATATATTATGAAAAACTTACAATACTTGTTGCTAATCGTGTTATAGGTATTTGCCCTTTGCCAATCAAGCTTAATTTGGTGATTTGGAAGTGGATTTTTGATGTTTTTGGGTTTGGTTTTCGTTAACAATAGCAGTAGTAGGAGGAAGAGAGAAAAAATGAGGTGTTTGGTATAGGAGAACAAAAGGAAAAGCGGGGAGAGAGAATCAGATGGTCCGACCCCTTAAACATTAAGGGGCCGCCCTTTATTTGGCTGCCGGCCCACTTAATTATAAAGGGCCCCCCGCCAAAAATTTTATTTTTCGCAGCGTTGTTTCTGGAAATAACAATATATATATATATATATATATATATATATATATATATATATATATATATATATATATATATATATATATATATATATATGTATGTATGTATGTATGTATGTATGTATGTATATTAATATAATATCAAAAATACGTTGGATAATATTCGTACGAAAGGAATTACTTGGCACTTTTATTTGACATTTCGTCAACTAAAATTTTCTTGATAACTTTGGATAAAGTTAATCAAGCCGTCAAGTTGATAAGGGAATTAAGAAAGGTATATATATATATATATATATATATATATATATATATATATATATATATATATATATATATTAAATATGTATGTATTAAAAATAATATGGATTTATAAGACGATAATATGAGAAGGAGACGAGTACAAATAACGACGGGAGTTTATTTCATCCATAGATTGATCAACTCATTTCTCTACATCAACATGTGTCTTGTGATCATCGAAGATTTTCATGTTGAATGTTAAAGTTCAAAGAGGCCAAAAGAGGGGGAAAGAAAAGGTTCATAAACGAAAATTTCTGTTCTAGAAAATCAACTAATGAGTTGTCTAGGTTATAAATACACTAGCAGGGTACCCGCGCGATGCGGCGGCGGGTACCATGTGACTAAATTTTCTTGGAATGTAATGTTATTAGGCCATACTTTGTTTTAACAATTAATTTACGAATAAATAACTTTAGTTAAGACATTAGTATAATTGCGAATAGTTAAAATGTTATGTAATCGTCAACGTGTTGTTGCGACGACATCACAAGGAGGCGGATATTGGTTGCATGATGATGTAGGAGGTCGTGGTTGTCGACATTAACGGGTAAATGCAAATAAATGAAAGGTTGCGTAATCACATACTTATGCATATCATTTATAATGTAAAACTATAAAAGCCCAAACTAACTAAAAGGTTGTGTGATCACTATCTTATTTATTTATATTTTTTTAATAAAAATTTTAAAATTAGTAAAAGCCCAGTACTAACAAAAACCCATCACTGTTTAAACCTAATAGGACTATGCAAACCCTAAATCTAACACACTCCCTCAAACTACTCTCTCTCAAACCTTTCTACAGCCACCATTTTCACCATAAATCTAACACACTCCATTAAACTACTCTTTCTCCCTCCCTCAAACACCTAAACGACGCCCACAAACCCAAACACTAAATAAATGTCATTTGTGTCAACCACAAGAACGCCACACCAACAACAACAAACTATTTTCGTTGTGTTTCTGTCAACCACAAGAACACCACCACACGAATATCAACAAACCCGAACACCATTCATGTCCTTTTTTTTGTGTTTCTAGACGAAAGAATGGGTTTGGATTGAGGTTGTTTTAGACGAAAGTGGTTTTTTTTTTTTTTTTTTTTTTTTACGAAACAAGAGTCGGGACGTTTGGGTTTTCAGACGAACGGGGTGTTTGGACTCCGGTTGTTTTGCATTAATTAAATGGTGTTTGGATTGCTGCTTGAACGAACATGGAGTTTGGGACAAAATGGTGTTTAGATCGAGATTGTTGTTGTGTGTTGTGGTGCCAAAAGCATAATTGTTTTGTACATTGTGCTTAGGTAGTTGTACATATTAGTGAAGGGGTGTTTTAAATTATGTATTAATTGTATATAAGACATAGTGTTTTTTTAGTTTGCTTTGTGCTTTACATACTTGTGTTTTATGTTTTATCACTTGTAAATTACTTAAAATCTAAATATGAAAATCTTAAAAATTAAATAGGAGAGAATGTGCAATATGTTTTATAAGTAGTATAGATATAGTATGTTAAGTATATGTATGTATATATATATATATATATATATATATATATATATATATATATATATATATATATATATATATATGGTGGGGTTATTCTAAAAAGGACCTTATAATAAAAAGTGTAGGAAGGATTGCCTTGCCACATCATATGACACGTGTCACCCCCCCTGTGCAATATGTTTTATAAGTAGTATAGATATAGTATGTTAAGTATATATATGTATATATATATATATATATATATATATATATATATATATATATATATATATATATATATATATATATATATATATATATATATGGTGGGGTTATTCTAAAAAGGACCTTATAATAAAAAGTGTAGGAAGGATTGCCTTGCCACATCATATGACACGTGTCACCCCCCCCCCCCCCCCCCCCCCCCCGCCCGTCGAAAAAAAAATTCCCGCCAAAAAAAAAATTTTTTTGGGGCAAAAAAATTTTTTTTTCCCGCCAAAAAAATTTACTACATCACAGTTATAAAGTTACTGCATCACAATTATGATTTTACTGCATCACGGTTACTACATTCATGGTTTTAATGTTACTGCATCATGGTTATAAAGTTATTGCATCATAGTTATAAAGAAACTGAATTATCATAAGTTTTCTGCAACATATATGTATGTAACGGCATCACAATTAAAATACGATTCTTTTTTAAGTTTTGGTGCATCTTTATTATAAGTTACTGCATCATAGTTAATAGTTTAGTGCATCAACTATGTTGCAGTAACTTATAACCTTAATGCACTAAAATTTAAAACTGTGATGCAGTAACTTTTATAATTGTGATGCAGTAACTTTATAACTGTGATGCACTAAAAATTTTTGGCGGGAATTTTTTTTTTTTTTTTTTTTTCCCAAAAAAAAAATTTTTTTTGGCGGGAATTTTTTTTTTTTTTTGCGGTGGGGGGTGGGGTGACGTGTGTCATATGATGTGTCATATGATGTGGCATAGGGGTGACAGATGTCGCCCTCACAATCCTTCCTACACTTTTTATTATAAGGCCCTTTTTATTTTAACCCATACCTATATATATATATATATATATATATATATATATATATATATATATATATATATATATATATATATATATATATTTGTATGTGTGTGTGTGTGTAAAAGCTATGATAAACTATAAAACACACCATATATGTAACCTAGATATTAAACTAAGCATGCAATCTTTGACAAGAAAATTTAAAAGAGATGTGTACCTTTTTGTCTTCAATAATCTCTTCTATTAAGCCTTCAAAACGATTGCACAATTTTGTGGAAGCGGATAAATCACCAAGTTTTCCGAAGTACGACGAAATTATCTCGTTGGTCCCCATTGTCTCATTTGAAAACCATCACTTTCAAATAGTAGTGGTCTTTGCATAGATTGCCATTCTAAATATTTTTCGGATTCAATAGATCGTTTCAAGTTTTAAAATACAGTTTATTTTAAAAATCTTGTTTAACGTAGCTTTGATGCCAATTGTGGAAAACTAGAAGGGGGGTTGAATAGTTTTACGTCGATTTAGATTATAAAAACTTTGTTTTCAAAAACTTCGATTCTTGTTTATGTGAAATTCAACACTTGCACTATATGAACAATTTAATCTAATTAACTAAGCAAATATAATGTAAATATGAAAGTAATGAAAAGATAGAGTTAGAAAGATCAAACCACAACACAAGGATTTATAGTGGTTCGGCTACGAAGCTCCTCTTCGCCCTACTCCACTCCCCGAGTCTCTTACTCGAGAGTTTTCTTCACTATGTCAACAAACTCCCTTGTGGCGGAGAAACCTTACACAACTTTTGCTTACACCGATTTACGACACTAAGCTAAATGTTGAGTTCTAATTGTAGCTAGAACCAATCTCACAACTTCTTCACGACTTGTCACAACTTGTACACACCACTACTACTTCACGACTTCACACTACTTCACTACTTCTTCTTCACACCACTACTTCTACTATACTTAATAACAAATCCACCTAAATATACTTATTACAAATACTACACAACTTTACAAGTGATTTACACAAACTACACAACTAATTTCAATACTTCTTGATTTGAAATTGAAGGAGTATTCTTCTCTTGCACTTTTGATTGGTGAGGAATGAATCAATTGAAACAAATACTAATAAACTTATGATCAATGGATTTAGAAAGATGTTTGGAAAGGATTGGGACTGAATATTTTAGTGCAAAAGGTGAGGTAAAATTGCAGGAATGAACCAGTATTTATATGCAAAAGAATCTAGCCACAGGAGCGTGCCGGCCCCCTTAAAATTAAGGGGGCCGCCCTCCTATAATGGCCAGATCTTTTGTCCTTTTCTGGTGAAAGTTTATTTGTTGAAAAAACTAACTGATTTTGGTTAAAAATTTGAATTCATACATTTATTATAAATTAAACATTTTCCTTTAATTACCAAAAGTGTTTTTCTAAATATATAAAATGTTTATATCATTTTATATAATTTGTAGTGTTTAAATAAAAATCCATTTGATCATAAAATGTATTAGGCAATTGTTTATTCATACCTTAAGTGATTTAGTTGGATGGAATGATATTTGTAACTAGATACTTGTTTACGTAATGATTTTACATTTTGTGATCGTCAAAACGTAAGGATATCGAGAAATATTAATAACGTTTTTATGCATTATTTATATCAACAGCCGCTATGCGCGAGCACACAACTAGTATGATACAATGTGCTATTATGCTATCAAGTTCTCCAAATCGTTGTGACCCGTTGAACTGATTGAACCAAAAATCAATAGCATGACCGGTTTGATGTTCGATTCAGTTTTTCAAAACCTTGAGGGTGCGTTTGGTATGATCCCGTGAATCACAATGGGTATGAGTTTGATATTAGTGATGAGCCCCTCGCCTATGATAGAGTCATTCCTCCCCTCTTGGACTCCTATGGAGTATGGATAATATACATGTTTCATTCCCATGTAATGTGGACCCCTCATGTTAACCAAACACTTAGGGCCCGTTTAGTTCACCCTCTCTACTGGGTATTGAATGAAACCTTCTTTAAAAACATTGTTTGGTACATGTTGACACCTCTGACACAAACTTTCTGACATGAAATTTCATTCCACAATAATGTGGTGGGTTTTTATGGGTTTGATAATTGTGGACCAATCAAAACCTTTTCTTTATTTGATATTTTTCTCTTAGCCACAAATAAATTTATTTTTCTTCTTATTTTTTCTTTTATATTTTAATAAATACATAAAATAAACTTATCAATCATTAATTTTCTCTCTCTTAATTTAATTCAAAATCTAAATCGAAATCTAAATCCAAATCCAAATCCAAATCCTAAACTCATCTACAAACCAAACGGGCTCTTAGAATCATTACCACTATGATTCCTTCATTCCTTCATTCCCATAAGAGGATACCAAACGCACCCTGAGATTTGATCCACCTTTCAACTTTTAGGGTTCGTTTGGTAGGAATGAATGAAATATCAAATGAATGAAATAAAGGATGTAATGGAATGAATGATGCTATGTAATGATTCATTAATGTTATTAATCATGTTTGGTTGGTAAGATAGATGTAATGTAATCGATAAAAAAAAGACTAAAATGGTCATTTGATTATAGGAAGTTTATTTAATGTGATTAGTTAATGACGGACTTTTTTGTAATTTTCATTCCATTACAAGATGTAATGAAAAAAAAGGAGGGGACCCCTAAGGAATGAAAATGGTGTAATGAGTCATTCCTTGCAATGAATCATTACATTATAAATGTGTAAACAAACAAGATTTTTTCATTCTACCGTAATAACCTTTTCCATTCCTACTTTGATTACAGCATACCAAACCCTATGTTAGTTTTTTAAACAAACAAGTGAATCGTCTATCAAACCCATCCCACACCACCACCGCCGCAACCAAAAAACAAACATGCCAAATGTGGGTTCAAAGTTCAAATTAAAACAAGTCAAATATCCCTCTTTCTATCCCAAACCCTCTAAACCCCATTTCACAAAATTGATAAAAATGGGTACATTGTCAGTCAGCAAAAACAAACGCAACCCACAATCACAATCTACTTCATCATCAAATGGATCTAATCAAATTGCAAAAAGACCCAAATCATCATCATCTTCAAAACCATCAAGAAAAAACGCAGTTTCAAGATTGCATTTATACCCAGATCACAAAACACCAATCAAAAGACAAATCCAAGCTCCATGTACAATTATATCCGGTTTTAACTCGACCCAGAAAAGATTTAGTCGAAATATGCGAAAAAAATCGAGTCTTGTGGATAAAGCTCTGTTTTTGGAGTGTTTTCGTGCGAAAGAATCGGCTATTGAGAGTTGTAGACATGTAAAGTTTGAGAATTTGGAACAATGTGATGATGGTGTTGAAGTGATTGATGTTGATAATGGAAATGTGGGCGATAGCGGAAATGTGGTTGAAGTGATTGATGTTGATGAGGAGGAGAGTAATGGGTGGGGGGAAGTAGAGGAAATAAGAGTGAAATATAAGGAATTGAACCAGTTGAGTGATGTTAAGGATGTTGATGTGGGTTCGCTTTTGCATAAGAAATCGGTTGAAAGATGTGGTCCGAGTTTAAGGATATTAAGGTTTGAGATTAAGTCAAAAGAATTGAGACGAAAGTCGTGTAAAAAACTGTGTACTGTTAAGAAAGAAGAGGAAGAAGAGGTAAACGTTCTCTTCTATTTCATTTATCCTGTTTTAGTGATTATAATATGCTGGCCTAGAAAAATGATGAGCTATATTTTTATTTTTGAACTGCAATGATGAATGATTTTGATAAGAATGCTGGATTATATCTAATGTTAATGCGTGAAGCTTTATAGAAAAGTGTTAGGAATGAAAATGACCACACGAGATGGAATGTCATATAAAAGGGTCACAGGAATATGATTTGAACCCGGCCTCTTTTTATTGCTACATGTCCCCCACCATTGAGCTACCATCGTGGGACAAATGTACAAAAATACATTGGCATAAAGGGGACGAACGAAAGAGTATGTTTGTATTGTATGCAAAAAAAGAACCTTGATTTATATGTTTGGTGGATGTTTCTCATAAGAAATTGATTTCCTTTTCAGGATGTAGTGCATGATCTTTTTAGTCCTCTTACGGAAGAAGAAGAGAAAATGGTTGCTAATGCTCTATCTAATTCTAATCGGTATACTTTAATGTTTGTGTGTGTTTACATTCATGTGTGTATAGTAAACCATATCCAAGTCGAGGTTTCACTTGTTTTGTCGTCTGGATTTTGTAGGAAGAAGGTTTTGGTCAATCATGAAAAATCAAATATAATGATCACAGGGGAAGCTTTGCAATGTTTGAGACCTCGTGCGTGGTTAAATGATGAGGTGAGTCTTAACTGTTGAATTTCAGATCAAATCCACATGTATGTATGCAAGATATCACTGATGATTCCTTATTGCAGGTCATTAACATTTATCTTGAGTTGCTGAAAGACAGGGAACATAGGGAGCCCAAAAAGTTTTTAAAATGTCATTTCTTCAACACATTTTTTTACAAGAAGGTAGTTAGCTCCGTAATTTTTCCATCTTATTTTTAGTCTCAAGCTAAAACAGTGTATCATTTACTTTTTATTATTTATATATGAAGTTAGTAGGTGGAAGGACTAGGACCGGCTACGATTATGAGTCCGTTAAAAGATGGACTGCGCAGAAAAAGTTGGGCTACGGTCTTGATGAGTGTGACAAGGTTAGCTTTTGTATTACATGAACTTTTTGTAACATGATTTCTCCATGTTTAATGCTATCAGCTTTAATCAGATATTTGTGCCTATTCACAAAGAAATACATTGGTGTTTGGCTGTCATCAACAAAAAGGACAAAAAGTTTCAGTATCTCGACTCACTTGGAGGAGCTGATAAGAAAGTACTGAGAGCGTTGGTAAGTCGAGCATCCTTGATGCACATTAGTTTATATATGCGTAAATGTTTCTTATCTGCTAGAACCTTATGTCTTTAGGCTAAATATCTCACGGATGAGGTGAAAGACAAGACTGGAAAAAGCATTGATGTTACTTCTTGGGAGCAAGAATATGTCACTGACCTTCCTAATCAAGAGAATGGGTGTGTATAAAATGATAACGATTTACTAATTAAGAAATATTAGATTATTTTGTGGTTTTCGAACATTTTAAAGGAATGATTGAAGTTACTGTATTGAGTATTTGTATGATATTTTTGCATATCACTGATTTTGATCGTCGTTTTTTCTGTGGGCAGGTATGATTGTGGTATGTTCATGATCAAGTATACAGACTTCTACAGTAGGGACGTAGGACTATGCTTCAGCCAGGTACAGTATTACATGTACAGCTCTCTTCTTTCTTTGTGGAGGGTGGGATTGTTTTCCTAAATGAACAATTTTTGTCGACCCATCAGAGGTTTACATTGTTTTCAAGTCTTTCTGAATTTATAGTACGTAAAAAATCCGAGTAGAGCTAAATGGGTGGGCGGGCGAGTTCGGTAATGGGCTCCAGTGAATGCTGATAATGTTTTAGTTCTTTTTCGCCTTTTCAGTTCACATGGAACAAACGTCTTTAAAAAGAACCATAAATAGTGAGTGTATTAGATATTATTTCAAAATTATGTGTAATACAACAATAATCGAATAGCAACTAGTTCCACCTTTTTTACTCTGGCTAGCTTGTAAGTCAGAGTAGTAACCTAATTACAGAGACAAGATATTGAAGACGTTTAATGTGTATAACATATATAAGAATATATCTTATACTTATTGACATTTTAACGTAGGATGATATGCCATATTTTAGAAAGAGGACCGCCAAGGAGATATTGAGATTAAGAGCCAACTGAAAGTCATGGTGCACTCTAAGACCCGAGACATGTTGATCCATAGTTTGAAAGGATGGGCCCTCATCAACGGAACAAGTTGTACTGAAAGTGCTAGTCATCAGAAAGTAGAAACTAGAAAGCCATTTTTGTGCAGGGCTTTTCCTAATTCGTATAATCTTAATTGTAAATTCAGGAGGTATTTTCACTAAATATGTGGCTGTCTGAGAAAGACGCCTGTTTTGGTCTCTTTATGAGCAATTCTGCCTTTATTTATACTCCCGCAGCATTTGAGCAATGAAATTGTCACACTACAAAATTTATACATCAAATTTTTAACTCAATAATGGGGTTGAAACTTTAGTAAAGTTTTATTAAAAAAAAAAAAAAAAAAAAAAAAAAAAAAAAAAAAAAAAAAAAAAAAAAACACACACACACACACACACAACAAACAAAAAACCACCCACATTTCCAAGTATCAAATTTGTGTGTGTTGCTTTTCAACAATAGGTATGAGGTACAAGGGTAATGGTTAAAATGCAAGTATTGTCTGCTACTAAAGCCATCGTTCAGTGGAGTTGAACTAGGATAAGCAGCTTTCAGTTATCAATTTGTTCAATAAATTGTAACATACAATCAAATCCAATATTGGTTATTGATGTTATTAACAAATAGCAGTTACATGAAGCATTGGAAGTTGGAAGTAGCATTTCACAACAAAAAGCTGATGGGCACAGTATTTGTGTGTAGAATAAAAGTGATATGTAGATTTGTTCTTTTTTTAGGGTAAATGTCAAAGCTTGATTAGTATATGATGACTACAATCAAATTCAATATATCTATCATTACGCTATAACTTTGAGATCAATCACGGAAAAAACTCTTTTTCTTAACCATGATTTCTGACCTTTTGGCCAACCTATTCATGAGGTTTAAACCCACCGCCACACAGACTCAAATCAAGTAAAATCCTCCCCTTTCAGGAGGTTGGCGTGGCCACTTATGATTGTTTGCACTTAGCAACTTGAGATTGTTTTCAACTTCATCAATTGCGAGTATGAGTCCAAATTTTGTATTTTTCATGGACATGAATGTACAGACATAGAATCCGCTGGTTGATGTCTGTGAATCGCATTCTTTCTGATGCAGATTTCCTTTTATATATATAATGAAACAATAATAAAAGTCTAGTAGTGAAAGTGGAATCAGTTGAGTTCTATGTTGGAAGCTGTAATTCATCGTTACACATAAAAAAGAACAACCGCCAGCACAGGTAGTTTTTATAGATACCTTCTGTTCTCTTTCTTTTCCACTTCTCACTATCTTCTTGTACAATCCAAATTCCCCCACAACACCTTTCAAATCCAAACACATGTCGTTTTCTTACCCACACTCAAACTAACCAAATCAAATCTCCATATCGACATCTACGTCGGTTGTACACTCATTTCTGCAACCACAAAGTGAAAAATTTGTTGCATGAGTTAAGAAACACAAGTCAAAAGCAAAGGTGACAATATTGACCCATTAACTTATGAATGGGTTGGCTGTGGGTATCTTTATTGGTAACTGGTCCAGCAAAAAAAAGTTTAGCTTAACTAGTAAGTCGAAAGTCGTCCATTTTTTTATACTCATATATGACTCACCAATTAAGGCCAAACCAATCTTACCCATTCTGGCCCACCCAGGTCAAAGCAATAAAAGACCAAGTCAACAGGGAAAAGGTGAGCTTACAAGGCAGCTGTATCTTGTTCGTATTAACGCGGTACTCTCTTACGGCTCAGAATTTCCTGCTCTTTGAGTCGGTGCTGGAATCTGGCAAGGCGAGCTTGGAGGCTAACGAGACTTGCTGCTTTGCGTGAGAGCACAAAACTCAGTTGAGTCACGTAGTTGTCAATAAGGCTACCTGGTTTGTCAACTTCTGCCAGTAATTTCATTTCCTGGTTTAGGGAAAGTAGGGACATTAGAGTTTTACGCATATAAGTACAAATATGCAGTGGATCTCTACCCTAAAAGTAAATAGAGTCTAGTGTCCATTCATTGTTTCATTCTTTGATTTACTCATACGTTACGCAATGACAAATTAAATGCACAGATAAGTAGAAACATATAAACAAAATTTGGACGTGAAGTAGGAACAAATAAAATTTATCACTTACCTCACGCACTATCTCCATTGTGTCTTCAATCTCTTTCCTGTGCGCCGCAATTAGAGCTTCTTCTTCCTACAATATCATCAGGTCAATTAACATTGCAGCTAATACCACATAGATATACAGTTGAACTTGATCAAAATACGTTAATGATATATTGACTGCCTACCTCAAGTATTTCATTGACATTCTCATCATGAAGCTGCTCAGGTTCCGACTGTTTTGATGCCATGTAACTAGCATTGGAAATACTTGCTCCTTGTTGCTTATTACCAACAGTTGGAAGATCGGTATTAGTACCATCTCTTTTTGACCAACCGCTTCGCTCAGATTTTTCATCACCATTATCCTTCTTCTGCCAGTTACTAACCTTTTCTGATCTTTCTTCTCTGAAATTTTTTCTTCGAGGCGGTGATACCTTTTGCACCGTTTCTTCTGTATCAACAGAACTTGGCATCGAGTATGTTTTCTGATTGGTTGAAAGACTGAATGCACTTTTTGAATCAACTTTCTCCTTATCTAGGCCAGACGCCTGCCCACTGTCATCCCGATTGTTGAAGGCATAATTTGAAGAGCTTGGAGGAGGTTGTTTTTCATAATCAGATGTGGCATTGTACGAGATATTCTCTCTTTGTACACCTCTTTTACCTGTATCCATAACTTTTGGTTCTTGTTGTCGCTCGTAAATGTCATCTCCATCAGCAGAATATAACATGCTTGCTGATGAAGAGTCTTTATTAGTTGTTTGTGAACTTCCAACTTGATCTTTTTTGGAGTTTCCACTTTTTGAAAGACTTTTAACTCTGTTTATTACAATGTATTTGAAGTTAAGGACGCAAGAGTATGCAAAAAGAAAGTGATAAATAAAAATTAAATGAAAAAAAAAAACATACCTATCAGCATATCTCAAAGTATTGAGAGTGTGTTCACAAGAACCAGCATTTGGCGATATGCAGGATATCATAACAGTCCTTGAGTTTCCGACAAATGAATCACGAAGAACTTCAGTTAGCTTGCTCCCTCGAAATGGGATATGAAGCTGGTCATTGTCAAGTGCACGAATGCACTCCTTAAGAGCCAAAAGACTCTTATTAATTTCAGCACCTTCCATCCTGTAATGGACAAATATAATTCATATGAGAAATGATTGGTATAGCAAAACACTAACCTAACAATGTGATGATGAAAAATGGCAAAATCAAGGGAGCATTTAATTGATTAACGGGTCAAAAGGGTAACATTTAAAACAAAAATTAATTAAAAATAAACTTATCTTCCATACGTGCACATTACCGTGTTTGTCGATCATTATCAGTTGTATCAGCACCTCTTTCACTGCCAGCAAGATCAATGAAGGAGATTTTCCCGACAACCTTCCCACCCTTGGACTCGTTGGCATCATTATTATTATTATTATAATTCCGTCTGGTATCCTTTACCTCATTGTGCTTTTTCACAACTAGCTGTAATATTGCATGTGACCTTGAAGACTCCTCATTAGCCCCAGTAGAACCAGTACTTCTAGAAGCACTTCCCCTTTCAATGTATTCTTTAACAATCTGTACATCTAGAACTTCAAATTCTTGCAATCCAACAATGCAAACTTGTTGTCGTCCATCTTCTCTCATGCAAAGTTTCCTATTCATGAAACATATAGTTGAGAAGCATCAAGTTTCAACCAAAAAAAACTACAGATTTCCTGATAAAGGAAAAGAGTACCCACTTTCTATCACTTAAAAGATCATAAAGCTTTCCACCATAGATCTCAAAGTAACTAAGCCATAACTTGAACTTTTGATTACGGTAAGTTGGATGATGTAATAATCTGACAAGATCTTCTGCAGCTCTAAGAGGTAAGGGTTGCATCGTATAAGTCTTACCACTTCCTGCAAATCAAAAGACCAGTGAAACATCTTGATATCAACTGACTTATAACGAAATAAGCAAGCAGAAAGAAAAAAAACTAATTGATGACTGAACTCAATCCTCCTGTTGCTAACATTATATGAAATGAATGCTGATGTACTCTAATATACCTACCTGTCTGACCATAAGCAAAGCAAGTTGCTTTGGTCCGCTGAAAAATGGTAGGAATGATCGGCTGTACAGTTTCACGATACACCTGTTTCAATTGATAGACAAATTTAAGTATATAATAGGAAAAACCAACTGGGGCTATTCAGCACACTCGTCAACTTATTAAAAATAAGTACTGCACAACATCAGTTGCATTGCATGAAATGCTTATTTCGAAAAGAAAAAAATATGATACAACTTCTAGATCATTCTGTGGAGGCATTACCTCATCATTAGTTACTTGTTGATCAAGAACAGCATCAAAACAGAACTCGTGCCTCTCCACATATGCAGTCAAGTCGACCTTTCAGAATTAAACAAGTTATTTCCTGTTATCAGGGAAAATCACAATGACTACAACTTAAAATATGCCCGAACCTTTAACTTGGGTTCATGGACGGTTAGACTGTTGTCAGACACGCTCACAACATCATCCTCCTTCCGAGAAAGTTCCTTCTTATTTAGTGGTCTTTTACGCACCTGATATAACCACCAATTTAATTAATTCTTTCTACTCCAACAAACAATTTGAACCGTGTGATACTTTCAACAATAAGGAAAACTAAACAGATCTTATTGTAATTGCTTTACTAGTTTATTATATTAGGATGGCAGGGCAAAAAGGTAGCTAAATACTTGTCAAGAAAGGTGGCAAGTGCTCCTAAGATAGCAGAAAATTGAAATCATTCAAGTAACACGAGTGGCATGTTTATCTAACAGTTTCCATCTTTGGTCATTCCAAAGTGAAAACCATAAAATAAGCAAGATTTTGGCCATTACATAATACACTTAACAAGTATTATATCAGCATTCGATCAACTACTTTATATGTGATAAAATGCACGTGTAGAAAATGCTATAAATGACCACACAGAAGAGGGGAGCTACTTACCACAACTCTAATCTTAGCCACATTATTTTCTCTTGAATTGCTTTCTTTTTCAAGTGTCGGCAATCCATAAGAAGCATCTACATTTGTTTGTCCACTTTGCTGCCGGTTGGGCTGGACATCATGCTCATTGTCAACTGATCTAGTAGTAGCTAGAAAAGGAGATTGCTCAAATGGCTCTGACATAACATTCTGGTGAAAAGAAATCGAATAGAAGTGTTAAAAATGTGTCACCAAATGCATATAAAAAAACTATGTGAGGGAAATGCATTCATACTGACAATAACCATAAATATTTATTTACAATTATAGCTAGATAATATACCAGATTGCTATAAACTATTAAAAATAAAATAATACAACAACAACAACAACAACAACAACAACAACAACAACAACAACAAAAAACCAGACCCCTCATGAGCAGATACATATGAACATTAAAAGGTTGTTATACCTAAGAATCTAGAAGAATGTAATTGGTTTTAAAAACCATCTTGTCTGAAATGTTAGCTTCAATAGTTCAATGTATTATTAACTATTGCACATAATGTGGACAGGTCAACTGTGTTTGTAATATGTGCTTTATCTCTAACCTTACGAAGTTCTAGATGTGAAAGGGTATGCTATTTCTCTTGATTCTTAATGTTTCATTATCAACTGAAGAACAAATGGGTAAAAAAGGGAGCTTCTAAGAACATAGTGAACACAAACACGATCATCGTTCTTTATACATGCAAACATAACAGCAGTGAGATTCTTATGGTGGCTTGGAATGGAGCACCAGCGAGTCATCAAAGTTATCATTGTGATAAAGCAGGAATCCATATAATCAGAGACTACTTAAAAATGTGTGTGTTCCTTTTTATAATGAATATTGTTAAGATATTTTATACCATCAAAAATGTATATATTTCCTCATCATGGTCAACACACATTATTGAGAAATTAACTTTCTAACCATAAGACTCCATAGAAATTTCCAAGGAAGCAAAACTGGTATTCTTTCACAGGATATGCACTAATGTCTGGTTCTATTAAACTAGTTACCGCCACAAAATAACATGGTATTATGATTCTAAAAGGCTGATTCCAAAGAGATTATCAGGGCTCACTGAATTAAGCAAAGTAACATGATGTTAATACTTCCAGAAATTTAGGTACAAATGCATCCTCCAATGTGAAACACAAACTGGTGGTGCCTATGGCCCATTTGAATACTAGTTCATTCAAGTTTTATTCTCATCAGTAGAAAATCCAAAGGTCCTCAATGTACATGACAGATAGCCATAAAATTTGAACATCTAGCATACGTAAAACATTTTCCACAGAGACTCCAATCACGGTGTAATAAACTAATGCTTTCAGAATCAAGTCAATAGACTTGTAACAACTACAAGAATTATGAAAGGGAAAGCGGCCATTCTGACCCTGACATAGGTTAATTTACATAAAGCTATATATAGCAGGTAACATGAGATCCATACCTCCGTAAGAAGCTCGGTGTCATCCATAGCATGCAAATCCAATAGCCCTGCTCCAAAATCACCCCTGAAATCAGGAGAATAGTAACCATCCGATGCACCAATTCCTCCAGAACCTTGGGCTGTCGGAGAGAAAGGCTCAGAACCAGATTCACCATTAAAATTTAGGTTTCTCATTAGTTTGAAAAGCCTTTGTTTCTCTTCAGCAGATTGTGCTCCATAGCCCTGCAAACAGAAGTACAAGATGACACATTAAACATAAAACATAACCAAACAATACAGATTCAAAAGATAACTTAAATACGGACAAAATTTCTTAATGAGTTAAAGACGGGTTAAATTAACACGTTTAATTACTTATGACATTAGACAAACATCTAAGTTCCCTTCTATACAAATCCCGCAACTTTAATGAGAAAGGAAAACACACTATAACACAATGTGCAAAGAGATTTGGTTACAAGCCGATATTCGACATCATCCAGTGAATAGTTCAGCACTTCAGCCTATGTTAAATTTCAGATATACCTGCATGAGAAGATTTGGCAGATGGCGTTGATCATTTCCATTATTTGCTGCCACAGGTGAGGCCAGATGCTGTAAACCTGCAGACTGAAGCCATCGTGCCATCACGGCATCTCCAGCATCACTAGCAGGACCACCTGCATTGTCCGCAGGTTGATCATACAGAGAAGTTGCATTTCTCTGTTGCATCTGGCCGCCCATGTGGCGCTGTGATCGGCGTTGAGGAGCCAACTTATCTTCCAATTTTACCCCTAAAAACTACTTCTGCCACAACACAATCAAACAAAACCAATCAGATACATCCCTTTAGACATAAAAACATGTAATACTAGATCCACCAAATACTTTATCATCATTCACATTCCTATTTATATGTTTGACACCATTCAATGAATTAGTGACCTTTTGTCCCGAGGCTACCCGGGAAAGTCAAGCCCTTTTTTGGCTCTGATGTACGCAGCCTAACCAGTATTCCCATGGTCGTTTCCGGAAATTTTCCTTATATTCACCTGGCGAGGTTTGAACCCGGGTCTCTTCTGAGACCTTCAAGCCACCTTAAGATGTCTTAGGACTAACATACATGCTAGCATAGTGGTTGCATTTTTTACTTTTGAAGCAATTGACAAGGGTTCCATTCTTACGCATGCCAAAAAATTTAAATTTTTCGCTACTATACCCTTCAATTTTTTTACTTCTTTTGGTTTGTTTTTGTTTAGTTAAAAAAAAGGGGGGTAACTTTTACTAGTATAGTAGTATATAAACTGTGAATTACATTAGTGGTAACGCGTCCTGAAAATCTCAAAAGAGACCACGGTTCAAACCTCGCCGGGTGAACATTTTAGAATGGCCACATAAAAGGCTCGACTTTCCCTAGGAAGCCTCCGTTTACCATTTTTTATAACCTAAAACCAATTTAAACACGAAATTCCATTCCTACGTAATTCTAATTCAATCACCGCAACCAATACATACCTAAACAAACTTCAATCAAACGCATTCAGATCAAAACCTAACAATCCACAACAAAAAAATCCACAAAAAATTCCTAAATTAAACAATGCATATAACCAACATATCAACGCAAAAATGATCGAAATACGTACCGATTAAATATCGTAACGATCACAAACATGCAGATCACAACCTAACAAATTAAAACAAATTCATTTTCAACATAATGCAGATAAAATTAAACCTAATTTATTAATCTTTTTTTTTATATATATAAAATCATCAATAATATTAACAATCAAATAGAAATGTGTACAGATTGAATAGAAATTAGGGCAAAAATGAAATAAAAAAACAAATGAGTACCAATTGTAGATCTAAGAAATGAAACCCTAAAATTGGTTGATGAGATTAAAGGAGGAGATTATGAATGTGTGTGTGTTTGTGATTATAAATGATGGTAATGATGATGATGATGGTACCAAGATTTATTAATGGTTTTTTTTTTTTTTTAATTTTTGCAATGATTATTATTGATAATTATAATTGATTAAAAGAAATGTAGTATAAGAAAGATAGAGGGTTTTCTGTGATTATAAAAAATTTCGGGTGGGATGTGACTTGAATGAATGAATGAGTAATTTTTAAGTTATGAGTAGTAAATACAATGCTATACATTTCTCCTAACTTTCTTTTTTTTTTTTTTTTTTTTTTTTTTCTTCTTTCATTTTTTTTAAGGACTATTTAAACTAATACCTGCGTAAAGTGATGATGTATAATGTCAAACGTAAAATTATGATTTTGGTTTGACTATTGATGGAAAACTTACGGGTTCAGTTTGTAGTTATTGCGAGAAGAAAATGTCTATGGTTAAAAACAAACAAAAAAATGATAAAAGTGTAACTATTAAAGAATATTTAAAAAACCTAAGACATTTGGTCTAGAGGTACATAAGTTGTCCACCAACATAGAAGTTGTGGGTTCAAGGCTCGCTGGAGACATTTGTGAGATGGGTGGTATAGGGTGTGAAAAGATTGTCGTTTATAAAAACTTATATATATTCAAAAAAATAATTTAGTGGTAGATGTTGTTACTATTTTTAATTAAAGGTATAATTGTTCATTAACATTACTTAAGTTTAAGTCATTTTAAGTTTTAAGAAGGAACATACATAAGTAATAGAGATTAAATATAATCTTTTTGGCTGGATTAAGTGAGATTGTCGCGACTACGTAAGAGTTGTTTGTTGCACATAACAGAAACTGAACATGACACATGTTGCATTTTAGTGATGAACTTTTAGACAAATAAAGCACTTTCTTTTCTGAAAAAGTTCACATGACTTTGCAATGATTATAAAATTGTTTGCGTCTAGCAGGAACTGAATTTGAGACATGTTATATTTTAGTTACTATACTTGCAAGCTTTTGACTAACTAGACGTGTACCTGTGCATAGCAACGGGATTTATAGCGGCATATAGTTATAATGATATTTTGGTTAAGTGTTTTGTGTAACTTTTTGTGAAACCAAAATATCACTATAAATATCGAGTTTGGGGATGGAAATACACGCCCCACCCTAACCCCGCGACCCGCCCCATTGCCATTCCTAGCTTACTGACCATAAAAGCAAGGATATACTCTTCAATCATATCCTTGTAAGGGACGGTCAGACTGATTAAGGTGTGAACATAGTATTACAAACAGAAAAAATAAATCATTGGCTCTTATGTGCTAATATCGATCCATATGCAGATAAACAATAATAAAACCCACTTTACATTGCCAATTGTATAAAAGCAAAACTATCCAACTTGGTATGCAATTTATTTGAATATTTGTTCATGTGTATAGCAAACAAAAAGGTATCAAAGCTTTTAAGTAAAAGTATCATACCATCTCTATCAGTAGTCCATGCACAAAGGTAGTACCCCTTTGCCGAAGGCTTGTTAGCAACCTCTTTAAGACTTTCTTACAACAAATAACATACTACTATTAATCACCTAAAATGAAAAAGATCGACACCTTTTGATCTGCCAAAGTTATAATTCTATGCAATTTATCTTTTTACAATAGGAGCACCTAAATATACTTGGCGTCTGCTCAATCAATGTTATCACGAGGAAGTCTACGACGAAGCTCACGCCCTTCTTGGCAAAGAGCACAAGGGTGGCAGCACACATGAGTTGCAAAATCGCAAGCTATTTCTGCTTGCTCCAGTTGTTCCTCATCCCACGTTGCAGCATCCACCACATGATTTGATCATTGACTCCCAGTTACCCTGTCAAAAATACAATTCACAATAATTATTACTTAGAATACCTATGGATAATACTGTGAACTCATGATAGCAAGCACAACTTATTTTCAATAATGATGAAAACAGGCCACATGGTATCTTTAAACTTTTATACTTCTTACTGAATAATATAGTGATATGTATGAAACATCCTGAGAAGAAAAAGTTTGCAACTTATGAAGTAAAATATGGAGTCTTATGGATGCAAGATAGAAAGAAGGAAATATAAAGCCACCAACACTTTTACTAATAACTTGGACATAGGGGGCTAGGTGGCTTACTATAGTTGAAACAGGATCAAACTTAGGACATAACTATGCTTTGATTGATATTATCTAATGCATGAATCATGGGAAAAGACTTGACTCAAGTTTGAACTTCCTGCGGGAAAAGACTTGCCTCAAGTTTGAACTTCATGCGGATCGCTGTATGGGTAGGGTATGAAAACCAGGGGCCATGCAGTTCCATCCAAAAAAGGAGTTTCCAATCAGATATAAACCAGTGTAAGGCAAGCAGTGATTAGTAAAAGTCCCAGGAGCAGATCCAAGTCTCTCAACATTGCTTCCATAAACCACACAGGGGGCAAGGGGGCATCACTCCAAGAAGACCTGTTGAATTTCAGAACTATTATCAAAAGAAGAAATGGCAAAATGTGTATTGTTATGCAGATCAAATACTGGTGAATGCCTTTGATATGTTAAGTAAGAATGTCTTTAAGTGCAGAAAACATAATTCATATACACACTTACGTTACGTGCTACCTTCTAGTGAAGCTATGCTAACTAATATAGGCTAAAGCAACTGTAATTTTACTTTACTAAACTAAATGTGTGCCATTTAGCATTTAGCATTCAGCTGGCCTTGGTAAAGAAAGGCTTACAATAACTAATGTCGTACACACCTGTCACATTCTCTATCTTTCCAATATAATCTAAAAACAATATTACGATATATTTAACCATCCCTATAAATGTATGAATGTAGAATTGAAATAATGAAACTGTAAGTAAAAAAAACCTGTCAATATCTCATGTGTATCACGATCTTGTACAGCTGATCGATTGAGTAAATTCAAAGTTATATAGTGGAAAACCATCATCGCATATCTGTTCAAAATTCGCTGCTTTTCCGAATTTGATCTGAGCCTTGTGTGTTACGCTTGCCATATGTATCCTTGTGTCCGAGTAAATATCCAAAACTCACTTCCAAATTCAAAATCAAGTTCAGTTCAGTGGTCTTAAACTCAACACTTGGTTTCGCCTGCACGCCAAAACTTCTGAATGTCAACATTCGTTTAGAATTATCTAATGAGACATTCAATCTGTTACAAACACTCCTCTTTTATAACCTTATTTCATTTTCACCATTTTAATAGGGAGTACTATTTTATGCAACAATATCAATAATATCACTTTTTTCAGCCTAACATCATATATCTCGGCATTATGTATTTTGTATCTAAGAGAAATGAACCTGCTTATTCGCTAACTTAACGCTAAAAGCACTTACACTCAAGAAGATAGTCACTTTAGATGCTAATCCAAACACCCCATTTATACTAATAAAGTTTTATGAATGCAAAATGGCTCTAAAACAATGCAATAAACAGAAAAACATACTCAAATAAGGAACGACAATTGAGACACAATCCCATAACAACCCCTAATTTAGCTTCAAATATATCTATTAAATCACGTACTGTTAGAAGAAGAAGAAGAAATAAAATAAAAATATTTAGAAAATTGCTCAACAAAAAATACCTCAATATTTGGTGGTGGGGTTTCGTCGGTAGCAACACTTCCGGCAACGGCGACTTTTTCCGGCAAAAAAGCGGCGGCTACAGCGGTGGTAAGCGGAGGCACTAACAAAAAAAACACTAAAATTGTTAATATACATAGGTCTATAAAAAAAACCTTTAGAACTCATAGATCAATTAAAAAAAAACTCAAAAGAATACCTCAAAACTTGAAAAACCCTTTTGGTCGTAGGTCTTGGTGGTTCCTCTCGGTGGTATCGCTACTGTGGTGGTGCAATGACGGTGGAGGTACGTTGGTTTCTGTGGCGTTTGAGTGGTGATGGGAGTAGTGGCGGTGATGGCGTTTGAGATGAAAGGGTTTCGTCCGAAGAGTTTGTTTGGGGAAGGTGAGAATCGAGTAAAACCCCAAAATCAGAACTTTAGGGTTTATAAATTACTTGCATCAGCAAACCGTAATTATATCCGAATCTTGATCAAAAGACCACCCAATCGATTTGTAACACGAAGAAGAAGAAAAAAAAAGTGGTAACCAGATCTATGAATAATTAGTGAGTGTGTGTGCTTGTGTTTTTAGAGAGAGGAGTGTGTGTTTTTAAAGAGAGGAAGATGGTAGTGTTATGCCGAAGATTAGCGTGCTTTTACAATTATTTGCCGCCCCATTAATTGACAGCAGGCAACACCATTGTTTCCATGAATATGAGCAGTTTCAATGTTAACATGATTGTTTCCATTTCGCAGGGGCTTGTTTCCATGAATATGAAAGTTCAGTTTCAATGTTATTTCGTAGGGGCAATTTCGAGATTGACCGAAATTTCAGTTTTCCACATTTCAGTTTGACCTTTGAGCCATTATAAGTAGTATAGATAAGGCACCTTTGAAGTTTGAACGGTTTCTGTACAAGAAAATTTTAGCATACGAAATTAGGGCATTTATATAGTAGGTGAGATGATATATCTAATTGTTAGTTATTTTACATGTGTCGTATCATAAATGTTGAGTAAATGTGGAAATTTTACTTTAGCTAATTCTTTTAGAAGCAAACCCAAAATTACAAGATGACCTTGCAAACCTGTGAAATCAGGAAAATTACCCGTCTAGTGCAACTTTTGATTCTTAAACAAATGTATGACCGCAACAAGTTGGAATTGTTGTGGTGTCCCGTGACATCATTTTGACAATGTATTCATCACATGATAGGCCTTTAAGAAGTTAGTAATGTGAAATGGCATATGAAATGGCTAGAGTTCTAGGTATAGTACGAGTTAGTACAATACTATTTTATAATGAAACTTGTTGCTTTGGCAAATGGTGGTGACCGGCTATCATCTATATGGATTACTTTACTTTCATCTCGCTTCCGTTTTGGTAGTCACCTTCCACTTGGCACTATTGATGAGCCGGTCACCCACCACTCCGGATGGCCTAAGGATTAGGGTATCATTATACTTGTTATCATATATTTTTTCACATGCTAAAATGTATTTTTATATTTTAGATTAAAGTGAATTTATTGTTAAATGCCAGTATTTTCACATTTATATGGATTACTTTACTTTCATCTTGTTTAATCAAATAACTTTCTTGTGGAGTTGTGGGTGTACACATGGATAGAACTATCTGTATCATGTGATATCGTGGTCCGCTTTAACTGAACAAAAATGATAATTTTAAACATTGCTTGTTTCAGCTTTACAGCTTATATAAAAGTAGTTTATAAACTAATTTCAGCTTTACGGTTTATATAAACTAGTTTATAATCTCGCGTAACACACGCGGTACAATCAGGAAAAATAGATATGACACTAGAGAAATGGCATGAATAGATATGTGGTGCACGAAATACAGGTATGAAGTCGCCACATAAGTAGACAAACCGAATGCTACAACTAACAAACCACAATAAAATTTATCATATTTAGTACACAAAATGTGGAAATAATTAGAGACCAACACCCCTGATAGGAATACAAGGGTATGTCATGAATTTCACACTGAGTCTACATATCATCCTGGTTCCCCAAGCCTTAAAAGATGGGCTGATCGGGATCCATAGTGGATGACAATTAATTTGATAGTTATTCTGCATATCTAAGACACAGCGCCAAGGTCATTGTTTAATGAATTCTTGACTAGATACTACTACTAATAGTACTTAAAAACACATATTTTCTTGCTTGCTAATTGTCGTTAGGTTAAGGTCGTGGATAGCCAGACTTCATTGAGCATCCTGAACAAGTTCTAGCTGCTCACCCTGAAGATCGTCGGTGCCCATTTGTTGGTCATTTCCACCAGCCGTTAATTCTTGCCCAGGAATTTCCCCTAGTCGTTCCTGCGAAACAGATGATCTCAAAATACATTGAAGCCAACCTAAGCATTGACCTTATCTCTACAGCCATCTGTACTTGAGCTATATGTAACCCTTGCTGCTTTATTTGTATATTTTTACTAACTAGAGGTGGAAAAAATAGGCGGGCTGGGCACTTGCGCATATTGGGTTATGTGCCAAAACTGGTATTTTGGTACGGTCTGGACTGGAACCAGTTAGGTTGACCCGAAACACTTTTTGTCCAAATTTATTTGTAAACAATATGTGATGACAAAAACTTATTATATTGCAATGATAAATAATTTTATGAATAAAATAACTCAGGTGGTTTGAATGTACACTTTGCGTGACTTTCGGGAATCGGCACATTTGACTCATTTACTTTTTAGATAAATTTTTATTTGAACCGCAGTCCCTTGGTAAAGTTTCCGTCTAAATTGATCCCTTCATCTATTTGTAATCATTACAGAACTTTTATAGCATTGTTCATGACATCCTTTGTTTTGTCAAATCTGTAAGATTTTTTAATAATAGTCGAACACTCGAATTGGATCATGCACAAAGTACAATAAAGTGCTAAGCAATTTATTATAAGAGGTTACCATTATAGAGAGAACAATACAAACAAAAAACTTGGGTTATAATACCTTGAGGGCTGCATTTTGAGCAAGAAGCTGTTCATAGTCACTCCTAAGGCGGCCCACTTCTGCTCTAAGAGAAGCATTCTCATCCTTTAAACCTTCAGCTCGTTGGGCTAGCTCATCACATTCCGCCTATCCCCACACACATAACGGATATTATGTAAGAAACTGAAGAATGGCCAATCAAGATAACGGTTGTGTTTTGAGTTTTGACTGATAATAAATTGTTTACCTGCTTGCGCAGTCTGGATCTACGAGCAGATTCCCTATTGGATTGCTTCCTTCTCTGCCTTTTTAGCTCCCTCTCATCCTGAGATGAAGCATCAAGCAATACGATTAGAAAAAAGACTTCATAACTTTATTCTATTGCGTTTCCTAAAAAGTTAGAACTTGTTGAGGCTGCCAGATATTGCATTACTTGCATACAAGAGCCAAATAAGATACTTGATTATTTGCTTCATATTAGGAGTCCATTTAACTTACCAGAGTCAAAATGGTCCGTTCAACTTAAAAAATGATATAAACTTATGAAATTGTTCACAAATTGAGAACTACATTGAATATTGTTCGACAATGCAGAAACAGCATCTAGACCCTCCTTCTTTGCACAACTTTAAGAGCAAACGGATTATCGATATCCAACTGACCACAAGTCACTATAGATAATACTTATTCATGAAAAGGAATGTTTATTTTTCATCGAACTTCTAACAAGAAATCTTTTTAGTAATTAAGTTAGTAGAGAAAATTTAGCTGAAAGTATTGGCTATGAAAAAGGATGCAAAAAAAAAAGCAAACAAAATAGAACACATATGGAAGTATCAGTTACTTTAGGGCCAATCCATAGCAGAAAAGTTTATAGAATTTAGGGGAATGGAAAACCGCTTGGAATGTGGAAAGTACAATGATTTTGCAAAAAGGTGTATTTAACCTCTCAGTAGAGAAGATAAATGCAATTCGTCCAAAAACGTTCAAACATCATTTAGGTCCCTAAACTTACAAAGATGCTTCCTTTGTCATATCCTTCTAAAATTTCAGTTTAGTAGTTACTATGCACGAGCATTACTTATTAAAACTTCAGGCTAGTATTGGCTCCCTAGCTTGACACAGTTGGTAGGGTTTCCATGGTTTTAGATGGAACGTTATTCCTTGACAATTCTACAACTTCAAATATACTAAATTTATAATATAATTACAGAGAAAATAAGACCAAAAGATGTTGAACCTGTAGCCAGATCTGTGACTCCCTTGCCCCAGGGGTCATTGCCCCTGCAACTGCACCAGAAGCTACCTTCCCATGCATTGCAGGCATATTAGGCGAATTTGCACCATTCCAGTATTCCATACCAATATTTAAGTTGGTGGCTGGACCAGCCACTGTTTGGTTGACCGGTGCATTTGGTCCTCCATTTGCAGAGTTCCCATTCTGAGATCCTTCACCTGTGGCTAATAAATATGGAATGGCAGTTGCTTCAGTAACAACAAATAAAGAATAAAACCATAAACCGACTATAAGACACTCAAAAACCCAACCTTCAATAGAATCTTGCCTCGATCCTGATTTCATTTGTGAGCCCTGCAATATTTTAACACGCAATAAAAATCTAACTGATAGTAAAGTAATAAAATCAACAAAAGGAACAAGTACATAATACTTACATTTTCAGAATTCCTGTCACTTCCTTCACTTGAACCTTCACTCCCACTCTCAGCGCTGAAAGTTAAAGATTAAATTTAGAACATCAAAAGGAACGAACACAAAGCAACATTCAATTGGATAGACACATAATTAAAGTTTCATTTCGATCACTATACCTTTTGGGGTAACCTCCATTAGCAGCTGCTTTGTTTTGTTCATTTTTCTTGCCTGTAATCATATTTAGACTGCCCAGACTTCCTTTTGACCTTTTAATGGGAAGTTTTTCCTTCCCATCCGGTGACTTACCATCAACTTCCGTATTGCCAGTAGTATTACCCTGCACATAATCCACAATTCATATTAGTAAAATATTGTTTTACACATCATAACACCTGTATACTATAGTAACTCAGGCAACTCACAGAAGCTTCAGCCACTCCATTTGGAGAAGGCATTGCATATGGACCGAAAGGATAAGAACCCTGGTATGAGACAATTAGAAGTTTACAATATAATCTTTTAGGGAATAAGAAATTTAGCAAATCCAGGTTATTATGATTAACAAGATGATACCGGAGGCATAGATGGATGAGCGTAGATGCCACCGGGAGGATACATAACATATGGATGAGGAGGAGTACCATAAGGTGGCATAATATGCTGCAAATCCACAGAGAGATAAGAACAATGGACTTAACCTTAGGATGAACCGACTAAACATAGCTATTTTTTTCAGATATGTATATGTTCTTCAGCCTACATGAACAACAAAGAACAAACTAAGACCTAAGAAAATGTTAATATCAACCAAAAAAATTTGCATTACGTCCATATGAGATATTAGTCGTCTCAAGCTGAACTATAAATCAAGCATCATTCGGTCCATTCTAGAACATCTCTCATCAACATCAGAAAACATTTTATGATGATGCTATGCAATGAATCAAGCCATGATGCCAATTTTCCAAATTCTAATCATTTATTACTCAAATGGCCTAAATTTTTCACAGAGTAAACTCTAACTTAGAATATCACATATCTCAGATACTGCAGAAACCAGCCCTTACGAAATGCTCGAGTATATCAAAAATCAAATTGCCACATACTAGACACCAGAAGATCTTATACAGTTGAGAAAAGATTAAGTCACCATATATAGTTGGTCAAACTGGGCAAGTAAAACTGTATTAAAGTTTTTAGAAAGTTTCATGATGCTAATTAACAGCACATAGACCAAAAAGTGGATACATAGATAGAAGATACAAACTACTCAGATTTTATGAGATGACCATCACATTATATACTGCCGTCAACAACAACAACAACAACAACATACCCAATCCCGCGAAGGCGAGGTTAAAAAGTGTAAATGTGTAACAGGCTAACAGCTTATTTAAGCTTATCTACCTAAACATCAAGGAAAATATGAAGCATACCTAGAGCCTAAATAACCATAAAGCAAAGTACCTGAACCCCCCACATGTAGGGGTGAGCTTGAGGACTCGATGCCATGTACCCATGTGGAGGCATATGAGGATATGGCTGTTCAAGGTTTACATACCGCCTACGCTTAGTAAAATATCACAAAAAGAACACCAATTTGTGAAAGTTCAATTGTTTTAAGAATGCACCTGAAACCCACTCCAATCAGGATTGACTGTACCAGTCGCGGTACCTGTACCGGAAGTCTGCTCCTGAAAAAGAAAGGTAAATTGCATATTAACACATTACAAGATAAAAATACAGACGCGAAGAAATGTGTACACCTAAAAAGATTTTATGAACCTAAAAGACAGAGAGATAAACTCACTTGTGAATTCGCTGGCTTTGACTCTTTTGACGAGTCTTTTGCCTCCTTGGGAGATTTATCCATCTCACTGCTTCCCATTACTCAAAATGAGTACCAGTTATAGTAACCTATAACCATCCTATTAATAAATTTGAGAACACATACATTAATAAACAGAAGTAACAAAAAAGCATAAATATTAAGAAAACATGAACCACGTTGCCACGTTGGGATAAAGATAGAAGCTTTATACATCAAAACATTTAAACTTCCTAAAACACCATATTACGCGATGCACAATAATTCACAACAAAACATAAAGGTTGTGCAATTTGAATACCGTACTACTACAGGCTCGGAAAAACAGTGTTCCCCAAAACATACCTCAGAGACTTTATACAGCAAAATATTAAAACTCCCCAAATCACCATATTAGTGACTCGCGACTTCACAACAAAACATAAAGGACATGCGATTTAAATAACTTACGACTACATATTCAGGTAGCAGAAACTGACTTAAAGCATTAAAATTTTACACTCAAATTATGTGGACTTTATACAGTAACACATCTAAACATCATAAAAATCACCGAATCATAACAAATGGGATACACGCCTCACAAACATCATAAGTCCAAACAAATAAAGTCAACTACTTTCACGTAAAGCTAAACAAACTAAACATGACCCAATTAACCAAAAAACACATAAATTAAACCAATTTCCCCTAAAATTAAGCAAAATAAATAAATAAATAAATAAATAAATAAAGAAAATACAACCCAAAAAAAAAACTAATTAACCATAAAAACCTAAATTAATCTAATTACATCCAAATTAAACCAAAATAAACATAACCCAGATAACCAAACCAACTTAATTAACTAAATAACCCAAATTAAACATAACCCTTATTATAAAAACCCAAAATTTATCAATAAAAAACCTAAATTAAACTAATTTCCCCTAAAATTAATCAAAATAAACATAACCCATAAAAAAAGATTCCATTAATCCAACATTCAACCAATAAAAAACCAAAATTTACCAATGAATCAAGCGTTTGAGCTACCCCAAATTGTAATAAATAAAATACCCAATTCAAAACCCTAATTCAAGAATGAAAAAAGATGGAAAGTAGGGTTTGTTGTACGATCAAGATTTGAAAATTGTTGTTTAAGTGGAAAGGGAAGTGTTTGTTTGATTGAAGTGTTGTGTTTGATTGATGAGTTGAGAGTTTGATTCAACGGTAGATTAGTGATGACGTATGTATGTATGTAGGGTAACTTAAGCCTGCCAATTGTTTAATGTTTATTCAAGAGTGTTTGTTTGTTTGTTTAGGCTCGGGTTATTAGACCAAAATGTATATGGTTTAGACCGAACAGCGTCAGATCATCACCTCCCCAATAATACATCAATCACTCAAACACTCTTATTTCATAACACACTACTAATATTATTATTTTTTTTTGAAATGCAACAATATATAAAAAAACCTCAAAAAAAGAGAGAAAAACGATATAATACAAGACATCTCACCTCAATTAAACAAGATAATTAAAGAGGAAGAGACCCAAAATAACGAAATACAAAACACATCCAAAATAAACTAAGGGCCCGTTTGGTTTGTAGATGAGTTTATGATTAAGATTTGGATTTGAATTTGGTTTAGGATTTGAATTTGGATTTGATTTGTATTATACTGTTTTCAGTATGTAAAAGAACAACGAAAGGTCCATTATAGATAAGTAATTTCTGCATAAAGTTTTAATTTTCGGTCAAATCGGGCACGGGGCGTAACAACTTGGTATCAGAGCTTCGGTTTAAGTGAATTAGGTTCCTTTTAGGTTGCCTAAACTTAGACCACTCATAGATGTGTTGCCCATAAGTGTAAGTAATGTGGAATGGTAAATGTTTAAGTTATAGGATGCAATTTATAATGCATTACGTGGACTAAGTATGATAAGTGTTGTATAAATGTTTTACAGTAATGGTATGTATATGGCATAAGTCCATGGTGGGCTTGATGCATTTAGTGATTTAATCACCATGCACTTTGGATAGTGTTAGTGATTGTTATATGACAAAGTGAATGATAGGTTTATAAATTTACATCTTGCCTAGGTAAACGGATGTGTATGATCCGTGAGATGTGATGACCAACATATGGTCTTATTAATATTATGTGTCTGGTGACCGGCCGTTAAAATGGTATTAGAGATGGGATAGTAGTAAGTTAAAGTACACGATGATTAAGCATAATCATGTAGTGACACATTGATTATATGTATTGAACGACATAACAATAATAATAATTTAGGTATGACAACTGAGTAAGGATGGGGTTGAATGGTATAGCTTAAGTGCTTGTAGTTAAGGAACGAAGCAAGTATGTCTAAGAATGAGGAGTTACTCAAATATTACCATAGTGTGGTTAGTGTGCCCTAATGACTACACTTCTATTAAATGGTTATACCATGTATTTGATGAATAAATGGATGCTAGTATGTATGTATTATGAAATAAACCTATGTAAGGTTTGTGAGTAATTGGGTAGATTAAGTGGTAATAGTGTGGATGATGAGAATGGTCAACAAGGGTTGAAAGGAATAAATTATGGTAAGGTGAGTAAGCACACAAAAAAAGAATAGATGCTAAGCGAGCAAGTATTTTATGCCCCATGAAGCTTACCCTTAATTAAATAGAAATGAATGTGATAGCGTGTGCGCTAAAATGTTAATGACTAGCTTGGATCCAAATTGTTTTTACAAATAACTCGGGAAAGTGTTATAGTGCTTGTTAGAGAAATCCTTCGGAGGGATATGTAATAAGTCTACTTTTTATGAGTTGGGACATGCCATAGCTTTGCTGATGTGCTATTTGTTAGTGCAAGTTTTAAATTTATAAGAGTGAATTACCAAATCTAGAAACAACACATACGAGCAAGTGTACTCGTCCATTATAGCAAGATCTGATGGTAAGTCGGGATCGTTCGCAGGGATTTGTGAGTGAATCAAAATATAAGTCTAAAAGTAAATCTCTAATGTACGCAAATAAGATAATAAGCAAATTCAATAATTTAAAAACTACACTTGTTTAGACTAGTTTTCTACTTAATGACACACATGATTGTGATAACTTTTGATAACATGTTGGTTGTGATAATTAGATGGTGGTCTAATATATTGTTTCTACAAGTTAAACCTTCGTCAAGATTTTAGTTCATAAAAACAAGCTTTAGGTGTAAACCAATCAATTCAAGATCCATCCAAGGTTCATAAGGTATGGTGAATATCTTAAATACAAGAACAAACTTTTATTACAAATCAAATACTCTTAGGAAATGGTCATTACAAAAGGTAACATATTCATAGACAAAAAGGTTACAATTGTTTATAAACATTTAAACTTTCGTCTAATTAAAGATTTACAAACAATCCGATTTGATGTTATAAAAGCATTCTTATTACAATCATACTTCTTGTTTCTATATTTAGTCAAGAATAATTATGGTGAAAAACAATCATTCATAGACAAATGATTATAACTAGTTGAATAATAACAAATCTTTCGACCCTTGAAACTATTATCAATTAGTTAACCTTGGCTAAACAAATGTCACGATGAAACTTAAGGTACAATTGGTTCTTAGGATTGACTTGAAATTGAATTAAAACATGTTATCACAATCATAACTATCACTAAGTATAAAACATCATCAAAACAAGTGTAAAAAGATTACTAGCCACTCATAGCAAACATGCAAATAAACTCAGGATATTCAACATTAGAATTCATAGTTTTAAGTCTTACAATGCTTGGAAATTGATAAAAATTGACAAGGTATTGATAACCTAAGTGTTTGTGAAGATTTCTTGAGATTTTCGGCTTCCAAATGTTGCTTTCTTGGTCCTCCAAAGTTCCTGGTTCTTTCTGCACGAATTTCCCTTCTTTGAGAGCTAGATGATGATAATAATTGAGAGTAGTAATGAGAGTTATTAGTCTCTTGAATGGTGTCTTCAATTGTGCACTCTTGAGGTCCTTATAGGCTTGTCCAATACTCCTAGTAATGAATAGGGACTTAAATGCTGAAACTTGGACAATAAGACACTAAGAAGGGCCTAGAACAATGGGCCAAAAGACCAAGATTCGTGCACAAAAGTTGGTATAAACATGAAGAAATGACCATCCGATCGGTTGCGGGTTGATACCGATCGGATGGAGATGGTCATTATGGCTATCCGATCGGTTATACTCTAACCGATCGGATGGATGATTCTGGTTGCATTTGGACTTTGTCTTTTCCTTGTGTAGTTCTTTATGCACTATCCAAACTTGATTAACTATGAACTTGGAACTTTGAGATGACAAAACTTAGGTTCTCCATATGGAATGCTTCACAGATTGGACTTTTGAGCTTGGGAATCTTCGTATAATCGCATATACTTCATTTTCTTCACTTTTTCTCCATTTTTCCTACATTTGGCTACATATGCTACAAAAACATACTTTGATACGATTTAGTGGCAAAAGCATATAAAAACAACCAAATAACATACACAAAAACACTAATAACGCTTATAAAAACATGTTAACTTTGAGCGTTATCATTCGCTCTTTATGAGCTGGAGATAACACTACTAGAATATTTGACAACAGTGACGGAAATTAGCGACCGAATTATTCTATCGCAAGAAAATGGTTCACAGTGATGGATTAGAGATAGATTAGCTACATTAGTGGCTTTGATAATTAGCGACTAAGCAGTGACAAAACAGTAAGAAAATTAGAGATGAATTACGCATCAGTCACAATTCTAACGCTAAATGTAAACATATAGAGACGGAGTTAGCGACGAACTTAGGTTGCAACTATTAGCGACAAAATTCTGATGACATAGCGATGGATTTTTTAAACTTTCTCAAGTACGTCGTTAACTTTTTTCACTTAACCACTGATTAGCGATGAACTTGAGTATAATAATATAGTGACATATCTTTGAGGGAACATCAATAAAGTAACAACAAGGAATTAGTCCGTTTTTACTCAATCGGAAAAATCTTTAGTACATATTTGAAAATCTCTCGAACGCTAACAATGATGGATGTTAGGTTATGTTTACGTTGATAAGACGAGTCAAAACAACCAAAAAAATATGAAGATCAATTTAGCCATATTAAATTTAAATTAAAGAAAAAAGCACCTAATACAATAGTATTTATATCGGGACGCTTTGGTCATCATGTTATATATTACGACTTGAGAGGTAAGCTCTTAAGTTTATCCACGAGTTTTAAAATTGTATCATATTCAAATACTTTAGTCACAACTATATTGGAATTATCAAATAAGTAAAATTTTAGATATTTTTACGATATATAACAACAATATCTTTAGTAGTTAAAGTCAATGATAACACTTGTAATTTAGCTAGACACAGTTATGTGAACTTAATCATTCCAATGAGGATATATTCATTTACAACAACATTTGCTACCGTAAGTGATGTGTGTGTATATCATTGTAGAATAGGTTATTATTCTTATCAAGTTTTAAATTTATATTTATCCGACTTTATCCTATAACACACACTAACGAGCATTGTACCCGATCAATGTAGCTAGTTGGTAAGTAGAGTGTCGATCACTAAGAGTGGAACGTTAACACCTAGAATGTTTATCAGTATTTTAATTCCTAAGTTAGTTCTAAAAACCCAATCTAACGCAAACGGGGGGGGGGGGGGGGGGGGGTTCAGCCTGAGAGACTGTCACGATTGAGTTGATTGAACAGTAATTAAAACTAGGGAGTCAAATAAGCGATTGGCTAACACGTACACAAATAGATAACTGATACGGATAAAAGGCCTGACCAAATGGTTAAGTAGCTTGTCGCTTGTTTTATTGCTAGTTTTATAGGATGAGTACTAAAATCTATTCTCTCTCGTTGGTATCTTAGTTATAGGCGAGTAAACTCTTAATTATTACTTATGTCTATATTATTTAACTTTGTTTAAAGGCTTACATTAACTTATAATGCTAACAAAGTAATTGTGGGAGGCGTATGGTAGCGCAAACAAGCCACGGCTAAACACATATGTAATCAAAGCACATATAATAAGAACCAAATAAACTTTAATCGATGGGAAAACAAAATAAAGGGGAGTTCTATGGCATAGACAATCCCAACAATCCTGATGGATTAAAGCGTACTAATACAATAACAAAAAGCTACTTAATGAATTAAACACTAGCAGAACCTTCTTACTGCTCTGAAATCTTCGTTTGGGTGATGTCTTGTGTTGCCAAATCGTTTGTATTCTTCTCCTTAGGGTTATGTTGCACACGAAATTCGGCTATCTAACGGGATATTTATAGTTTTTGCCTGAGGGTCGATGCGGCGCATTAACTAAGTTGATGCGACGTATCTAGATAAGTTAACGTGGGGTCCAAGATTATTATATTCCAGAATATTCGTACACCGTCTTCAGATGCGGCGTATCTTGAATCTTTATGCGGCGCATGTTTTTATGTATCTTGGATTATCTTTGGTGAAGTTTTGAGATTGATACTCCGTATGTTAGGAATGTAATGCAGCGTATCTGGAGTACACAAGTCAGATCTTCTTCGTTGACCAATGTTTCATATGCGGCGCATGAGATAAATACATGCGGCGCATTCTTCAAAGTCAGGCAATGGTCTTCGAATTCGTCTAAGTATGATCGTACGGTGTATCTGTCTAGAATGATACGGCGTATCTTCCTTCAGTTCAGTAAACTTTTCCAACTTGGTCCATTTTGCTCCATTTTACATCCAAAATAGCTAACTTTCACTAAACTTATAATTGAGAATTACAAAAGTAAACGATTAAGTATCAATTCTCATATAAAATAATATAAAACAAGTCAAATACATAAGACAAATGATGGCAATAAATTGTACTTATTTGATGGTATCAGTAAGAAAGTGCATGCTTTACCAATTCCAAAGGATCTTGTTTTGTATTATCTATTAAAATTTATATTTTCTACTATCTCTTTACTATATTGAAAAACTAATTTATTAAAAAATATAAAAAGTGGATAATAATAATCACAAAACAGCTAAAATGAAACCACAACCAGGCGACACAAATGACCCACCCACAAGCAATGTAGGTGGCAACGGTTAAACGAGGTAGGCGGCAACAGTTAATTTCAGCCATCAAATGGATGTAAGAGGTAGCAATTAACTTGTTTGATTTAGTCAACCAAATAACCCGCAAAACAAATATTTTAGGTAACAGTTACTTACCAGTTTGGTTCAATAAAAGCTCAACCTAGTTATGTTAATTCATTCTCTCACTAAAGAAAATTGTGGTACAACAACAACAACCCTAATTAGAGGTACAATTTGGTCTCTGTGTTTCAATTAATTGTCGATTAATTCTTTCAGTTACAAGACTACATATATGAAATCACATTAATATTGTCGGACCAATGCCAGGTTTTCTAGTAGTGAATGATGAAACTGAACAACCGAAAACTAATCTGGCGGTCAAGAAACCCATCATTACAGAGAAATTAATGAAAGGCCAGATGACCTGAACTTCCATGCATCAGCCGTGTGATAATAAAGATGGAAAAAATACGTAGGGAAAAAAAATGGGCTTTTCATTTTTACTAAAAAATGTAAGTCTACCATCCATTGATCCAGTGGGCTTTTTTTAGCACTAAATTAAATCCATTAACCCAATGGACATTTTTAGCACTATACTACTACCAATGAGAAATATTTACATCAAAACATAATTTTCAAATATATTTACGGTAGCAAAAATTCCGACACAAAGAAAATACAAAGATCAATAGGAAAATAATTTAGGACAATTATCCGACTTAAATTGACAACTTGATTCTCGTTATTACTAATTATTTATTTATAATTATTCTAAAATACTTTGTTAACTTATTATTATTATTATTATTATTATTATTATTATTATTATTATTATTATTATTATTATTATTATTATTATTATTATTATTATTATTATTATTATTATTATTATTATTATATCCTACGTTTTGTGTTTAAGATGTGAATGTATGTAAATTACACCGATTTAACGCTTTCAAAATTATATGTCTCGAAACCTGTTAGGAAGCTTGGACTACATTCCCTCGTTATTAATGTTCATTTTATAATCTCTAAGTGAAAATACATTAAATTTGTATTTAGTTTTCCTCTATAGCACAATGCTACATATAATGGGCAATTGAAATCGTTTAATTCTTTCTATTACTCTCTCCGTCCCAAAATTATTGTCCACTTTGAATTTTCAAAGTCAAAATGATATAACTTTGATCACAAATATATATTTTTTATTATATAATACTTGATGAAAAATTATACCATTGAAAAGTAGACTTAAAACCCAAATCCATTTATATATTTTGCATCAAATATTATATAACACCCACAAAAATATTTAAGGTCAAAGTTGGAGAAGAAAGACTAAAAAAATGTCAATACTAAACAATAAATTTGGGACGGAGGGAGTAGATTTTAAGCACTACTTAAATTTAACTAAAACTTTTCATAAAAGTGAGTGTGATTGAATTTATTTAAAAAAAATATTTATACTTTTAGTATCATTGCATTTTTTTCATAAAAAGAATTCCAAAAACCAATATTATAATTACTGTTCAAAAGAAAAAGGTTATTGTTCAAAAGAAAAAGGTTAGCACGTAAAAAACTATAAAATAAATATCAAATATATACATAACAACAAAATACTCTCTTCGTCTCATAATATAAGTCTATTTTGACTTTTTAAAGTCTTATTTCTCTAACTTTAACTTTAAATATTTTTGTTTATATTATATAATATTTGATGAAAATTATACCAATAAAAATACATTTAAACTCAATCCATTTATATATTTTGCATGAAGTATTATATAATAAAAATAAAAATATTTAAGGTCAAAATTGAAAAAAAAAATTTAAAAAGTCAAAATAGACTTATATTTTAGGACGGAAGGAGTATAATATATTACGGTATGACTTCAATTAAAATAAATTGAATATAATATAATATGGTGTAATATGATATAAGATATAATATGA
Source organism: Artemisia argyi (assembly GCA_030686995.1). Lineage (NCBI taxonomy): Eukaryota > Viridiplantae > Streptophyta > Magnoliopsida > Asterales > Asteraceae > Artemisia > Artemisia argyi. The sequence goes on along the minus strand of CM060685.1, from coordinate 186,067,686 downwards.
TTGGTGTACGTTATAGTTAAAATATAATAATGTAATATGATATGATATATTATGATATATTAGTATACTAATGTGATACATCTAATACAATATGAAAAATACTATTATATATCATTTACGTTTAATATACAAAAACAATTCAACTTTAAATACAAAGGTACTTGAGTTATTGCATGCACAGTCAATTTAAGTCTTTGATATACGAGACATGCAGAACTCGTGTTACGCACGGGCTAAGAATCTAATTGTTAATCGTGTATTCTTTCTGTATATCGGCGAGTGTATACTTAATTATTGTTTCGTATGTTGTATGAAATGTTTTAACTTTCTTGTATAAAAATGTAAAAGTGTTTGATGTTGTTTTGGTTATGTGGTGTTGTATTTTATATATGGGTTTTTGGTTATTAAGTTGTGATAGCTTTGTTTCTTTTGGCCTATTACTTATTTGCACGATGATAAAAAAAAAAAAAAAAAAAAAAAAAAAAAAACTTTGTTTCTTTTGGTCTATTACTTAGCCCTACAATACTTGTCCATTAGATGGTTTTTGCATGGTAATATAAAGCACACGGGGTATATCTAATTGGTCATAGTTTAATGTGCGTTAAATATTTTCTTTATTAAGTTTGTAAGTTAAAGTGTGTGTAATAATGTATATATATAATAATGCCACATAAGCTATATAAAAATCGTTACAAACGTTTTTAGCTTCATCTCATTTTATTGTACAACTAATTTCATTGAAAATTAACATTGAAGTCTAACTAATATTAATAAATTTTATCAATAAACTCAATTCTAAATAGCTAACTAAATGAATATTAATTAACACACTATTAATAATTCCTAAAGGCTAAAACCTTTGGACTCCACTATTATGTCTTAAACATAATTTTTTTAATTTACAAATGGGTTTGAGCAAAAATTATGTACTGTTTCTTTTATATTCATTATTCAAGTTGCATGCTTACATAAACTAATTGATGAGGCGAAAAATGATCCATTTTTAGGGGGTCATTTAAGCCCGAATCCGAATTTATTTGATCAAATATTGCCCTAAATCATTCCTTTTGTGATTTTAGGTACTTGGAGAGTGAATTCTGGAAAAGAAGCCATTTTGGACGTTTTTGGAGCATAAAAGTGAAGAAAACGGCAAAGTCTCAAATTTCTATGCTGGGAACAGTACCTGAAGGCGTCAAGAGTTGTTCTTGACGGCGTCAAAAGTCCCAAGAATAAAATACCGTGGTTGATGACGGCGTCACATAGGCCGTCACCAAGGCCGTCACGTGTACCTGAAGGCGTCACCAAGGCCGTCACGTGTAAACTTGTCAAAACTTGCGCGCGGAGTAGCTGATATTGTTTTGGTCATAACTTTTGCATACGAACTCGGATTTAGGTGATTCAAAAGCCCACGCAAAGAGGACGAAGAGATCTACAATTTGGTGAAAAAATGGTCTTGACGGCGTCAAGAGTACGGGCTGACGCCGTCACGAAGGGCCGACAGAAAACATGCCTATAAATATAACTTCATAACTTCACTTTTTGTAAGCCCTAAACCCTAAAGTCGATTCCTGGGTTTAGGTGGGTGTTTTTCCAGCAACTTAGAGGGTTTCAATCACTCCATAAACATCATGTATTGGTTTGATAATTCTATCTCAACTATGTCTTTCATTATTCTTGTTGATTGTCTTTCTTTGATTATGTTTTGCTAATTCACCTTGTGTCTACTTATGATTATGTGAAACTTGTATATAATTGATTAGATCTCATTAATTTCTTGTTGATGTTGTGTCTATCTCCATCAATTAAGGTGTGACAACTTCAATAGATCTAGTTGGTTTAGTTTATAATCCTTGTTTCCTATTGATTCTTATTTTGATTGAATGATTTATATGTTAGGCTTAAGAAAACTGGCAGATCTCTAAATGGTAACATGCTTGAACGTCTTAAGAAACATGAACCGAGGCGTACTAGGTCTTTATTGGTTGTATTTAATGCATGAGCCACTGTTTACAATCCCTATAGTTGTGCTGGGCATGGTGTAGGAGGAGATAAGAGCTCATAGAATTGGGGAGTTATGTATGCCACCCCATGAATGGTATTAAGGAATACAACCCGTCAATTAAAACAAGGTTACAATTCAATAGGTAGGATTGGATAGCTAGCAAGGAGTAACATATCATGGGTAGACATGCTTCACTTATCTTGTAGAACCTTAGTTTAGTTTTCTTGTTAATTAGTTTAAATAGTAGCTTTTGGGTTAGTTGATTAGCAACTAATTCCGCCCACTCTCCCAATACCCGAGATTTTTACTTGCTTTTCATAAAATATAAAAATACAAAAAGAATCATCCTTCACCTTTAGACCTAGTTAGATTAATTTCAATCCTAACGACACTATTCCTAGCTGAACGATCAATCCCCCGGTACTTGTCACTATACTATACTACAACGATCAAGTACACTGCCTGGTGGGGGTTATAAGCTTTTCGAGATCCCTCGAGAGGTAAAGCCTGTTGCGATTCCCACGCATCAAGTTTTTGGCACCGCTGCCAGGGAATAGTTATTGTTTAGGTTGAATTTGATTTTTATTAGGTCTACTCATTAGATTCCGTTTTAGTGAGATTTTTATTTTCTTTTTATTAGCTTGCTTGTAGTCTATCTTTTCTTTGTGCATTTGTTCGTAGAAACCTTTCCATTGACTCTTCCGTTCACCATTATGGAGAATGCGAATCCACCATACTACCGACCACGAAACCCATTCTACCCTAATGACATCTTGATGTTCAAACAATATCGAGATGAACCCATATATGATGCATGGACTCGTTTTAAAAATTTACTCCGAATAGTCCCTCATCATAGCTTCGCTTTAGCATCCCTAACCCAAACCTTTTACTATCGTGTTAACCGATATGACCAAATGTGCATTGAGGATTTTGCCAATGGGGACTTTAGGGAATTAAATGCTGAAGAAGCATGGGATGCCATAGAAGATTGTGCCCAATATTATTATAGATTAGACAACCCGACAAACAACATAACAAATCATTTGACAACAAATTTGAAGGATCATGGAACAAGTTTGTTGGGGGATGAATATACTCATGTTGAGATACCTAGTTGGATGGCACCTAATATTATAGTACAAAACAAACATATAGGTAATCTAGGTACAATGGAGGATGAGGTGGATAATCCAAGCCCACAAAGTACCCCACAAGTCCTACCATCATTTGAGGCACATACACCGCCCGTGACTTACCCGGAAGAAGTAGATGAGACTATAGGAACCCCAATTGAGGTAGAACCCTTGGACCAAGCACCACTAGAGGATATAGGTTTGAACACTTGTAGTGATAACCTTACTCCTAGTTCTAGGGAATTTCCTAATGTTGTTGAATCGGAACCTCAACCTTTACACAACTTCCCATCCTTAGATTTATTTCTAGGAGACAAAAGAGGAACCGACCCACCCATCAACCAATATTATCCGGGTAGTTTTAGGATGAAGGAAGCCATTCACTCATCCCCTTCACCTCACGTAGCATATTTCCACCCTAAGGGTGTGTATCACTACTTCCACCCACACTTAATCCTAAGTGTAGGGAAAACCTCCCCTATTTCCATTAAATAAGGGTAGAGTCAGGCTCGTGACTCGAACAAAAACAAGCGCTTCTTGGGAGGCAACCCATGTTTTCAATTGTTTGATGTTTTTATTTTATTTGTTTATTTGTGTCATATATGCTTAATCATAGTTGTTTAATTTTCATGTTTCGAATAATTTGTGAAAATGCTTTATTTTGTTTTTAACCTCGTCTTAATTGCATATAAAGGTATTTTACAAAAAGATAAGTGTAGGGAAATTTATATATTGTTAAAAAGAACTAAATTCGAACATGAAAACTTCACAATTCATGATTAGCATATATTTTATCTTGTTTGTGTGTCAATAATTGTGGATATGTTTTATGAGTTCCTATTTGTAATTCATTCCACAAGTATCCTATCCTTTTGTTGCTTTGTCTTGTTTCTATTTCTAAGTCTGGAATTACATCTAGTTGTGATCTTTGTTCGGTTTGATGCTTGGGTTTTTGTGTTTGTTGATTACAGGACAAGAAGATGATTTATATTTCTGGAGGGAAGCTTTCAACGCTCATCTTCTTGGAGGTAGATTTAACCATGTTGTCACGTTATCCACGGTGAACGAATCAGGGGAGTATTAGTTTCTTTCATTCTTATTTATTTACTTTTACATCTTTTATCTAGAACATTGGGGACAATGTTCGGTTTAAGTGTAGGGAGGGTATATTAGAAACTATTACTCCACTTGGTTTTTGTTTTGTTTAATAGTGAATGTGTAATAAAACTGAGAGAAATATTTGTTAGGGCAATTTTAGCACCAAATTTAAAATTTTTTGCAACATGTAGGAGTGAAACCTTAGTCTTAATAAGCGTCTCATGGATAGGAGTTGTATGACTAGCACAAAAACCATACCACTCAAAAATTTCCACCCCAAATATGTGAGGATCGCCCTTAGATCTTTAGGAAAAAGCATTCATTGTTGGTGCTTATGAGTGTACCGGTAGTATTTAGATTCTAGAACTTGTGATAGCGATGCATCCCGAGACCGCTAGTGAGACTACATTCGTGTAGTTAGGATTTACTACATGATAAGAGGCATTAGGATAACCCTTGTTCTACACCTGTAATATAATTACATTGACTTCATAGGTCAAGTAATTCTCCCACACCTTTGCGTTGTACTCATTTTTAGTACACGATACCCCTAGTACACCCCTCCGAGCCTATCTTTTCGTTTCTAACTTTAAGCATTTTACTTAAAGGAAGAATTTGTTTATAATCCACCCCAAATGTGCAACCAAATCGCCTTAGCCTTCCTTGTATGCACTCATCTTTAGTGCGTTATTGTTAATTGTTTAAACCCTTTGTTAGTTGTCTAATTGATTACATGGTTGCTAAGTCGAGTCATATCTTGTACATATTGTTTTGGGACGATTGGGACTCATGGGTAAAGTACTATTGTAATGGAGTAATGGGGATGATGTCAATTATTACCCCCATATGTGCGTTAATATTTAAAAGTACTCCAAGTGTTTTGATTATCTTGATTCGAGTCTTTAGAATAGTTGATTGTAAAGTATGTAAAAGCTCAAGTGTAGGGAGGAAACGAGCTCCCTTTGATGTATTGTTTTGGATGGTAGAGTAAGAGTGTATGCAAAAAAAAAAAAAAAAAAAAAAAAAAAAAAAAAAAAATCGAAAAAAAAAAGAAAAAAAAAATAGAAAAAGAAAAGAGAAAAACATACGGGCTACCATCCGTTTCTTTTATTTATGTTTAAGTCAAATAGTGTCTTGAAAATCCAAAAAGAGTTGTGGTTAGTTTAAGTTGAGTCGAGTCTTGGCTTAGCAACGCCTCATTGTACATGTAGTTAACTAAGACAATTGACTTGCCACCAGTAAAATATCCGTTTATCCAACAAAACCGTGTTTTCCATATCCCCTACACCTAACGTTATAACCCTTTAAAAGACCTCTTTGATAGTTTATCCTAGGTGCTTACGCCAAGTGGTGGAGGTTTGTTCCTTTCCCAAGCCTATGGTAATCTATTTGCTATGACAGGTAGAGAGTGATATTTCTCCATTTCCAATTATGACATATAAATTTTCAACACCCGAGAGATGAGAGTATCCAAATACTTAATGTGAGGTGCTAGTGTATAATTTCCGTGCTTGTTTTGACTAAGGTGGAACGATCATTTGTTGTAATTACTTTTATATTAGTGTTAAATGACCCCTAACTTGTATTTTGATTGGTGGAAAAGCTCATTTGCTTGAGGACAAGCAAATCCCAAGTGTAGGGATATATGATGAGGCGAAAAATGATCCGTTTTTAGGGGGTCATTTAAGCCCGAATCCGAATTTATTTGATTAAATATTGCCCTAAATCATTCCTTTTGTGATTTTAGGTACTTGGAGAGTGAATTCTGGAAAAGAAGCCATTTTGGACGTTTTTGGAGCATAAAAGTGAAGAAAACGGCAAAGTCTCAAATTTCTATGCTGGGAACAGTACCTGAAGGCGTCAAGAGTTGTTCTTGACGGCGTCAAAAGTCCCAAGAATAAAATACCGTGGTTGATGACGGCGTCACATAGGCCGTCACCAAGGCCGTCACGTGTACCTGAAGGCGTCACCAAGGCCGTCACGTGTAAACTTGTCAAAACTTGCGCGCGGAGTAGCTGATATTGTTTTGGTCATAACTTTTGCATACGAACTCGGATTTAGGTGATTCAAAAGCCCACGCGAAGAGGACGAAGAGATCTACAATTTAGTGAAAAAATGGTCTTGACGGCGTCAAGAGTACGGGCTGACGCCGTCACGAAGGGCCGACAGAAAACATGCCTATAAATATAACTTCATAACTTCACTTTTTGTAAGCCCTAAACCCTAAAGTCGATTCCTGGGTTTAGGTGGGTGTTTTTCCAGCAACTTAGAGGGTTTCAATCACTCCATAAACATCATGTATTGGTTTGATGATTCTATCTCAACTATGTCTTTCATTATTCTTGTTGATTGTCTTTCTTTGATTATGTTTTGCTAATTCACCTTGTGTCTACTTATGATTATGTGAAACTTGTATATAATTGATTAGATCTCATTGATTTCTTGTTGATGTTGTGTCTATCTCCATCAATTAAGGCGTGACAACTTCAATAGATCTAGTTGGTTTAGTTTATAATCCTTGTTTCCTATTGATTCTTATTTTGATTGAATGATTTATATGTTAGGCTTAAGAAAACTGGCAGATCTCTAAATGGTAACATGCTTGAACGTCTTAAGAAACATGAACCGAGGCGTACTAGGTCTTTATTGGTTGTATTTAATGCATGAGCCACTGTTTACAATCCCTATAGTTGTGCTGGGCATGGTGTAGGAGGAGATAAGAGCTCATAGAATTGGGGAGTTATGTATGCCACCCCATGAATGGTATTAAGGAATACAACCCGTCAATTAAAACAAGGTTACAATTCAATAGGTAGGATTGGATAGCTAGCAAGGAGTAACATATCATGGGTAGACATGCTTCACTTATCTTGTAGAACCTTAGTTTAGTTTTCTTGTTAATTAGTTTAAATAGTAGCTTTTGGGTTAGTTGATTAGCAACTAATTCCGCCCACTCTCCCAATACCTGAGATTTTTACTTGCTTTTCATAAAATATAAAAATACAAAAAGAATCATCCTTCACCTTTAGACCTAGTTAGATTAATTTCAATCCTAACGACACTATTCCTAGCTGAACGATCAATCCCCCGGTACTTGTCACTATACTATACTACAACGATCAGGTACACTGCCTGGTGGGGGTTGTAAGCTTTTCGAGATCCCTCGAGAGGTAAAGCCTGTTGCGATTCCCACAAAAGTATGTATTTTTTCCCTTTCTATTCATTACTCTATGTGATATTTTTAATATGTCGTATTTTGCTATTATGGCAAACTCATTTAATGGGCGTAAATATTGGTTTCTCACTAATGATTCTACATATAGAAAAAGAAAACACTTTGCGATGCGCGGACCTTCTTCTTTCAATAATAATTCAATTGCACACGATAAATTCATTCTAATATTTCTCAAAGAGCATTCAAAAGAAACTACTTACATAAACTAATCACGCTAAAAAGTATCATTTAACCATTTAAATGTTGCTTTAAATATATGCTCGTGCACATTTTCTTGAATCAATTCACACATGTGAGCTACATCAATAGAAAACGCACATAAATTACTTGTATATGAAAATGCATTAACATAATACATATATCTATATATGTGCTTATCTATAACAATCACCTAAATATGTAAGAAACAAAGAAAATAGTTGGTATCCCAATCTTTGGTTCCATTTATCTGAGCATACATGATGTTGTGTGATTTTCATGGTACCTGCGTATGATAACTAAATTAACAAAAAAGAAGTCCAAGTTAATTACAAAGATCTAAAAGATGCGTGAATCATCTCCAAAATGTTGTAAAAGAGAATTTATATACCGCTACCAACAACCAAAGATCTAAAAGATGTGTGAATCATCTTCAAATGTACATACTAAATGTGATTTTGGCCGGTTTATATAGGCATGAATTAGGTTAAATCATTAATTATTCTTGCAACCTTTCGCAACCCTTGCACTTCATCTAACCGACTTTTAATTCTATACTAAATGTCATATGATCAATTCGGGCAACCCTTGCACTTCATCTCCTTTCATGATTGTATAGTTATTATGATGCTGCATTGAATTCCGAGCATTAGCTAAGTACTCTATGCAACTACTAAACGACTCCAACTTGTTTCTAACACTAAAAACTCTATCATCATAACTCCACATTAAATTTAGGGACTGAATCTTATAGTATTACGAGGCATGTAGAACCCGTGCTACGCACAGGCTTTTAATCTAATTGTTAATCGCGCGTATTGTTTTTGTGTATTGTCGAGTGGATTTGTATTTTTAGTTTAGTATGTTGTATGAAACGTTTTTAGTTTGTTGTTTAAAAATTTAAAAATTGATGATATTGTTTTGGTTTTTTGGTCTTTATATTTTCTAAATGGGGTTGTCGTTATTAAATTGTCATACGCTTGATGTAATTTCCTTTGATTGTTTTGGCCTATTACATAACCCAACAATAATTTTGCATTATATAATTTTTGCATGGTAATACGAAACACACTGGCTTTTTCTTATTTGTTATAGTGTAATTTGTGTTAATTATTTTTGTTATTAGGTTCGTAAGTTGTGATTGTATTACATCTGTTGTAAGTATGACATTAGTTGTTTGGTGATTTTTATATTTAATCTTTGTATAACATATTAGTATTTATTTATAAAGTTTATGATTAAAAACTAAAGTTACCTTCATCTCATTTTATTGTACAAATAATTTTATTGAAAATTAACATTGAAGTCTAACTAATATTAATAAATTTTTTCAATAAATTCAATTCCAAATAGCTAACCAAATGAATATTAATTAACACAGTATTAATGATTCCTAAAACCTTTTGGACTCCACTATTATGTCTTAAACTTAAATTTTTTTAATTTACAAATGGGTTCGAGCAAAAATTATGTACTTTTCATTTTATATTCATTATTCAAGTTGCATGCTTACATATACTAATCACGCTAAAAAGTATCATTTAACCATTTAAATGTTGCTTTACATATATGCTCGTGCACATTTTCTTGAATCAATTCGCACATGTGAGCTACATCAATAGAAATCACACATAAATTACTTGTATATGAAAATGCATTAACATAATACATATATCTATATATTGCATTAGGTTAAATCATCAATTATTCTTGCAACCTTTTCAACTCCATCTCAATCAATAACCAACTTTTAATTCTCTACTGATTACTAAATATCATGTGATCAATTCCGGCAAGCCTTGCACTTCCATCTCGATGTTGTATATACTTCACATTAAATGCACCGGTTTTGTTTTTCGATAAAAGTTTGAACTTTTGCTTATGTTTAAAACTCAACTTTTTTATTTGATATTATAATTTACAAATGGCTTTAAGTAAAAATTATGTATTTTTTTCCTTTATATTCGTTACTCAATGTGATATTTTTAATATGTTGTATATTTCGCTATTATGGCAAACTCATTTAATGGGCGTAAATATTGGTTTCTTACTAATGATTCTACATATAGAAAAAGAAAACACTTTGCGATGCGCGGACCTTCTTCTTTTCAATAATAATTCAATTGCACACAATAAATTCATTATAATATTTCTCAAAGAGCATGTGGAAAACTAGAAGGGGGGTTGAATAGTTTTACGTCTTTTTAATTTTATAATGAAAACTTAGTTTAGTTTTAAAACTTTGTTTACTTTTAAAACTTTGATTCGATCTTATGTGAACTCAAATCTTGAACAATATGAACAACTATATATAAGTATGAACAATAATAATAATGTAAGCTAAGTATGTGAAATCAACACATGTATAATATAAACAATTGTAGCTATATACGAGAGATAAGTAAGTAAACGTTTATTATGTAATCCTTAATTATATGTTGTATGAAAACTATACTTGATCGAAATGATCAATTATATGTATGTTATCTTTTTAGTTTTATTGTAAAGACTTTGTTTTGTGAGTGAAACTTTTGTTTGATCTTTAAGTGAAATCAACACTAGCACTATATGAGCAACTATATATATATATATATATATATATATATATATATATATATATATATATATATATATATATATATATATATATATATATATATACTTCTACGTCTACGAAAGTAATAACGATATAAGCAAGATAATAAGTAAGAGATGGAAAGATCAAACCGCGAGACAAAGCATTTATATTGGTTCGGCTACAAGGACACCTTCCTTGCCCTACTCCACTCCCCGAGTCACCTACTCGAGAGTTTTCTTCACTATGTCAACAAGCTCCCTTATGGCGGAGAAAACCTTACACACCACAACTTAGTCACAACTTATTCACACCTTCTACACAACTTCTTCACACCTAGTCACTACTTAATCACAACACTACTTCTTTACACCTATCTATCTTCACAACTATCTACTTCACAACAATCTTCTTCACAACTATCTACTTCCCAACAATCTTCTTCACAACTATCTACTTCCCAACTTCTCTACTTCACAACTATCTACTACACAATCTCTCTATCTACACACCTTGCTAATCTATCTTCTATCAAGTATTCACAACTAGTTACACAAAGAAATAGATATAATGGATGATGCTCTAACAACTTGGATGTGGAGGTCACAACAAGTTGTAATACTTCTTCTCTTGGTAGATTGAAGTATTCTTCTCTTGCACTTGAAAGGTTGAGGCTTGGATCACTTTGAAACAAAGATTAATGTAAATATGATCAAAGGATTTTAGAGAATAGAAATGAGATCTAGAACAGAAAGTTTTGGGGTGCAAAAGGTGAGAAAAATCTGTGAAATGAACCAATATTTATAAGGGGAAAAATACTGTTTGGGAGCGTGGGCGGTCCCCTTAATTAGGGGGCGGTCCCCTTAATAATTAAGGGGGCTACCTAGTATAATTAAGAGGGCCGCCTAATAAAAGAATATTTTTTCTTCAGATTTTTTGTCTTTTTGTGGGGGAGGTTTTTCCTGAAGAATGTAGCCGTTTTTTGGGTAGAAATTTGAATTCAAAATATTTATTTTGAATAAAACATTTCTTATAAATACAAAAATGTTTTGTATAAGTTTAAAAATGTTTGTCCCACTTTAATAAAATGTAAGGTTTGTAAAAATAAAAATTCCTTTGATCATAAAATGCATTAGACACTTTGTTTATTCATACCTTAAGTGATATGGATGCTAAAGTGAATATTTACGACTAAATACTTGTTTACGTCATAATTTGTAGTTCAATGAGTTTACGTTTTGTGATTATCAAAACATAGAGATATCGATATATGTTAATAACATTTTTAGGCATTATTTATATCAACAGAGCATTCGAAAGCAACTACTTACATAAACTAATCACGCTAAAAAGTATCATTTAACCATTTAAATATTGCTTTACATACATGCTCGTGTATATTTTCTTGAATCAATTCGCACATGTGAGCTACATCAATACAAAACGCACATAAATTACTTGTATATGAAAATGCATTAACATAATACATATATCTATATATATGCTTATCTATAACAATCACCTAAATATGTATGAAACAAAGAAAATAGTTGGTATCCCAGTCTTTGGTTCCATTTATCTGAACATGCATTATCTTGTGTGAGTTTCATGGTACCTGCGTATGATAACTAAATTAAGAAAAAAAAAAAGGCCGAGTTAATTACAAAGATCTAAAAGATGTGTGAATCATCTCCTAAATGTTGCAAAATAGAATTTATATACCGCTACCAACAATCAAAGATCTAAAAGATGTGTGAATCTGTACATACTAAATATGATTTTGGCCGGTTTATATAGGCATGAATTAGGTTATATCATTAATTATTCTTGCAACCTTTCGCAACCCTTGCACTTCATCTAACCGACTTTAATTCTATACTAAATGCCATGTGATCAATTCGGGCAACCCTTGCACTTCATCTCCTTTCATGATTGTATAGTTATTATGAGGCTGCATTGAATTTCGAGCATTAGCTATCTTGTACTATATGTAATGGGACTCCATCTTGAGTATCTTGATTACTCCACATTAAAATGAATTCGATACAAAAAATGAAGCCTAAGATTACCCCTTCCCACTAATTACGACACATTCTCACTTTCATGTCCCTACCAACATTCCAAAACTCATCTTTTCATGAATAACAACATCAAATTTTATCATATTTGCAAGACCAAAATTAAAACAAATAATTTGTGAACTTCAATTAATACCATATAGTAACCATTGGTAAAGAGACGCTCAAATCCTTATCAAAAAACATATATAGATTAAAATAAATTCACAAAATATTAATTTTGTCTAGTTATACTTTTCATCAATTCAACTTTGATTTTGTATTATTTCTAATGTCATGGGGTGGATACATTGCAACCTCTTAAACTGCTTAAGTAGAAGGAAAAAAAAATAAAAGCAAGATTCAAGCCACCATTAATATTCATCAAAGCTTTGTCACACTAATTATAAACCTTGTTTACATATGATTTTCATTTTCTTGCATGCCTAATTTTTTGACAGTTCTTTCATAAATGTGGAGATATTATCCACTCCGTCTCCATCTCCCACTTTGTTTTGTTATCAACATCTTGATATACCCCGTTAGCGTCACTAACCACTGATCAATACCTGCAAAAATAACATTAATAAACTACTAACCAACCCAAAATTTTAAAATAGGTTAGCAGATCTAACCCTCGGTTCCTTCTCAGGCAACAACACATCCATTTGTCTTCCATAAACTTCAAAGCTGGACTATCAACCGACTTCACATGCAAGAAAGTTAACCATTTGCTTACCTTTGCATGTATACCCCTTTACGTTAATCAAGCCAATATTTCTACATGAACCATTGCACGTAACATTAATATGCATAGTACAGTTTCATTGGACGGAGAAATTTTACATTAACCAACTAAATTCAATTCCATAGGTGAGAAGCTACACCAAAAAGAACTTTATCACACTATAAATAAAAATATGGAAAAACTATTGACTGAAAAAAATGATCATGTCAATATCTATTTCAAAACTATTTATCTAATTAGCAAGCTTATTAATTCATAGATCTTGAGCCATAAAAACATATGGGGTACATACCAAGGTTACGGTTATTGATGTCAATGAGTTCAATGCCATCAATTGCTAGCATGCGATCCATTTCATTCTAATCATGTTCCTAGAAACAAAAAGTAGAGATCAAAAGGAAATTGGTTAGTTGGTGCTGCACTGAATTTACGCACAAACAATAATAAACTAACAACAAACATGTGATTCATACAAAATCATCAAACTACACACAAATTAAAATTTCACACACACACACATACACACACATCATTAACAAAGACCAAATGGTGTTATTTATAGTATTTAATGATGGTGGTTGAAGGGTTTGTACATTTATTTGAAGGCAAATGAAAGGAGCAAATGATTAAATGAAAATAAAGGCTAGTAACACTTCGTATGGTTTCAATCATTTACATTTGAAACACTAAATATACCTGATATGTACTTACCACTTAAGCATGAAAATTAAATTAAGGTACTTATGCATGAAGCCTCCGCATAATGAAACTCTATTTTCTGTATTTAATTTCGAGCATTAGGTAACTTGTACTCTATGCAATCTTGACGCCTCCACATTAAATTAGAGGGCCTAATCTTATAGTATTATAGATAGATAGATTATTCTTGCAACCTTTCGCAACCCTTGCACTTCATCTAACCGACTTTAATTCTATACTAAATGCCATGTGATCAATTCGGGCAACCCTTGTGATGAGGCCAAAAATGAACCACTTTTAGGGGGTCATTTAAGCCCGGAATTGAATTTATTTGATCAAATATTGCCCTAAATCGTTCCTTTTGTGATTTTAGGTACTTTGGGAGTGAAATCTGGAAAAGGAAGCAATTCGGACGTTTTTGGAGCGTAAAAGTGAATAAAAGGCCAAAGACTTAATTTTCCAAGCTAGGAACAGTAGGTGGCGGCGTCAAGAGCAACAATTTGACGGCGTCAAGAGTAATTTTCATGACGGCCCAGTACAGGAATGAAGGCGTCACAAGGAAGAGCGTCAAGAGTAAAATACGTGACAGCCTGGAAAAACTTAATACATGACGGCGTCAGATGTAGATCAAGGCAGTCCGAGAATTCTTTTGGCGGCGAGATGACGGCGTCACCCATTTGGTCTTGACGCCGTCAGCCTCAATTTCCTATATATAGTTTTCTAATTTTCATTCATAAAAAAGGAACAAGTTTGGAGAAACCCTAAGGCCGAACCATATACGATTTTTACAGGTTTTTCAAGGGTTTTCAGCCCTTGAACCCTTACATGTGTAATTGAGATAAGTGTTCTTCTAATTCAATCAATATGTCTATGTGTTGGTTGTCTATATCTTGTGCTTGTCTTGATTCCACCATGCTAGGCTAGATTTATCTTGTGTTTGCTTAGATCTAATGAAACCTAGATGTTGATTATGTGTTGATTACTTGTTTATGGTTGTATTGGATGAATGATTTCGATGTTAGGCTTAAGAAAACTGGCAGATCTCCAAATGGTAACATGCTTGAACGTCTTAGGAAACATGAACCGATGTGCACTAGGTTTTATTGGTTGTATTTAATGCATGAGTAAATTCTAATGATCCCATGTTAGGAGCTTCTTAGCCGGCTCGACAGAGGAGTGAAGTAGGCACTCATAGGATTGGGGAATTAAGTGTGCCACCCCATGAATGGTATTAAGGAATACAATCCATCATCCACGCAACTATAACAAGTAATTAACGTGTAAAAGATATTTAGGGAGTAGTGAAATCTAAGTAAACACATTTTCTCCACTTATTGCTCACAACCTTAGTTTTATTTTCATTTCTGGTATTTTATTTTGATTGTATCTTTAGTATTGGGTTAGTTGACTAGCAACTAATTCCGCCCAAATCCTTCAAACCCGAGATTTTTACTTGCTTTCTAAAAAATATAAAAAATACAAAAATAATCATCCTTCACCTCTAGAACCAGTATTTAAGTTTTCTAATCCTAGCGACACTATTCCTAGCTGAACGATCAATCCCCCGGTACTTGTCACTATACTAAACTACAACGATCAGGTACACTGCCTGGTGGGGGTTGTAAGCTTCTCGAGATCCCTTGAGAGGTAAAGCCTGGTTCAATCCCCACGCATCAAGTTTTTGGCGCCGCAGCCCGGGGAATAGTTATTGTCTAGGTTAGAATCTCTTTTTATTAGGTCTACTTGCTAGATTCCTTTCTAGTAAGATTTTATTTTTATTTTTAGGTTTTCTTTAGTCTATCTTATTTCTTTGTGTTATTGTTCGTAACTCTTCACCACCTGCCATCATGGCAACCGACGAATCCTCTAACCTTAGGATCACTAGGAGTCGTAGTTCCACTAGAAACCTTGTCTTGCCTTATGCAGAACCCGAAAGAGAAATGCGTAGATTAAGACAATCTCACTCAACTCCTGAACCATCTAGCGTTGCCATCGATTTTGATGCACCCCTTTCTGAAGAAAATTCAGAAAATCACGTTACAACCCCTAGCTCCCAACCCAACAACGAGATGAGTACCCCTATCCCTAAGCGCCTTAAGGACTACTCATCCCCAACCCCTCGTGGCTTCTCAAATGCCATTGTCTACCCAAACGAACACACCAATGAGGTCTTGCATGTGAACGATGTTTGGCTTGTCCAAAGTGTGTGTAAGTTTTGTGGATTAGATGAGGAAGATCCAATTCAACACATTAAAGACTTCTTGAAAATAGTGGACACCCTCCATACGGATGGGGCTACTAGAGACACGTCCCGATTGCGATTATTTCCTTTCACCCTATATGAAAAAGCCCAAGAGTGGTATGATAAACTTCCTTCTGAATCTTGAAGGTAAAAGTCAAAGTACTGCTGTTACTGAAGAATGCTTAAAGTACTTCGAAGGAAACAAGGACTTATGTGCAATATTAGCTAAGGATTAATGTGTAATATTGAACGAATATTCTAGAATTAGTTAGGGATAATGACTTGTCGTTCAAGGATTATATGTTGTAAACCGACTTAAGGTTATCTATATAAAGAGCCTTAAGGGGTATTAGTCGATACAAGTTTTATAAGTTTTAGAGTTGTTCAAAGTCGATAAATAGTTAGGGATTGTTAGTGAATCTGTGTAACAAAGCAGGTTCAAAGTTTGGTTAATATAAAAGTTCTTCTTAAGCTTTGTGTTAGTAGATTCCGCATACTTTACAAGGTTAAACAGTGTTTCAATATTAATAGTGTTAAGTTTACTTAATATTATTAAATCTTTACAAGCTACAAAAGTAGTTTGATCAGAGTACATCGATCCAACAAGTGGTATCAGAGCTTGTGTTGGAAACTCTGATTAAGAAGACAAACCTTTAAACCGATTTCACTACAAACCCTTCAAGATGTCGACAGAAGCTGCACCTGCTCCCTGAATCACTGCTGTTAGAATCCCTATTGTTAAGAAGGGAGAATATGACTTATGGGCCATGAAGATGAGGCAGTACATTGCCATCACAGACCATGCACTGTGGGATGTGATTGTCAATGGTAACATGCAAATTGATGAACCAGTAGAGGTACCTGGACAACCAACACCACCTAAACCTACTGTACCTGCTGCTACCAAAAGAAATCAAGACAAAGCTCTCAACATACTGCTTTCTGCTATTCCTGATGGTCACTTATTAAAGTTTCATGATGCCAAGGATGCCAAACAACTATGGGATGCAATAAAGAAGAAGTTTGGAGGTAATGATGCTTCCAAGAAGATGCATAGGAATTTGCTGAAGCAACAATTTGAAACTTTCACTGTTGGTGAAAGAGAAGGTCTTGATTCTGCTTATGAAAGATTCCAAAATCTTCTGAGTATGCTAGAACTATATGATGCTGAGGCATCAGTTGAAGATGCTAATTTGAAGTTCTTGAGAAGTTTGCCATCAGCATGGCATGTAGTTGCTACTATGATCAGAGGACAACCAGGGCTGGATACTATGGACTTTGATGATCTCTACAACAATCTGAAGGTGTATGAGCATGAGATGAATGGTACTACAGGTTCAAGCATACATCAGAAACCCCAAAACATTGCTTTTGTCTCTTCTGAAAACATAAGCAGTACTTCCAATAAAGGTACTGCTTATCCTGTTCAAAGTACTGTGACTGAAACACAGGCTCCATGTACAACTATGGTCACCACCAATTCATCACAATCAATTACCCCCACCTCAGATGAAGTTCTATGTTCATTCTTTGCTCAACAAGCATCTCTACCTGTCACCTATCAAGAAGATGTATTGCAAATAGATGATGATGCTTTGGAAGAAATTGATATCAGATGGCAAGTTGCTATGCTCACTGCAAGGATCAAGAAGTATGTGAATAAGACAGGAAAAGGCATTAATTTCAGAGCTAAACAGGGAATAACATTTGATAAGTCCAAGATTGAGTGCTTCAACTGTCTAAGGACTGGTCACTTTGCAAGGGAATGCAAATTTGCAAAGTTTCAAGCAAACAAGATGATTGAACCACCCAAGCCTGAAAGAAAAGAGATTCTAATTACTGAACCAAAACCAAAAGCTTTGGTTGCTCAAGAGAATCTGTCAGAGATTGATTGGTCCAATGAGTTTGATGATGAACCTGTAACCTATTTAATGGTTGCATTGGAAGACTGGAGCACAACATTTGATGAAGAGCCTGGATATGCTGCTTTGGAGTCAAGAGATGGTCTAGGAAGCTTTGATTGGAGCATGGAGTTTAAAGAAGCACCTGTTCAGCTTGCTATGGTAGCTGCTTCACCAAGTTCATCCACTAGCTCTGAGGTATGCTCTAAGTGCAATGATATGTATCAAAAGTTACTTAGTGAATATGTAGCTGAAAGAGATAAATTTCAAAAGGCTAGGGCTGAGATAACTGGTTATCAATTGACTTTAGAGTCAATGGAGGCCAAAATCATTACACATGAAAACAATGAAGTAGCATGGGCTGAAACATATAAACAACAGGATTACCTAGTTAAGTTAAGTAAATGGAAACTAGGATGTAAGGTGTCTGAACTAGAGAAAGTGACTGCTGAAAGGGATAAGTTGTTAGAAAAACTTGCTGTGTGGAATGAAGCAGGTGTGTCACATGTTCAATTTGTTGAAAAGCAAAGAACATCAAATATTAAAACAGGCCTAGGTTATGATAATGATAGCAATGAAGGCATTCCATTTAAGGGCAAGGAACTAAATCTTATAGTAGATACCTCCACTAGTGATGAAGAGTTCATAAGTCTAGATGAAAACACTTCTAGTGATGAGGAATACCCTAGTCCAACACCTCCTTTATTTAAGAAAGAAAAGGGATATAATGCAGTTCCTAATCCCCCAGGTAGCTTTCAACCACCTAGAAAAGATGTTGACTGTTATGGTGTAGATAATCTAGAGTTTAGGAAAAAGCTTAAAAGTCAATCTAACCCTTAAACTTTAGAAAAGTCTGTTGAAACACCTAAGGTTGATGAGAACAAGTTTTCAAAACAAGCAGTACCTTCAAACACTTTTCGAAGTACTGCTGATTACTCAGCAGTACCTCAAAGAAAATATTTTCAAAATAAAAATCTTATGGAAGGGGATTTGGGGATATTGGTCCAAAGGTCTGTTATGTATGTTATAGTCCTCATCATTTGATTAAAGACTGTGATTATCATTCAGAATACTTAAGTAAATATCCAAAGACCAGAACTGCACAACCATGTCATAGGGAGAACAAGCCAGTTTGGAATTATACAAATAGGGTTAACCATAGTAATTTCTCAAAAGACTATAGGTACCCTCATCAGAAAAGGTCATACTCCAAACCCTCAGTACCTTCACAAAGTACTGATAGAAAGTTCCCTAACCAAGATGCTTCTAGCAAAAACTCAAGTGTAAGACCTAGGGGTTCAACTACTACAAACCTAGAAGGCCTTACAACACAAGAAAAGATGATAGAACCAAGAACCCAACTCCTAAAATTACAACTAAATGGGTTAAGAAAGAAAGTACTGTTGGGGTAGAACCAGTACTTTCAGAGGTTAAGGGTGAAAAAGGGAAAATTGATCATGATAAACCAACAGTTTTGGAAACAAAAACCTTAATTCTTGATCATGTTTTCAAAGACAGTAGTGATTACATACTCAAAAATTTTGAGTATGTCACTCCACAAGGGGAACACAAGTCAGTAATGGCTTGGGTTCCTAAAAATAACTAACCTTTTTCATGTGAATGCAGGGCAACCCAGAGGAGGAGCTTAAAGATCATCTTATTGTAGATAGTGGTTGCTCTGGCAGAATGACAGGAGAAAAGGAGCTCTTGTCAGATTTTAAAGCTTATTTTGGAGGAAAAGTTGCATTTGGGAATGATTCTGATGGAGGAAGAATAACTGGAAAAGGAACTATCAAGGCAAGAAACATTGATTTTGAAGATGTTAGATATGTGAAGGAGCTCAAATTCAACCTTTTGTCAGTCTCTCAGATTTGTGATAAGAAGTACCCTGTGTTATTTTTTGACACAGAATGTCTTATACTTTCTCCTGATTTCAAGTTAGAAGATAGAAACTTGGTGATGCTGAGAGCACCAAGAACTAATGATGTGTACAGCATAGACTTAAAGAATGTAAACTCTGTTGAAAGAGCAACATGTTTGATTGCAAGAGCAACTATGGAAGAAGCACATCAATGGCACAGAAGATTGGGGCATGTCAATTTCAAGAACATCAATAAGCTGGTCAGAGGTAATTTAGTTAGAGGTTTACCTTCTAAAACATTCAAGAATGATCACTCATGTCTTGCTTGTAAGAAGGGTAAACAGCACAAGGCTTCTTGTAAGAAGATTGATGAGAAAACCATTAGAGAGCCTTTGGAATTGCTGCACATGGATCTGTTTGGACCTGTTTCAGTTGTTAGTCTGAACAAGAAGAAGTACTGCTTGGTTGTAACAGATGACTGTAGCAGATTTAGTTGGGTCTTTTTCTTTTGCTTTAAAGATGAAACTTTTGATGCTATTCATGATCTTATAATAGCACTTGAAAATCAGTTAAGACTCAAGGTTAGAGGCATTAGATGTGATAATGGGACTGAGTTCAAGAATCAGTTAATGGATGAATTTTGTGCCAAGAAAGGAATTAAAAGAGAATTCAGCATTGCTAGAACTCCTCAGCAAAATGGAGTTGCAGAAAGAAAGAATAGAACTCTTATAGAAGCAGCAAGGACAATGCTTGCAGACTCTCAATTACCTGTTCCATTCTGGGCTGAGGCTGTAAGTGCTGCTTGTTATGTGTTGAATAGAGTATCAGTGACTAAACCTAAAATGAAGACACCTTATGAGTTACTCATGGGAAAGAAGCCAAGCATCAAGTTTATGAAACCTTTTGGATGTCCCTTAACCATCTTAAACACTGCTGATAATTTGGGCAAATTTGATGGAAAATCAGATGAAGGATATTTATTGGGATATTGTACCAATAGCAAAGGATTCAGAGTGTACAACAGGGCTACCAAAAAGGTTCAAGAATGTCTTCATGTTGATTTTCTGGAAGAACAAGAAAATTCTAAAGGTAAAGGTCCTGATTGGATGTTTGATCTTGATTTAATGTCTTCATCAATGAATTATGTACCTGTAAGGGAAGAAAATCAAGCTGCTCCCACTGAAGAAGAAGCACAGTACATTGTTCATGATGTTAATTTAAGATCTGAAGATGAGCTAAATGATAATGCCAATGAAGAAAAGAAAAGTACTTCTGAGCCTCAAGGTACTGCTAAACCTAACAGTACTGTTGGTCCTGAAAGTACTGTTCCACCACAAATCCCAGTATCTGATGAAGATCAAGCCATTCAAGATGAACTTTCTAGGATGCTTTTTCAAGAAACAATGGCTAAGTCTTATGAAGATGAACAAAGGAGAGCTTATGAAGCAGAAAAGAAGAAGGCAAAAGGCACTGCCAATACTTTACCCCAAAGTACTGCTAATCCATTTGAAAGTACTTTTCAACCTTTAGATACTTCAAATTGGATAAATATTGATGCTGTTAATGATTCTAATATGCCTGACTTAGAAGATATTGATGATCCAAACAAGATTACTTTAGAAGACACTGATGATGAATTGGATCAAGAAGGCATTTTCTCAAATTCTAATGAAGATCCTGATATAACTAATTTGGAAGATAATCTTGAAGTCTCACCAACTCCTACTCTCAGAATTCACAAAACTCATCCTGTTACCAACATAATTGGACCCTTAGCTTCAGGGGTGCTCACAAGGACTAAGGCTAAGAACATACTTCTTTACTTAGTTTTATCTACAAGCAAAACAGGGTGAATCACAAAGATCAGAAGTTGTGTTTATTTGCTTGTTTTCTATCTCAGGAAGAGCCCAAGAATATCAAACAAGCATTAGCCAAGGAAAGTTGGGTGGAAGCTATGTTAGAAAAACTCCTACAGTTTAAGCTTCAAGAAGTTTGGGTACTATGTGATTTAGCTGATGGAAAGAAACTGATTGGAACTAAATGGGTCTTCAGGGTAAAAAGAGATGAAAGAGGGAATGTTATCAAGAACAAGGCAAGGTTAGTGGCTCAAGGATATAGACAGGAAGAAGGAGTAGACTATGATGAAGTTTTTGCTCCTGTGGCAAGGCTTGAAGCCATCAGGCTTTTTTTGGCTTTTGCATCCTATATGGGATTTCCTGTATATCAAATGGATGTTAAAAGTGCTTTTCTATATGGCAAAATTACAGAAGAAGTTTATGTCAAACAGCCTCCTGGTTTTGAAGATCCTGCACACCCAAACAAAGTCTACAAGGTAATCAAGGCTCTGTATGGCCTTCATCAAGCTCCAAGAGCATGGTATGAAAGACTTTCCAATTTTCTACTACAACATGGTTATAGGAGAGGAGCTATTGACAAGACTTTGTTTATCAAGAGAGATAAGAAGGATATAATGCTTGTCCAAGTGTATGTAGATGATATTATTTTTGGTGCTACTAAGCAATCTATGGTGAAGGAATTTGAAGATCTTATGCAGAAAGAGTTTCAGATGAGTTCAATGGGAGAATTAACATTCTTCTTGGGACTTCAAGTGCAACAGTCAAGCAGTGGAATATATATTTGTCAAGATAAGTATGCTGCAGATATTCTTAAGAGATTCAATTTCACAACTGTTAGGCCTACATCTACACCAGTGGATACTAACAAACCTTTGGGAAAAGATGAAGAAGGAGAAGATGTTGATGTCACACTATACAGGTCTATGATTGGATGTCTCATGTATTTAACTGCATCAAGACCTGATATTACTTTTGCTGTATGTTTATGTGCAAGACATCAAGTTCATCCAAAGGTATCCAACTTGAATGCTGTCAAGAGAATTTTCAGGTATCTTAGGCAACAACCTAAGCTAGGCTTATGGTATCCTAGAGATTCACCTTTCCATCTCCAAGCTTTTTCAGACAGTGATTATGCTGGAGATAACTATGACAGAAGATCCACAATTGGAGGATGCCAGTACCATGGAAGCAGATTAGTGTCATGGCAATGTAAGAAGCAAACAATTGCAGCAACTTCTTCCACAGAAGCAGAGTATGTAGCTGCTGCAAGTTTTTGTGCACAAGTACTTTGGTTGCAGAATCAGCTTTTGGATTATGGATTCAATTTCAAAAATACTCCTATCAACATTGATAATGAGAATACTATCTGTATTGTCAAGAATCCAGTGTATCATTCCAAGACCAAGCACATTCAGATTAGACATCACTTTATAAGAGATTGCTATGAACACAGGCTTATCAATGTGGTTAAAGTTCATACTGATGATAATGTAGCAGATCTACTCACAAAGGGTTTTGATGTTTCAAGATTTACCTTTTTAGTTGTGAGTATTGGCATGATTAATATGTAAGCTATTTTTTAGGGGAGGCATTAGTAGTTATTAGTTAGTCATTATTTGAGGGGAGGCTATATGTATCATTCAAAAGAAAAGGTTTTATTCATCATTCTGCAAGTTCTTACAACAACCATTCAGAAAGTTCATACATCATCATTGTTGTTACCAAGCTACTGACACAGACACAGACAACACAAGACTAAACAAACCAACATCTACCACAACCTACTACCAAGCTTCACACACCTACTCCATAGGCCTTTTTCCCTTGCCCTCATAGTTATGCTTTCCCTTTTGAGCAGTTTTTCTCTTGTCATCAAAAGAAGCCTGCTTTCTTGGGCAAGCCAGGCCAAGAACTTGTTTGGGAGGTCTCTCTTTCCTTGGAGCAGGCCACTTCATGTTTTGTATTGCTGATTCCAGGGCTTGAGTCAACGCATGTGGAAGCTCATTAGCCAGAGATGAACCAGGGACATATTTTTTCTTCTTGGGCTTTTTGTTGGTAGTGCTGGCTGCTGATGAGGCGAAAAATGATCCGTTTTTAGGGGGTCATTTAAGCCAGAATCCGACTTTATTTGATCAAATATTGCCCTAAATCGTTCCTTTTGTGATTTTAGGAGTTTGGAGAGTGAATTCTGGAAAAGAAGCCATTTTGGACGTTTTTGGAGCATAAAAGTGAAGAAAACGGCAAAGTATCAATTTTCCATGCTGAAGACACTAGGTGACGGCGTCAAGAGTTATGCCCTGACGGCGTCAGACATCAAGAATAAAACACCGTAGTTGATGACGGCGTCAAAAGTCATCCTGACGGCGTCAAAGTGCCAAGAATAAAATACCGTGGTTGGTGACGGCGTCACATAGGCCGTCATAAGTAGATCAAGGCCGTCCGAGGAAGTATTTGGCGGCGAGGTGCCGGCGTCACATGGTTGTCTTGACGCCGTCAGCCCAGTTTTCCTATATATAGTTTTCTAGTTTTTTCATAAAAAAGGGAGAGAGAAGTTTTGGTGAAACCCTAAAGACGAATTTGGTGTATCTTTTACAGGTTTTTCAAGGGTTCCAAACCCTTGATACCTTGCATTGTAATTGAGATAAGTGTTCTTCTAATTCAATCAATATGTCTATGTGTTGGTTGTTTATATCTTGTTCTTGTCTCAATTCCATTATGCTAGGCTAGATCTCTTTTGTGTTTGCTTAGATCTAATGAAACCTAGATGTTGATTATGTGTTGATTACTTGTCTATTCCTGTCTTGGATGAATGATTTTATATGTTAGGCTTAAGAAAACTGGCAGATCTCCAAATGGTAACATGCTTGAACGTCTTAAGAAACATGAACCGAGGCGTACTAGGTCTTTATTGGTTGTATTTAATGCATGAGCCACTGTTTACAATCCCTATAGTTGTGCTGGGTCATGGTGTAGGAGGAGATAAGAGCTCATAGAGTTGGGGAGTTATGTATGCCACCCCACGAATGGTATTAAGGAATACAATCCGTCATCCATACAAGTATAACAAGTAATTAACGTGTAAAAGATATCTAGGGAGTAGTGAAGTCTAAGTAAACACAATTTCTCCAATTACTGCTCACAACCTTAGTAATAATTAGTTTAATTTCATTTTCTGTATTTTATTTTGATTGCATCTTAGTTTTGGGTTAGTTGAATAGCAACTAATTCCGCCCACTCTTCCAAAACCCGAGATTTTACTTTGCTTTCATAAAAATATAAAAATACAAAAATAATCATCCCTCACCTTTAGAACTAGTAATTAGGTTTTCTAATCCTAGCGACACTATTCCTAAGCTGAACGATCAATCCCCCGGTACTTGTCACTATACTATACTACAACGATCAGGTACACTGCCTGGTGGGGGTTGTAAGCTTCTCGAGATCCCTCGAGAGGTAAAGCCTGTTGCGATTCCCACGCATCAAGTTTTTGGCGCCGCAGCCCGGGGAATAGTTATTGTCTAGGTTAGGATTTATTTTTATTAGGTCTACTTGCTAGATTCCTTTCTAGTAAGATTTTATTTTTATTTTTAGGTCTTCTTTAGTCTATCTTATTTCTTCGTGCCTTTGTTCGTAACTCTTTACCATCTGACATCATGGAAGGTGGTAACATCTTTGAACCCATCATCCCACCACAACAAAACCCACCATTAGAACCCCTTAGGCCCCGAACCTTAGGAGAGTATTCCCGACCTAGCCACCAAGGCTACCGAAACACCATTGAGCTCACCGGAGACAATGTGACCCCCTTGCGATCCGACACCATCCGGTTGGTGCAAAGCGGATGTGCATTCCATGGACTTCGTTCCGAAGATCCAAACCAACACCTTAAGGACTTCCTCAAAATCGTAGATTCCATAGACCTAGGTGTTGAAACTAGAGAGACTACCCGTTTACGCCTATTCCAATTCTCTCTACGGGATCAAGCTAGTCAATGGCTTGAGCGTTTACCCGCGGGATCCATCACCACATGGGATGATCTCACCACTCGTTTCCTTGCTCAATTTTTCCCACCGGGGAGAACTACTAAGCTTAGGAATGACATCTTGATGTTCCAATAACGTCAAAATGAATCTCTTTATGAAGCATGGACTCGTTTCAAGGACTTACTCCAAAAAGTCCCTCATCATGGCATAGATCTTTGGCTCCAAGTCCAAATCTTCTATGACCATATCGACATCTCCACGAGGCGAACCATTGACCAATCGGCCGGTGGTAAGCTACGTGACCTTAGTGCGGAACAATCATGGGAACTCATAGAAGATCTTGCTCTCTATGACAACGAAAGTTGGAATGATCCCCGTGATTTGAACAAAACGGTCAAGGCAATATCTTTGCCTTCGAACGATTCTAGCACTCCCGACCGTAGGATCATGGAACTTGAAGGTCGAGTCAAGTCTCTCATGAAATCTTACGAAGCTCATAAACCTTCAAGCCAAGTAAGCAGAATCGCTTCTACATGCAAACTGTGCAATGGCCCTCATGAGACCTATAACTGCATGGAACTTCCAAAACGTGCTTATAACGAATTCACATCATCACACATAGGTCAGGGTCCTCGAACTTCTGCCGAAGCCTGTGAGGCATGGAAGGATAAACCTGATTTTAGAGGGTATCGAACACGAAGTGTATCCTTCAATGACTCCTCACCACTCACTTGGTCCGAGCATTTTCCATCACAAGGCATTCCTAGGCAAAGCTGTGAAGATACTCTAAAGAAATTCATTCTCTCTCAAGAACTACAGCTCGCTACGCTCGAGGCCAAATTCAAACAACAGCAGAATGATGTAAACAACAAGATTTGTAATCTGTTGACTGCTATCAAAGAGCATATTGATAATAAGCCCGTTCCCGTTAATGAGGTTAAATCTGCTACCATCATGAGTCCACCAGCCTCCCCTGTAAAAATAAAAAGTCCTAGCAAGCTATTCAAACATCTGTATCCTAACGGAAAAGAACCTGTCAACCCCCCTGGACCAATCCACTTTGTAAACACCATCACCACGATATCTACTTCAACACCCAACCCAACCCAACAACAACCTAACAAATTCAGTCAGACAGCGAAAGATGAGACCTCAAGGGTTGACCATGATTTGGCAAGAAAACCTACCGACTCACCCGAGCAATACACCGCGCAAGAATCCGACAAACCGGATGAAAGGAAAGAGAAATCGGAAGAGCACGAGAAAGATCCAACCATTTTGGGTAAATCTATTATAGAAGAACCCGAGAGAAAAATGGAGGATGTTATTAGTGTGGGTAACAATCATACTAAGGAAAGTAACCCTAAAGTTTTCAAGATCCCCTGTACCATTAAGGAAAAGCTTTTAACCGATAGTCATATAGATCCTAGCTTCCCAGTCAACATAATCCCCCTCTCCCTATACCACAAAACCTTCCCAGAGCACGTTGCGTGCAAGAAAGTAATAGAGAATGTATCAATTAGGATTGGAGAGCTTGATTACAATACTGACCTCACCGTGGTTGATGACGTGGACCCTTTCACCAATCAAACGTTAACCCACCTTGTCCTCGGGATACCATTTATCAATGAATCGGGAGCAATCCTTGATGAGAAAGATGGTAGTGTAGTACTCACCAATGGTGTTAGGAAGGTAATCTTTCGTAGGGATAGTGAGGAGGTGTACGAGTATCGTCCCTCTCTTGAGGGGAATCTATATGGGTCAAAGGATGGAGAGTTGGGGAAGATAAGACGACGTGATCCGAATAATCTCAAAATCCCTTGCATGATCGGTCATAAGTACTTCGATAACATATACATTAATGTATTCCTGCCAAAGAATTTTATGTCATTGTTTCATTATAACAATATCTGCAGATGGGGGATGATTTATAAGGGAGAGAAAGTGATTGGTAAGGATCATGAAATCCAGGTGTTTGTAGGAAATATGGCATTCCCTATGGAATTCACAATTGTAGATAACATAGAGGACTATGTCGACCCTAGGTTATCACAAGTCGTCTTTGGAGCACCCTTTTGTGAAATCACTAATTTGATAGTGGATGACTTGAACGGAATCATGACCTTCACTGATGGGATTAGGAGGATTTCATACCAAACGCCATACAAGAGAAAAGACCTTAAGGGAATAGATTGTGACGGGCTTGATATGATGAGCTCCCAACTTATCTTGTGTGATGAAGATGTTAGGAGAGGGTGTAGGAATATTTCTGATTTATCATGTGGATTCTTTAAGAATGTTAGTAAGCTTGGTTCTAAGTATCGACAAGATGTTTTTAAATTCGAAGATCCGAAGTACTTGCACTATGAAAGCGATACTAGTTTAGAAGACGACCTAGAGAGTGGAACCAATGATGAGATCATGTAGTAACCCATGACTTTGAGTCTAGCTACAAGACTCGTAAATAAAGAAAAGCGCTTCTCGGGAGGCAACCCATGTTTTGTGTGATTTTATTTGTTTGATAGTTATTTGCTTCCGTATGCATGTTTTATTTTTATTGTTGGTTGATCATGTTTCTCAATTGAAATGTGGAAATACTTTATTATGTTGTTTGGCCTAGTCTTAACTTCAACCTAAAGGTATTTTTGCAAAAGATAAGTGTAAGGGGAAACCCCAAATATGTTTTTAAGAAACAAACCGATCATGATTCTCTACAATATTAAATGAACATGTATATTCGTATTTGTTAGAGTCAAATGCTTGTATTGAGTCACAATGAAGTTTTGCAGGATTTTCCAGGAAGTAGGACAAAGTTTTTCCAGAAATTTTCCGGAAACTTAACATAAGAATTTCTGCAGGTCCATTCTGACGGCGTCAGAGTATTACTCTTGACGGCGTCAGGAGTTAAAAATCTGGAAATTTTACCGGTTTTGTTTTTCTAACGGAGTCTTATGGTTTTTGTGAATTATTAAGTTTTATAATCTCCAGGAAATCTGCAAACGTCATTCCACAAGCATTATATCTTACTTTGTTTTCTAGGATTTAGTAACTTATATAGGATGCCGCCGATTTTACGCGAGGTTGTCTTGTCTATTGTTGTCAGGATTTACAGGTTATGTATGACAAGAAGATGATTTATATTCTGGAAGGGAAGCTTTGATTGTTCGTTTTCTTGGAGGAAGATCTAACCTGGCCAACCTATAATCCATACCGAGTGAATCAGGGGAGTATTTGATTTCATTCTCTTTACTTCTTAACTTTTACATTCTTTACTTGAACATTGGGGACAATGTTCATCTTAAGTGTAAGGGGAGGGTAAAAAGATGATACCTTACATATGCACTTTCGCTTGAGTTTGTTTTGTTTGATAGTAGATGTGTAATAAAACTATGAGAAATACTTGTTAGTGTAATTTTAGCGCCAAATTTAAAATTTTTTACAACATTTAGGAGTGAAACTTTAGCCATAGCAAGCGTCTCATGGATAGGAGGTTGTATGACTAGCACATAACCGTATATTCAGAAAAATTTTCCACCAAAAAATGTGAGGTTCGCCTTTAGATTTGATAGGAAAAGCATTTACTATTAGTGCTTATGAGTGTACCGGTAGCATTTAGATTCTAGAACTTGCGTTAGTGATGCATCCCGAGACCGCTAGTGAGACTACATTCGTGTAGTAGGATTTACTACATGATAAGAGGCATTAGGATTACCCTTGTGTTAAACCCGTATTATAATTACTTGACCATTTAAGTCATATTACTTGACTAGTTAAGTCAACTAATTTTTCCCACACCCTTAGCGTTGTACTCATTTTTAGTACACGAAACCCCTAGTACACCCCTCCGAGCCTATCTTTTCGTTTCTAACTTTAAGCATCTTACTTAAAGGAAGAATTTGTTACACCCCACTTAAATGTACAACCAAATCGCCTTAGCCTTCCGTGTATGCGCTCATTTTTAGTGCATTATTGTTATTTGTTAAACCCTAAGTTAACTTTCTAATTGATTACATGGTTGCTAAGTCGAGTCATATCCTTGTACATATTGTTTTGGGACGATTGGGACTCATGGGTAAGTACTTATTTTATGGAGTAATGGGGAAGAACATCATATTATTACCCCCATATGTACGTTAATCTTAAAAGTGCTCCAAGTGTTTTGATTTTCTTAATTCGAGTCATTAGATTAGTTTAAGTGTAAAGTATGTAAAGACTCAAGTGTAAGGGGAATGCTCATACTCCTATGATGTATTATTTTGGATGGTAGGGTAAGAGTGTATGCAAAAAAAAAAAAAAAAATCGAAAAAATCAAGAAAAAAAGAAAGAAAAAAAAAAAGAAAAAGAGAAAAACATACGGACTACCATCCCGTTTTTATTCTATGTTCATTTTATGTTTTTGTTATTTTTCATTTATTAGCTTAAGTCGAGTCTAGTCTTGGCTTAGCAACGCCATCTTGTACATGTAATTAACCAAGATTGTTAACTCGCCACCAGTAAAACTTCCTTTATCCAACAAAACCGTGTAATTCATATCCCTATACCTAACGTTACAACCCTTTAAAAGACCTCTTTGATAGTTTATCCTAGGTGCTTACGCCATGTGGTGGAGGTTTGATCCTTTCCCAAGCCTATGGTAATCTATTTTGCTATGACAGGTAGTGAGAGATATCTTCCATTTCCATAATTTTATATTACTTTATTACACCCGAGAGATGTGAGTATCTAAACACTATTTGTGAGGTGCTTGTGTATGACCTCCGTGCTTGTCTATTGGTCTTTAGTGGAACGATTATTTGTTGTAATTACTTTTATATTAGTGTTAAATGACCCCTAACTTGTCTTTTGAGTAGAATAAAAGCTCATTTGCTTGAGGACAAGCAAATCTCAAGTGTAAGGGTATATGATGAGGCGAAAAATGATCCGTTTTTAGGGGGTCATTTAAGCCAGAATCTGACTTTATTTGATCAAATATTGCCCTAAATCGTTCCTTTTGTGATTTTAGGAGTTTGGAGAGTGAATTCTGGAAAAGAAGCCATTTTGGACGTTTTTGGAGCATAAAAGTGAAGAAAACGGCAAAGTATCAATTTTCCATGCTGAAGACACTAGGTGACGGCGTCAAGAGTTATGCCCTGACGGCGTCAGACATCAAGAATAAAACACCGTAGTTGATGACGGCGTCAAAAGTCATCCTGACGGCGTCAAAGTGCCAAGAATAAAATACCGTGGTTGGTGACGGCGTCACATAGGCCGTCATAAGTAGATCAAGGCCGTCCGAGGAAGTATTTGGCGGCGAGGTGCTGGCGTCACATGGTTGTCTTGACGCCGTCAGCCCAGTTTTCCTATATATAGTTTTCTAGTTTTTTCATAAAAAAGGGAGAGAGAAGTTTTGGTGAAACCCTAAAGACGAATTTGGTGTATCTTTTACAGGTTTTTCAAGGGTTCCAAACCCTTGATACCTTGCATTGTAATTGAGATAAGTGTTCTTCTAATTCAATCAATATGTCTATGTGTTGGTTGTTTATATCTTGTTGTTGTCTCAATTCCATTATGCTAGGCTAGATCTCTTTTGTGTTTGCTTAGATCTAATGAAACCTAGATGTTGATTATGTGTTGATTACTTGTCTATTCCTGTCTTGGATGAATGATTTTATATGTTAGGCTTAAGAAAACTGGCAGATCTCCAAATGGTAACATGCTTGAACGTCTTAAGAAACATGAACCGAGGCGTACTAGGTCTTTATTGGTTGTATTTAATGCATGAGCCACTGTTTACAATCCCTATAGTTGTGCTGGGTCATGGTGTAGGAGGAGATAAGAGCTCATAGAGTTGGGGAGTTATGTATGCCACCCCACGAATGGTATTAAGGAATACAATCCGTCATCCATACAAGTATAACAAGTAATTAACGTGTAAAAGATATCTAGGGAGTAGTGAAGTCTAAGTAAACACAATTTCTCCAATTACTGCTCACAACCTTAGTAATAATTAGTTTAATTTCATTTTCTGTATTTTATTTTGATTGCATCTTAGTTTTGGGTTAGTTGAATAGCAACTAATTCCGCCCACTCTTCCAAAACCCGAGATTTTACTTTGCTTTCATAAAAATATAAAAATACAAAAATAATCATCCCTCACCTTTAGAACTAGTAATTAGGTTTTCTAATCCTAGCGACACTATTCCTAAGCTGAACGATCAATCCCCCGGTACTTGTCACTATACTATACTACAACGATCAGGTACACTGCCTGGTGGGGGTTGTAAGCTTCTCGAGATCCCTCGAGAGGTAAAGCCTGTTGCGATTCCCACGCATCAGCTGCATCAGTTATGGAAGAGTTTGCAACACTTACTGATGAGGAAGATTCATTGGGTCTCATCCATTGAACATGGGGAGGGAAGTAGTCCAACCATCCTGGATCTTCAAACTCAGAATCAGAGTAGTAGCTTATCTCTGAATCAGTGGAGCCCTCAGAGTCAGAGGAGATGTTGATAAAAGGAATATGACTCATTGTGTTTATTAGTTTTTTGTGTTCTGATAGTGAAGAAAAAGATGAAGGAAATTTGTTGTTGGTGAAGTTGCTTTTATTGGCAAAGTAAAGGTTAATGGTCATTGAATGAAGTGTATTGAAGTTCACTTACCATGGTAGTTTTGGGCATTAATTTGGGGAGATAGTCATTAATCAGGGTTGACTTTCAAAGATATTTTGGTCAAATAGTCAACATTCAAGATTTTTTTTTGGGAAAGTACTTTGGTCAACATACTGTGTGGGTTTATAACGGAAGGTACTGCTCCATATTTTGTGGAACGTACTGCTTGGTGCTATTAAGGGTACGCTGACGTGTCAGATACTGTTCCAACGGTCAGATTTGCGGCTAACAAACTTTCGAAAGATATGGGGATAATCACTTCCAAAAATAATGGTAAACTCATTAATTAACCGTGATTTTTTGTATCTTATCCTTATATACTTCATATCTTTTCTTATTTATTCACCCTTATTCACCTTTCTTGTTACTTAAACTCATTCCTACTTTTCACCGATCATCACTTTTCTCTCTCTAAACCTAATCACCATGGCCAATCGACGAACCAACACCAAACATAACATGATAGCAAACCTTGAGAAAACCCAAGATAACCTTGACTTTCATGGAATTATTGACTTTCTCACTGGAACCAACATCTGTTACTCAATCCTAGTCAACCCAGAGATTATTGGACCTTGGATACAAGCGTTTTGGGATACAGCAAGGTCACAGGTTGAAGATGGAGAGGATATTATTACTGCTACAGTTGCTGGGAGAGCTATTCGTGTCACAGAAGCAACAATCAGAGAGGCTCTGTTATTTGATGATGAAGGAGGCTCTGTTTTGTTTGGTAAACAAGAGATTTGGAACACACTCAGAGACATTGGGTATGAAGGACCTTTGAATAAGCTTACTTTTCAGAAAGCTATGGTTAGTCCTCATTGGAAATTTCTTATACATGTTTTGCTTCATTGTTTGAGTCCAAAGAGTACTGCTTGGGATCAGTTTAGCCATTCCATAGCTTCTGCCTTTGTTGGTCTTATTACAAATCAACCTTTCAATTTCTCATACATGATCCTTGAAGGTATGCTTACTCATATTAAGGCTGGCAAACCTTTTCTAATGTATCCTAGATTTGTTCAATACTTTTAGAGAATCCATTAGATGGGATACCAAAACCTCAGAATTATGTACCTACCATTAGGATGCCACCTAAAGTGTTCACTTTTATGTCTCATAAGGGAGTAAATTTTTCGGGTAGGAATACACCTCTCAATGCTTATATGTTAGAGGTAGCTCAATCTGTTAGGGATGAAGAAAACAATAGTGGTTCTGCACATTCTAATAATGATGATCAACCTGATTCTGCTGAGCATCCCGCCTTAGTACATACCCCTACACCACCTATTGTTTCCCCTCAGCATGGTGTTTCAAGTGAAAGGACTCCCTCAGTGTCAGCATCCTTGGATAAATATGTTTCTGCTCAAGGTACTTCTCCACAAAGTACTTCTTTTAAAGGTACTGCTTCAGAGGATACACAGGTACCTACTCCCAATGATTATACTTCCACAGGTGGGTTTCAAACACCTGGAGGAGATGAGGGAATTGAAGGTGCTATGAGTATTTTTGATTTGACTAAGGAATTGGAGAAGATGAAGACAACTGTTAAAACTCAGGCTGTAGAAATCAAGAAGCTAAGACAGAAGTTCAGAAGGTTGAAGAAATTTGTTTGGCCTCTTGTTCAGAATTTTAGGCTTTATGTGAAAGAAAAGAAGCAGTCTCAGAAGCTAAAGTCAAAATCTTCAAAGAAGTCTTCTAAATCCAAAAGGAAGCATAGGAGGTCATCATTTACCAAATTGGGGAGGAATCAAGATGAGAATTTGGATAAAGATGATGCTGAGGTTAAATATTCAGAAGATGCTCATTTGTGGCAATATCCAGAAAGTCCAAAGACTTTTGTACCAGAAAGCTATATTGAAGAGGATATGAATATTGCACAAGAAGATGTGAATATTGCACAAGAGAAAGATACTGAGCAAGAAGATGATGAGCAAGAAATTGTTAAGTAGGATGTGGATGCACAGAACATTCAAAGTGCTGGTGTTCAAAGTACTGCTGCAGAAAACATAAGTCTGCAAGGTACTGCTTCTAGGAATATTGATGAAAGTGGAGTCACTGCAGCTGGACCTTCTACAATGAATTATGAAGATGAAGCTGGTCCTTCTACTTTTGTACAGCAAGAAGAAGTAAGAGTACATACTGCAAGTGATGATGAAACAATTGCTCAAGTTATGATGAATTTGAGAAGACCTACTGGAGGAATACATATTTCTGAGCCTGCACAAAAACATGTTGAAAGTACTTCTGAATCAGAAGAGCTAGATCCAAAAGATAAAGGGAAAGGGATCAAGGTTCAGAAAGATGTTAAGAAGAAATTTCCTATTGCTCAAATTAAAGAATTAGATATTGCAGAGGATGAAAGCTTGCTAGAAAGCAACAAGCTGAGTATGATGCTGAGTATTTGGCAGAAGTTAGTAGGCCAATTACAAAGAAGCCAATGACTATTGCTCAGGAAAGGAATTGGATGATAACTTTCTTGAGAAGAAGAGGACACAAGAATTTACACAAAATGAGGTATCCAGAAGTGAAAGCTCTGTGGGATAAAGTACAAGAAGATATCAGAAAAGAAGTAGAAAACTTTGTACCCATGGAAGTTGATAGAAAGAAGAAATTAGAAGATATCGGAAAGGAACAAGCTGAGGAAAGAAGATTGAAAAGAAAGAAAGTAGTTCAAGATGATCAACTAACAAAAAGATTGAAGATGATTCATGAAGACACAGTTGATGAACTTAGAAACTATTTCAGAGTTGTAGACTTTGAGAATAAGAAGACTGAAGATTCTGGAAAGAAGTCCAAGATAATCTCATTCTCTGTGGTTGAATCAAAAGAAGGGAATTATCTTATGTTCAACAGAGAAAATGAAAGCTTCACAACATTCAATATGTTATGGGATGTGTTGCATTGTATTACAAGGGCAGATCTGTATGACTTATATGTGCAAGTGCAGACATACTATGCAGATATTGAAGCTTCAGGAGTGGGATTAATTTTGCTTGGAGACTTAATTACCATCTGGGAAACTGAAGAAACAAGTGTTGATCCTCTGTGGAATGATCAAGAGAATTGGGAAATCACAAGATGGAGATTCTTTGAGTCATCAGGACTTCATACACTAGAGATGGAAGATGGTACCATGATTCATATGCTTGTTGAGAGGAGATATCCATTGATTAGAGAAATTATGCTCAGAATGCTGGATCATGGAATGGAACTTGAAGATGAATCTGAAGTAGCTTTGGATGTTATCAAGCTATTTATCAGATGGATCAAGTCTGAAGAGTAATATTGCATAATACTGTTATGATTTGTTTTGTAAAATAAGTATTTTTCAAAGTACTGCAAAGACAAACAGTACTTTAACAAAGTACTGCTTACTGATATAAAATAGTATAAGTCCTTTAAAATAAAATAAAATGTTTTGATGTTTAAAAGAAAAGTAAAAGGATTTGAAAAGTAACACATGGTGTTAGTATTTATACTGCACAACAAATGGTAATCAACTCACCATGTTTAACAGACAAGAAAGAGTTTGACTTATCATGAGGGTACGGCTCTGATGTGATAATCAAATCCGTTTTTAGTTGACAATTTACTAAAAATTATATGGTTTTAACTCACCATATCTGTATAAGTAAAGAGTTGGCTAGCCCACAAGGAAAAATGGCTTGTGGTAAAGGCTGTGGAAAATCCATTTTTGGTAATTAGTTCACCATGATTTATATCAAAGAACTAACTAGTCCAAAAGCAAACGGCTATTGGTAAAGACTACTCAAATCCGTTGATAGCTGATGATTTGCTAAAAATCATAATTTTCAATGATTCACCTCTCACAGGAGTTAACACACCTGGAAGTGATGAGAATAGTATGAAACTTTTAAAGATTTGATGATTACTGTACTAAAATGTTGCTGAGTTGCTGAGAAGATTTACTGAAAGAAAAGATGCTGATGAAGAGTACTTTGACACATGACAGATAGAAGACAAAGAAATAAAGAAACAATCTTTCTGAATGATTAAAGATAACAAAGAAACTTGAAATCGAGCAAGTGGAGTTCAAGTTAGGGGAGGATTGTTGGGATATAAAATATCAAAGTACTTCTGTATGTCAAAGTACTGCTGCATGAAGAATAAAGTCAAAGTACTGCTGAAGGTAAAAGTCAAAGTACTGCTGTTACTGAAGAATGCTTAAAGTACTTCGAAGGAAACAAGGACTTATGTGCAATATTAGCTAAGGATTAATGTGTAATATTGAACGAATATTCTAGAGTTAGTTAGGGATAATGACTTGTCGTTCAAGGATTATATGTTGTAAACCGACTTAAGGTTATCTATATAAAGAGCCTTAAGGGGTATTAGTCGATACAAGTTTTATAAGTTTTAAAGTTGTTCAAAGTCGATAAATAGTTAGGGATTGTTAGTGAATCTGTGTAACAAAGCAGGTTCAAAGTTTGGTTAATATAAAAGTTCTTCTTAAGCTTTGTGTTAGTAGATTTCGCATACTTTACAAGGTTAAACAGTGTTTCAATATTAATAGTGTTAAGTTTACTTAATATTATTAAATCTTTACAAGCTACGAAAGTAGTTTGATCAGAGTACATCGATCCAACAAGCTCCCAAAGCCATACGTATTTTCAGTTTTTTTTTATCTAAACAAAAAATATAAACCAAATTTATTAAAAGTTTGACCAACCAATTCAAGCTTTTTATTGGCTAATAAGAAGATTTGATTTTTTCATGTGACAAAATCAAGCTTTCTTATTCGTTCAATTTGGTTTCACAAAAAAGCTCATTTTCAATTTTTTGTTTTCTCTTAAGGGTTTTGCTAACCTTTACCCACTGAGTAAGGATTAATCTATTTATAAAAGAAATGTTTTAATTCATTTAAGTGAAAATCATGTTCAAATATAGTAATTTATAAGTTCATTTAATGTGTATTTAATGCATTGTTTGGTAAATTAAGAAAATTTGTGTTCATTAATTACACATTAACCTCTGCCCAGTGGGCATTGGTTAGCAAAATGCTTCTCTTAATGTACGAAAGATTATCATTTACGCAAGAATTCCCAGATTTTAAGTTAAGATAAGATAAAATTAAAAGTTACAAAGTTGTCCACCTAATAGGAGTGTATTTATGTCAAGACTTAATGTTAAGTTTGGACAACTAATATTATCATTTATAGCAAGGTCTCAAAAGTTATACATTAATATAAAAAGGTTAAAAGGTTTTTCACATAGTACATTCTCTTATACATTATCCTATATATATATTTAGCGTGTAAAACGCCACCGTTTTTGCCCCTATTTTCCCGCCAAAAAAAATGGCCCATCCATTAGCCTGTTTTCAGCCCGTTGGCCTGTTTTCTTGGGCCCTCTTGCCCTGTTTTGTTTATTTTGTAGCCTGCTGTTTTTTATATATAGATAGATCGCTAGAACTAGAATATTCGGGAGTCCTCTTTCTCACACACACACATATCATCACCAACAATCGATTGTTACTTCCTGATTCTTTTTTGGGTTTCTTTTGGCCTTCAAGATTCACTAACAGCTCATCGCATAGGTTTCGACTTTGGTGTTTTGTTGGTGGCGAAAAGTTTCAGGGAGAATTATTGGCTACAAAAAGGTTGGTAAGCACTAAAAATCTTCCCCTTGCTCACGAAACCCTAAAAATCACTTTAAGAGAAAAAGGGTTGTTGGCAACGATTCTATGGCGGTAACACCTTTGACGGTGGCTGTGCAACATAGTGGGTAGAAAAAAAGGGTATTTGTATGGTAGTGGTGAGGGGTTTTGTTTGGCGGAATAGATAGACGGCCGTTGAGGCAAGATGAATAACTTATGTTGTTGATGCTTACGCTGAGGTATAATATTTTTTATTAATCATTTTAACTTTATGTTATGCATATAAAGTGTTTGCTGAAATGTCTATTATTATTTTTTTTTATTTTTGTATTTGTTTTACTGCTTATGTTGTTTAAATTTTGAGGATTAGTAAATCACTTTAAACGATTTTTAGGTATTTGGAAAGGTTTTGATTGATGATGGGATAAGTAATATACACATACGGTAATGGTAATTGTTGATGGGTTTATTGTGTTAGGTGTTGTTTGTTCTTTTTAGCATACCGGTCTCTTTCATTTAGATGTATACTAAATTTGCTAAACAATGATAATTTTTTTATCATTGTATAGATGTATCCTAACTATTTACAAAGGCCAGCCACATATGTAGTTGGGGGTCAAATGATTATTACTCGATTCACACTATTGTCCATTTCGGTATACAAACTATTACTCTATGATTGCGATACGCCTTAAATATACACTCGATGGTGACTTGCCACCTTTACATATATCGTATGTCAAAATCGAAGCTATCTAATTTTGATAATGGCAATTAATAATAATAGTAAATCATAGAATTACAGGTATAAGTATAACCGCATAACTAAAAAAATCTAATAAAGTTTACGTGAGGATAATATAGACAATGGAGTAATGGAGTATACTTTTAGCTACTATATTCTATTAAGGCATGACTATGTGTAATTTGAAAGTAGACATTTTATTCGTAACTAACTGGGTATTGAATAACGATACGGTGTAGGCGGGTACATACTTCTACCACGGACACTATGGTATGCAAAGATCAACAAGATTATATGGATTACTGATAGTAGACGTTGAGGAAGGTAAAAAGGAACCATTCAAATATGACGGACAATTGAACCTATTGTTGTGATAATCCTTCGAGGAAGGTAAAAAGGAACCATTCGAATATGATGGACACTGTTAAATGCCTGCTACTTTTTCAAATAAGCCGTCCATGGTTTCTTAAATAAGCTTGCCCAAACTCCCCCATAGTTGTCTAGCTGCACTAAAGTATGCTAAAAAATATTATATACCCAACACATAGACTGGCCTACGAGCACTATGCCAAACACCCCGCCTCTTTGAAGTTCATATTATTGTTTCTGAAATTCAGAATACGATTTTTTACTAGGATACTTAGTAAGTTAAAACGTGTTTTCTGCTATACAAAGGTTTACCATTTGGAAAACAATTAACAACAACAACAACTTTTCTCGGCCTAAACAAAGGTTTGTATAATTCACTTTAACGCACTAACTTATTGCAAATTAAGTTATTTTTTTTTTTTATTTTCTTTTGATTGTTACAGGCTGATGCGTTAGTTGTTGGTGTTTTTTAAAAGAGTCAGCTTGAGTC
The DNA here is from genome assembly GCA_030686995.1 of Artemisia argyi. NCBI lineage: Eukaryota > Viridiplantae > Streptophyta > Magnoliopsida > Asterales > Asteraceae > Artemisia > Artemisia argyi. Next base: position 186,028,227 of record CM060685.1, on the reverse strand, counting down.
GCTACTGATGTGGATGATAAAAATGCACAGCCTATTAGTGGACGTAATACGTTTACCCTTTTCTTATGATTTAGAATTATTGCTGATGTAGTGCAAGTCGTTATTTGTATTGCCAAAACTTTTATATTTTCTCATTTTTGTAGGTACGGTAGACCCACTCCAAAATGTATCTGCTGCTTCGCGCCAGAGCATGCACCTGCATTAGTAGCCCAAAAGGACCAACACCGCCTTCCGAATATGAGCATTCATCTATTCCTGCTACCATAAAGAAGATTTTGGACTTGACATCGAACTTTTTAACTCATAGGGATGCTTGGGCTGGAACTTTTGACCAAGTTGTTGGACAACTGAGCTCTCCAAGAACTGATTGCCCTGGTAAGATTCGTGAAATTTAAGGGTATGTTTGGATGTGTGCTTTAAGTGTGATTATCTAATATGAAATAACTATATCATAACATTGTTACGCTGTGATTATATTGTCTCGGCTCTTAAGTTGTGGACAAATATTTACATGTTAAATGACGCTATATAATTAGCTTATTGTAATTAACCGTGTTCCGCCTACTCAAAAACTTATTTAATTAGCACAATTAAATTTTGGAACCATAAATAATCAGAACCAGTGGCGCTCTCGCTATACCAAAACATAAGGCAATAATAATCATTGAGGAATGCGATAGTCAGCTAATCACTCTCGAAACTACATGCCAGACACCCCACTGGCTTAATTATAAATTCAATTTTAGATCATGATTTTCAACATACATCTAATGTGAGGTAATGTTGTAAACTAATTGTTGGTTGCAGAGGTCTTGCCCGAAGTGCACCATTGAGAAGAACCGAGGCAGATGAAACAAGCCGTTATATGAGTTTCAGAGTCAAGTAGTCTAATTAGCCGCAATTCTTAACCGCGACCATTTCTTGAGCAGTTTTCCAGACGAAATGGGCAAGAAAATAGTACGGACCGAATGGTGGCCTCTGTTTGGAGGAAGGAAAGCGGCAAACGCCCTCAAGTAAAGACTTCAAAAGGTACGTAATGAAACTTTTGGCCGAACGATGCATCATCACTTAGTAGTATTTTTATAGAATTCACTGGCTTTGGCTTCTAGCAAAAGAGTAATATGCAATTTGGACAAGTGGAACAATATGGTGGTTTCTCGAAATGGGAAAATAGTTTGGATTAATGACTTGGCTCAGTTGTCTACTGTTATGATTCTGTATTCATCCTGGTTGATTCCCTGCATGATGTTACCTATTTAGATTGTTCACAGAGTTTTTGTTAATCTTGCATTGTTGTAATCAGAGGCAAGCAGATATGTGTGTTGAAGACGATGTTGAATTCCCACTTTTTGCCAACAATGATGAATTCACATTCACCCTGGAAAAATCCTGCTTGCCTAATTAAATCTCTGAACAAAGCAACCAGCTTAATATGGTTTATATAGATAAGATGGCCCAATTTTTTTGCGGGAAAAATGGTGCCAAAGCGGGCCAAAGTTTGGCCTAATTAAATCTTTGAACATTTTATGTTTTTAGGGGTTTTCTAATGTCATTATAATTAGGGATTTTAATCTCTTGGAAAAGGTTTTATTTTATTTATTTATTTATTTATTTTTCCTGATTATTGATATTTATTTATTTATTTATTTTATTGTTTTCCTGTTTTTGTAGAAGGCTGCAAGAATGTAAGTGAAACCTCACAAATTAAGTATTTGAGAGTGGCTAAAGGAGTCATTGTAGTCACTACAAGGCAAAGGAGGTGGAAAAGATGTTCTTGCGCAACACCAGGTATGGGAGTTTAGTGTATTTTTTTGTTGCCTCTTCGCGTTTTACATTCGATAGCTATTATAGTTGCTCCTTTTTGGCAGATACCTGTTTAGAGATTATAGTACCTAAAAGTAACGTTACATATACCAGATTGTGAAACCTTTAAAGTAGCATTCGTGTGTACAATTAAGCAACTCTAATATGTAATGCGTGTGTTATTAAGTAACTCTAATTTGTGCTATGCTCTATTTATTCCAGAAACGGTTAACATAGGCAAAGGTACTTCCAATGGTCCGAGTAGAAATGTTGGGCATCGCCATCAAAGACACCATGGTTGGTCGCGTGTTCGCATATTACATCGTCTACCTATTATATTTGGCTCTTTTTTACAGCATACACATGTCAAATTAAGTACCTCAAATTGGGGTATCGTTTATGTATTCTAGATATGGTTAACATAGACGAAGGTACTTCCAATGGTCCAGGTGGAAATGCTCCATCTCGCCATAAAAAAACGCCATGGTTAGTAGCCCATTTGCATATTACATTAGCTATCTATTATAGTTGCTTTTTAATATTCGGCTGCTTATATAGCAAGTATCAAACCTAAGAGTCCGTAATGTTATCTTTGTATGTTGTGCAGGTGGAGACCTATTGGAAATGAAGTTACCGGGACTGAATTTTGGTACAACAAATTCACACGCTGAAGTTACGGAAGGAAAGCCAACAAATCAGCTCAACACTACGAAAGAATGGTGCTCTCAATGAGGTACCTGTTCATTTTCAATAGAAACTATGAAACAAACAAATAATACGTATCTGTAAGGTGTCCTGATTTAGTGTTCGGTTGAAGTTAATCAAAACACATTGCTAGCTCAACTATTTAATACGTATCTGGCGGCGTAGTTGCTTACGAATCATTTTAAGATGTCCTGATTTCCTGTCAACATCACAGGTATCCAGAAACAACTAACGAGGGGCTCAAAAACGGTTACGATCCTATCAGTTACGGTATGAGAACTAAATTTTCCTTATGTTATTTAATGGTCAACTGCAACATGTAAATGGCTGTTTAAATTGAACAACGACTTGCGTTGCATTTTTTTTAACCTTTAAACTTGCTTCCCACCTTAAGTTGAAAGTAACGACATCTATTATATTTAGCAACTAAATTACACAATGGGTTGCTATTATAGGTATAGCGCTGCCGTACCTTACGGGAGTTTGGAAAGTGAGCATCCCTAATTGAATTTGGTCAAATCCCAAAAAGTCACCGATAAAGTAAGTTTCAATTTCATATGCTTTCTGAAATTGTCTTATTACTGTCACACTTTGTATTACGATCTGTGCAAATCTACACATTCGGTTATGTTTTAAGTGTGATAATTTTTAATATAGAATGTATAACTTAATACTAATGATGTATGATCTATTTTTTTCTTAATGATATACTCATATTCACAACAAAACCTTTATATTAGCTGCCAAAGTATTCTACCTTATTTACAGATAATCGTCTCGACAACAAAAATATGCCTAAAACGTCGCAAAATAAACAGGCGAGCCCGCAACGCAGCGTTCGTAGCCTTTCTCGTTACTTTAAACTCTTAATGCTTTAGCATATATAAAAAAGAATTAGAAATAAAACTCAAAAATTTTTACTGTCATCGACGATGATGAAATAAATGTTCTCGATATACTGTATACTAGATTTCACACTCATCTGACGGACGGAATAGTTACATGCAGGGACGGAGCCGGGAATTAGTAATAAGGGGGGCCGGATTTTTTTTCTCAAAGGTTAGGGGGCCGAGCACCCCTTAGCTCCCCCACTATCTCCATCTCTGGTTACATGATTTTTTTTTTTTTTTTTTTTTTTTTTTGCAAAAGGTGAATTATATTTATCATTCAAACTTTGTACATACTATAAGGCTGCGTTTCTTTTTTCTTAGTGGGAAGGGAATTGTAGGCCCCACTCATATAATAATATTTGTTTTTGAAACTGGACCCACTAAATCCATTGCTTTGTCTGTACGAATAGAGGGAGAAATTTGCAATCTTTCACAGACAGACACACTAACAAACATGGGGCCCATATACTTTAGCTAAGAGAAAAAAAATAAACACACCCTAAGTCTAACTCATCTGAGTTGTATCCTATCTCATGAATTTGTGTGTTAAAAATAAAGAGCCTTTATAGAATCATGATAGAAACACTTATTTAAAGAATCATGATGTTTTTCTTATTGTTTTATTTCATGATTATAAAACTATATTTAAATATATTTAAACATAGATAATTGTGTTACTTTATTTTACTCGTAAATTGCAACAGGGGAATGAAGTAATTAAATCCTGACATGGTCATTTCGATTCACCTTTTGAAATTTGAACTACCAATAAAATCCCAACATAATCGCATGAATATATTTACTGATTTTTACTTTAGAATATTTAATGCATACTTCATTTTTATTTGCCTTTCACGAGTTTTACCCGACCGTTACACATATCTTTTTTTCTTTTCTTTTTTTTTTTCTTTCTTTTTTTTTTTTCTTTTTTTAATTTACAAAATGTACCCCTACTAGATGGATGTGATGTTTTGTTTTAACATAAGTAAGAAAATGTTATTTTCTGCTTTCCTAAGGCCCTTTGTAAAGAAAAAAAAGAAAAGAAAAACCTTAAATTATGATTACAATATGTGACTCAAAATTTTGAAAAACTAACACATTTTGAAAAAAAAAAAAAAAAAAAAAAAAAAAAAAAAAAAAAAAGAACTATGTCACCAAAATTGAGTGTGGCTCATGCCACACCCGGCATCGATGTAAGTACGTCCCTACTTGTATATAAATGCATAAGCCTGAATGAGAAAAAAAGAAAAGAAAAAAACCAATCACTAAAGAATAACTAATAAGAAGTATTAAGATTATATTGACACGTCTAGCAATTAAAGGATTTGCATACAATTTGCCACACGTTAATGCATATTGGCACGCTCTATATATCATGTATGTGTTACTCGGTTACTCTGTAAGATCTTTCAATAACGTGCGAAAAAAAAAATCATAAAGAATGGTTTGCCCCTTATCGTTAACTCATCCACTTTAGATTACATATAAAAATGAAAATGCAACTGGATGGGAGGACACATATTTTAGTAATTTTTCATTTATATACAAAGTATGTATATGTATATGACCAAAGTAAAAATAACTATAAAAATAAATAAATAAACAAAAAAGAAAAATAAAATTATAAAGATAAATAATAATTAACTAATAATAACTAAAAAGTAAAAGTAAGAGACAAATCAATGTTTTACATAATTTTATGTAACTTTTGATAATAAAGATGAAATCATTAATGATTAGTTTTATAACATGCCAATAATAAGGTAATCATATTGGTGTATTTAGACTATCCCAACATCTAATTAAATTTTTTAAAAACTAAACAAGGTCGAGTTTTAAGATCATTCACTATGGCGGTTTAATAACATGTCTAAAAAGCAAGGTTATAAATAGCGTGAAACGTGGCGTAACGGCATAGCCAAGCCTCAAGCTTTAGCGTGAGGCGTTGGGTCATAGCGTTTTTAAGGCGTGATTCAAAGCGACAAAAATATTTATATAGTTGTCAATATTAGTTAGCTAATAGGCTTAAAACTCAGTTATCGATTTACTAAGCCCGAATAAATACTTGAGTCCAATAAATCTCTTTAAAAAAAAAATCTTAAAAGCTTCAAAAGGCTCTTTATTTTTAAGTGTTTCTATCATGATTCTAGATGTTTTCTATGTACTACAAATAATTTAGAATATATGATATCAAAGCTTACCATCAAATGTATAACACTTATGTATTCACTTATTCACTTAACGTCGTAACCCTCACAAATTAAGCTAACACTAGAAGGGTATCCGCGCAATGCGGCGGCGGGTACCCAATGACTATTTTTGTGGCGATAAAGTAGTAGAGATATGTTGTTCAAAATTAGAACGTCTAAATTAGTGTAAATGGTTAACACTTTTATTTTTCAAATTTTAGCATTAAATTTGTGGTTATAAGGGCATCCACTATGATAGACCTTTACAAAGGTTTATAATTGATTCATGTCATTAATTCTTAAACCTTTTGGTTGTATAAACCTATTTCCACTATACATAAACTTCTTAAAGCTTTAAAAATATCATACATACTTCAAATGCATTAAATTGTGAAGAGGTTCAAGATATTAGACCTTTTCATGCTAAGTAAGCATGAAATAGGTTTCCACTATGGTTAACAAAACTATAAACCTCTTCATCTTTTTATAAACCTATTTATAAACCACCATAGTGGATGCTCTAAGTTTAGTGAGTTTTTTTTTTTTTTTTTTTTTTTTTTTTTTTTTTTTTTTAAACAATTTCATTAAGATGTATCATTATCGGAGGGCGGTTACATATGGTTTAAATAAGAATTAAATTTTCAGATTTTACATTAATTTTTTACTTTTCCTTTTATAGTAATGTTTTTGGTCTTAAAATTTTAAGACTTCCTTTTATAGGAAGTCCCAAATGCTTTATAATGTAGTACTAGCAGGGTACCCACGCAATGCGGCGGCGGGTACCTGTGACTATATTTTGTAGCGAGCAAATGTTATTCGGTTACACGTTTTTCTAACAATAATTGTACAAATGTAAAGTATTTCTTATTTGGGAAATGTTTTTGGTCTTATAATTTTTAAGACTTTCTCTTTTACAATAACAATGAAAAGTATTTCATATAAAAAACATACAGCGAAAGAAAGGAACATAAATAGCATCTAAGAAACATAACTTAGAATAGATGGCTACCCGCGCATTGTTGCGACGGATTCTCGTATAATTAAATTTTCTGACGAGCAAATATTTACGTTTTTAAAATAATTTGATCACCTTTAAATTATCATTTTTAAAATTAATTGAACATCAACCTTACAATTAGCATGTAGTTATAAGATATTAAATTATCAGGAATGGGTGTTACAAGATATATAATAAAAGACAATTATTCCTATTAATGTCTTGTTAATTTCTTATTATAGTAATGTTTTTTGTCTTATTTTTTTAAGACTTCTAAATATAGATGTCCTAAATACATTATAAGGTAGTATAGATAGATAATTTACAAAGCTATTAAAATTTAGGTTTTATGATATGTTCTTACTGGATACATGTTAATGCATAATAAAAAATGAAATATTGGTGAACGATATCAAAATCTGCATTTAATTATAATAATTATTAGTTTTAATTAATGTTAAAAAATGCAAATAGAAAGAAAATAGATATTAATCAATTGCTCCTAAAAAGTGCCTATAGAACACATCTTAGCAAAACCTTTAAGAAATTTAAGTGCCTTACAAAAATTAAGGAAAAAAAAAAAAACAAAACAAAAACTTCACAACGAAAATGACCAATGCAACACAATTACTGAACCCATGCATGCATAACCACCAAAATGACAAATAACCCGTGATATTAAGTTGCCACTCCCCAAAGTGTCCGGTATGCTTTCACAAGTGTCAATGTGTCTCATCTATTTTAATTTCGAGTTAGGTAATATTGTTAACAAAATTCTAATTCCTAATCTAATGTTCATAATTCCATTTTAGGTTGTTTCGAATTAGTTTTGCATTATCAAATATCAAAAGAGAATCTGATTAAATAGTAAATGCATGCTTCCTAACTATGTGAAACATGTGATAAGGGGGTATATAATTCTTTTTGCTATATATAGATAATCAGAAACACACAAGAGACACATTAAGAAGCCCCATTAAAGAAACTAATATTCACACATTCAAATACATACAATAAATAATTCAACCTTAAAAGCATAATGATTCTAATGAAATTCCAGCTAGAAGTGAAACGTTTTACCTTTGGTAACGATTCTAGATTCAAGAATTTAAATAGAAGTGTCGTGTGTTGAATTTGAGCCTACATATCGAGTGATACCTTTAAATATATGTAGAGTGCCCTAGTTTAGAGTAAATAAGTTACAAATAACATCCGTGGACAGTGTACAAACATACCATTTTTATAACTTTGTTTTTTTTTTTCTTTTTTCTTTGGGTAATTGACATGACGGCCTAACCAAGCCTCACGTCTTAGCGGTCAAGGCAAAGCTTTTACGTTTTTAAGACGTGACATAAGGTGGAAAAAATATGAAAATATTAGTATATTTCATATATATCAAGTTTACAAAAAGCATTGTACATAATAAATAAGGTTAATTAAGAAACTATCCTTACAAACCAATGGTACGGCCGTAGGGGTTTAGCCTCTTAGGCTATTCGGTAAGGGAGGTGATCCCTTCACCTTACAACATCATTTCACGCGCTATCCCCTTGCCTTCTACCTTGAGCCGCGCGCGACACAAACAAACCAAGAACACTTATGGTGATCCCTTCACCTTGCAGCAATACACAAAAAATGGGTCCCACTTGTACTATATTATCGTTATGTATCCGTTGCATGTTTAAAAAAACAATCAACACCCCAATTTTTTCTTTTATAAATACCTACGAAACCCACTTTTTTTAAACACAATCTCAAATCTTTTACACTCTTTTTATTTAAAAAAAAAAAAAAAAAAAAAATCTCAAAAAACATTCCCCGAAACATCAAACGTCCCCAATGAAGAAATTCTCAAAGCAATCCCAAGACACCCGAAGGAACTCAATCTAGGAAATACTCCCCCGCCAAAACAACAAATGAACTTACGACCACAATCATTCTTTTATAACCAAAACTGCACAAACCCACCATACCGTAATCCATAATCACAACAACAAGCCTTTAATCAATTCTCACAACAACTCAAACAAAACGCGTTTAGCCAATTCTCGGCCCAACATAACGCGTACCCGTTTGATATGTCACAAACCCAAATTGGTGGTTCGTGATCACAAGATGAAGAAATTGCGTTGTATAAAGGTTGGATTCATGTATCCGAAGATAGTGCAAAAAGTAACGCAAGGAAGGGGAATGGATTTTGGGCTGATGTACAGGCGTACATAGAGAGCAAAACAAAGTCGGATCGACGACGGTGCGATATGGTTCTTGGGAAATGGAAGACGGTGCGCCCGAACGTGGCTCGGTTTTGTGGAGTGTACAATAACGTCAAGTGGTGCCGGAGATGAAGATTGCTACAATAAGGCAACACTAAACTATATATGAAGCTGAATACGGAGTCAAGTTCACACTCAAACATTGTTGGGAGCAATTACTGTAGGACCAATATCTATATCAACTTAATCACTAAACTATGAAGATCGAATGGTACAAGAGTATATATGTGCGTATGAAACTAGAGAGAAATAGATGAAAAGGAAACTTGTATTACACTAGAGAAAAACACACATACACACACTCAAGCACACACAAATGAGGTGTGTGGTGGCTTATATAGTTAAGATAAGAGAGATAGGTCGGGCTTGGGCTTTTGTAATGAACTAGACATAACCTTATACAATATTAGATTAAACCAAGCCCGTTTACCCTTAACTAGAATACTAGACTATTACAACATTGTTACAAAGACTTAATAACATATAAATGATCGTCACTTCTATTTCTAACAATCTCCCCCTAAGGGGCGATCATTGAGATCTCTTTTTGATTCCATTGATGATCAACACTTCTATTGCTAACAATTACGAAAATTTCAGAAATGGAATGAAAGTGAAGTTCCAAATTTTTTATCAAAGGAAGCAAATGAAAGGTCCAAGAGATACGAGTCATCTGGGTCTAGTTCATTCAACCCAGAGAGTGGAGATGCTAGTATTAACCTGAATGATGCCGCTGGAGATGACGAGAAAAATAAGGTGCATGAAGTTCCACGACCACCGGGCAGGGACAAAGCGAAAGATTTGAAGAAAAAGGTGCGTGTAAGTCGGGATCTTCGGCAATTATAAATGACGAGGCATTGGCTAAGATGATGATATCGGAGATGGCACAGCAAGTCGAATGTGACAATGAATTGAAGAGGAAAGAACAGGCTGAATGGATGGCGATAAAAAAGGAAGGAAGTGGAAATGAATGAATATAAAGCAAAGTAAAAAAGACTTAATATTCTATATGCACCAACATGAACATTTGACTGGGGATGCACGCAGAGCCATGGATGAGGTTAGAGCGAGATGAAAGCGAAGTGGGGTTTCAACTTTTAGTTTTAATTTCGAAGTTTATGTAATGTTTTACTTTCGCATGTTTGCGTCTTTAATTGTAGTTTACGTATTGTTTTGATATTTCTGGTTTATGTACTATGTTTAATATTTGAAGTTTATGTATATTTTTTAATTTCGTACATTCGCGTTTTTATTTTCGTCTATTTAGGTTTCTATAATTCATAATAAGTATAAAAAATGGGAGTTAAGGTGAAGTAAAGCATGTCTTGCCCGCTAAAAGCTGAAGTGAAGTGAGGAGAAGTGAGAGGAGAGAGAAAACTGAGGTAGCGCTAAGGTGTAAGGTGAAAATTGTTATTCTTGCCATCTAGCCTTAGGACGAAAGTGCCAAGAGGTCTTGGGTTCGAACCCTGGGGAGAAAATTAATCCTCCATTGGCAACGGAGGTTCACTTGCGACGACTCCGGGCTATCCAAAAGGGTAGTCGCCCTGGGATTAATCAGCTCGCAACGTCGAGTCGGAAACCAGGTAAACAAAAAAAAAAAAAAAAAAAAAAAAAAAAAGAAGAAAGAAAGAAACTATCCTTATATGTAATATTCTTAATTTAATTTTTTTTTTGTCGGAGTTGAATAAAAAAAACCCGTTACGCCTAACGCCTTATCGCGCCTTTTCTCGCTTCATCTCACATCAAGCCTAGAGTTGACAACTTGAACTATTTCATAACGTGGAGGTCATGTATCACGCCATAGCGACGCCTTAGCGCTGTCATGGCGCGCGTTTTAGAACCATGTTCCAAACTATGTGAAACATGTGATATGGTTGGTATATAATTCTTTTTGCTATACGGAAAAGCACAAATACACAAGAGACACATGACTTGAGAAGTCCCATCAAACAAATTCTAACTTTCTCTTTCCCGAGTTCGTAATTATCTCTTGTTAATCTTTAAAAAATAATACTACCTCCGTCCCAAAATTATTATCCACGGACAAAAAACACACAATTTTAGAAAAGCATCATCTTTACAGCTTTCTCTCTCTTACTTTTTGCACAAAGACAGTTTTACCCTTGACCAATTAATTTTCAACTTATTTAAAGTTTGTAATAATAACCACAAATGAGGGTAATATGGTAAACTTGATTTATAGTCCCTATCTATTTATGGAAGTGGACAATTAATTTGGGACAACCGAAAAAGGAAAGATGGACAATAAATATGGGACGGACGTAGTACAAATTAGAGGATAAGTATACATTAATTATTACTTAATAAAGTAGTAAATGCATGATTTCTTACTATGTGAAACATGTGATACGAACATTTCTTTTTTGCTATATATAGACAATCACAAACACACAAGAGATACATAACTTAAGAAACCCCATCAACAAAATTCTAACTTTCTCTATTCCAATGGCTTCAATGTGTTTATCCATCAGTTCAATGGTCTTTTCCAAAAATTCTCCAATTAAAAGTAGTGATTTAAGAATTCGCAAGCCATTATATTCATCACAATCCACATCAATGCCATTCACTGCAGTTGAACCACCCGTTGTTAGGCGATCAGGAAATTATGATCCAACATTGTGGTCATATGATCATGTTCAATCATTCTCTAGTAAATATGTGGTATGTGTCTGATTGCCATTATCCATGTATATAATGTATCAATTTTTATATATGTCTTAAATAATTGTCGTCATATTCAAAAAATATATAATCTATACAGGGAGAACATTATGCAGCAAGAGCAGACACTTTGAAGGACGCTGTCAAGAAGATGATACGTAAAGATCGAAATGCGTTGAGTACCCTGAAGCTAGTTGACGATTTGCAAAGACTTGGAATAGCGTATCATTTTGAGGAAGAAATAGGTGATGTTTTAGAGACGATTTACCAAACTTTTTATATCACTCAAGAAAAGTGGGAAGGTATGGATCTAAACTTTAAAGCACTTGGCTTTCGACTACTGAGACAACATGGTTATCAAGTTCCTCAAGGTACAAATTTAATTCATTAAAAACATTACATGGTGTAATAAGATTAATAGCTACATTGTTTAAGTCACTTTATACACTTTCTAAGTTCCAAATTTGGACTATAATTTCTATTCAATATCTTTCGAAATAATTATCTACTTCAGTTTTACAAACTTAAAGAATATTATAAAGACCGCTAAAAATACAGTATATTGGTGACATAGTTAATTATTTTTTATTTATTTTCAGTGTGTTTAATTTTATGTAGACAACAATATTAAGAAGGGAAATATATATTAAAAAAAAAAGCAACTAAAGATATAAACTCTTAATTTTTTTTAAATTGTGTTTTTTGTATGTTGACAATTTAATGTGTTTAATTTTATGTAAACAACAATAGGAAGGAAAATATGTAATGTTAAAAAAGCAACTAAAGATATAAACTCTTATTTATTTATTTATTTATTTTAAATTGTGTTTTTGTATGTTGACAATTTCTTAGGATAGAAATTAATATTCATGTAATCAGTTTGCATGAATAGTTTGTTTAGACAAAAAGTTTGCATGATATAAGACTAGCAAAAGCTAATAACTTTTGGTGATTTAAATTTTTTTATATTTAGAGATATTTCGCGACTTTAAGAGCAAGACTCAAAATCTTAAGCCATATATACTCAAGGATATGGTAAGCGTACTCAACTTGTATGAGGCTTCGTATCATTCATTCGAGGATGAAAGCATTCTAGATGATGCAAACAAGTTTACAACCAAATATCTCAAAGAAAATCTTAAGAATGTTAATGAGGGCGTATCGGCTTTAGTAAGTCATTCTTTGGACATTCCGTTGCACTGGAGAGTACCCAGGGTAGAGGCGAAATGGTTTATTCATCAGTATGAGAATAGAAGTGATAGGGATCTCACATTGGTTGAACTCTCAAAGTTGGATTTTGATATGCTCCAAGCTATATATCTTGAAGATCTAAAACACACATCAAGGTATATATCATAATTTTTCTTTATAATATGTGTCCACGCTATGTTCTAATTTCTAAATATGTTAGGCATTGTTCATCCATTAGGTTTGAGTAAATATGCAGGCAAAAACATGAAACATATATGTATGCTTATTACAATCATCAAGTCATTTGCATACAAAGAGCTTATATTTAATTATTTTGATAGGTGGTGGAAGAACATAAGATGGGGCGAGAAGTTGAGTTTTACTAGAGATCGATTGGTAGAGCATTTTTTGTGGGCGCTTGGTTTTCAATACCTACCTCAGTTTAGTCATGGAAGGAGAACACTAGCAAGGATCAACTGCATGCTTACTACACTGGATGATGTTTATGATTTGTATGGTACATTGGATGAACTTGAACTGTTGGCTAATGCCGTCGAAAGGTTAATGTTAATGTACATTCCTACTTTTGTAATTACATCTTTCATAACTCTTAACAAAAGGAATTACTGTATTTCAATTGCATAGGTGGGACATCAACGCGGTCAATGACCTTCCAGACTACATGAAGATCTGTTTCCTTGGATACTACAACACGATAAATGAGATCACATATAACACATTGACAGAAAGAGGATTCTTTGTCCTTCCATATCTAAAGAATACAGTAATTACTTAATTGCGACTCAAAAATATAATTCCAGATAATTTTTATATTGCAGTTTAATGCTAATCACGATTTATTATTTTGCAGTGGATGGAATTATTCAAGACGTGGTTATTGGAAGCAAAATGGTACCACAATGGATATACACCAACACTCCAAGAATACTTGGATAATGCTAGTGTATCAATTGGTGGTTGGGTTTTACTCATGCATGTTAGATGTTTACTATCATTTAGTTCAATTGAAGAAATCTTACAATGCATGGAAAGAACTAACAATCTAATTCGGTATTCATCGATAGTCTTTAGACTTGCTGATGACTTGGGTACATCTTCGGTATGTCCTTTATATAGAACACTTCTTGTCATATCCAATTTAAGAATTATATTAAAGTTTTCATTAAAAAAAACTTATTTTAAACTAAAAGGTTTCTCATGCTAATAAAATGGAGATAACTTAAACACTGTCTTATTCCTTTTAGGAGGAAATGGCACGAGGGGATATTTCAAAATCAATCCAGTGTTACATGCATGAGAGTGGTGCAACGGAAGAAGAAGCTAGAATGCATATCAAAAGTTTAATGATGGAGACGTGGAAGAAAGTTAACAAAGAACTAGCTTGTATGGATTCTCAGGTTCCAAGGGAGTTTATCGACTGTGTTACGAACATACCTAGGATGTCACAGTTCATGTACAATGAAGGAGACGGACATGGGCATCCAGCGATTACTAAGTCTCATGTGTCATCCTTGTTGTTCAATCCTATTCAAGAAATAAAATAGCCAAAATGTGTAATTTTCATTGGAAAATGGACTTATTTAAGAACTAGGAGATGCCATAGCACCCTAGTTTTACTTTGAAAGAATTGTATTAGAACTTGTTATATTTTTCTCTACTTCATGTAGACGAAATGGTTTAATGTATTGTCCCCTAAGTTTTAAATCTTCTAGCTATATCCATTTAGATACGGATGTTGTAATTTGAATATTATGTCAACTTATTCCAATAATTTACATTGAGCTAACCTAAAGTCATGTTTGGCACAGTAGATTATACGTAGATTATGCTTATATTAAAAAAAAAGTTACTTAAGATATAAGTTTTGTTTGACTGACTATACCTATCATAAAATTCATAAAAATAATCTTTTATAATCTCTTTAAATCAAATGTTGTTTCATATAGCTTAAAAATAATCTTTCCTTTTCAGTTTCCACTTCATTTCCAATTCAACATATCGTAACTTTGAAGCACTGCAAAATTGGTTGCATCAGTGAAAAGGGTTAATGGTATATAATAATATATTTAAATTCTTAATTACACCTAATAGATTCTGCCCCTCCACAACAACCAATACCGCCGCCACCAACAAGTGATTCCGCCGAGCCGACCACCACCACGAGTAACGCAAGTTTTGAAGGGTTCCTTTTTAAAGTTTGTTATACAAGGTTATGTTAAAATTTATTGTTTATTTTATTGTGTAAATTATGTTATATAAAAATTGACAGTGTGACATAGGGCTTAAATAAACGGTTGTTTGTTTTAGCTTATATAATGATCTTATTTGGCTTATCAAGATTTGGAAAAAGTTGATAACTTCGGTTTTTCAGCTTATGAGCTTAGGGCTTAAATAAGCCTCAAGCTCAAGGTGATAAGCAGCTCATAAGCCAAAAAATGTGACCTTTATCGGCTTTTATAAATCTCAATAAGCATAAAATATGCTAAACCAAACATCCCTTTAGGTTTAACACTCAGAAAGCTCGTTTTTAGGGATGAATATATGAGTTGTGATTGTGATTGAGGATAGTTTTAAATGCCAAAAACTGCATTTTTAGCATCTTATAAGAATTTACTGATGTTGAATTGCTGCAAGAATCGATAGATATGATCATATAGATGTAAATCAAACTGGTGTTTTATTGCGCTTAATAATCGAATAACGGAAGTTTATTACATTAACTAGATTAATCTTAAAAGGGAAAGTTAAACCTCTTAGTTTTAAATCCGGATGGGATTTTTAAGGAGGAGTAAATAGGTTAAATTCCTGCACTTTCGATCTAGCTAGCAAGAAACTGAATTGGCTTAGAAATAATATGAACGGTTACTACTTATATGTGGCGGCGTGGCGCTATATGTGAATGAACATAATGAACATAGTTCTTGTCTTGCAGCCTTTTCGTGAGGTCGACGTGTATTCAAGTCTCGCGGATGCTTGCTCAGGTTGCAAGAATCGAAAAGGATTATTAGGCTCCAGGAGAGACTTAATGATTATCTTTCTTCAAAGAATTACAATCGGGTCAGTTCTTGGAATTTTTGTTGATCAAGGAGGTGCTGTTAGAATTTTGTTTCTTTTTATGTGTCTGTTAAATAATTTCAGAGTTATGCTCATTGCTTGAACTTTTTGTGGAGGCTGTACAGGTGTTATGGGGTCCGCTCGAATCTTTGGCTCTAAAGTAAAAGTTGACGTTTCAACAGTAAAAGAACCCTCGCACAAAACAATAGAGTTGGAGACCAAGGCTAAGGTTAGTAAGACATAGCTCAATTCAGTTTTATGATATCATAAAGAAGGAATTAGCACATATCCATCGATTATCGAAGTTTCTGAAATTTTAATCAATTGTATTATTAACACGGTGACAAGGTGTTTTCTTTGCCATTCTATCCTCTTTTTGGTTAGTTAGAAGTCCAGTAGCACAACAATTGTAATTTTAAATCAAGTACAAACCATTCTATGCTCTTTTAGTGGTGGGTCTAGTCGAAAAATATATATGCCAACCTGAACAAACCAAGAGACATGTATACGGAGCATAGGAATATGTTGGATTATAACGTATTCAAATACATATATCAAGTATAACAATTGATGGATTATGTTTTAAGTCCTTAAATTGTAGGTCGGATTCTATGCTCTTTGTGGTACACTGCTCTTCCTTTTGCAATTATACGTATGATCACTTTAATAATTGAATCATTGGATGGACCGAAACTTTGTCATAATACATTTAGGCTCATCACCATGATGCATCTTATTACATGATTGTTCAACTTGAGCATAACATTCTACATTTCTCATCTTATGTATGTATCATTCTTTATTTGTGTTCTTAATTGTTATCAGTTGTTCGTTTGATGTTATGTGCTAACTACGATTCTATCTGATGAGATTTTTTTTTGTTTAGTTGGCATTTTTTTAGCAAATTTAGAAACTGGATATATACTTCGTTCGCCTATAAAGGGGGTTTAAAACTCGAGTAGGTTTAAGATAATTTAAACAGTTGGGTAGTATCCTTATAAAAAAGAGGAACTTTGGTCCTTCGAACGTACTTTTTACAATCTTATTTTTAATTTGTCATTGCTTGTGGTAGTTACCTTTTTTTTATTCCTTTTAGAACGGAAACTTTTTCGCATTCTATACCACCTATCTCACAATAAAATCTCACAAATGTCTCCATCGAGAATTGAACCCCCAACCCATAGGTTGGTGGGCAACTCATTTACCGAAACTATTGCATTTAGTCTTTATCGAAAGTAAGCTACTCAAATATGTACACAAATATATTTTTTGCACTTCATAATGATATGAACGATAGTCCGAACCAAGAACATCAAGAATATATGCAGGACGCTTATAAATATTGTTACTGAGAGTGTTAAGAACTATTCAATATTAATTATTGTAATGTTATATTATTTTCCTTCAAGAATGACCATATTTATTCAGTTAATTGTATTAGCACTATATAGAAAGCAAGCTACTTATATTTGTATACGAATTGATGCAGTAGATTAACTGATGGTGATCTTAAAACTGATTGAATACCATGAGGATCTTGACCGTTTTAGACTTCCCCTTCCGAACTGCATGAGGAGTTTGAAAAGAGGAATGCTGATGCAGTGTTTGATTTCTATATAAGGTTTAAATCTTTTTATTGTTTTGCTGAAAATTTTTGCCTTTGGCCCAAATGCCCAATGCACAATCATTTATTATTTTCAATTGCTTTATTCATGTTGTAGGGGGCTTGGTTGTGAAACACTTGGACATGATCACGAGGGATATTGCAAACATGAAGATTGAAGGGTAAGATATTCGAAGACTAAAGAGAAGAAATATGGGCTAATACACGCCGAAGCTTATGTGGGTTTGCAGTACCATCTAATCAAGTTTTGTGAAGTATGATTCTTTCACAAATGAACCAGTTTATTAAAATTGGATCCTCTACCAGGTTTTTTGTAATTATTTGTTGGTTTGGGCCTCTTGCTAACTTCAAATGACTTAAGCTTATTGTGAGTAAACGATTGATCAATAATAGATGTTTGTTTGCAGTTTGATAAGGAGGGACATTGCAATTTTCTAGATACAATATTTGTTAATTGATCTGTAAATTTAATGGTTCAAATTTTATTGCCTTTTTATGATCCATCTTTGAAACATGTTAAGAATTTTTGCTTGAGTTGAATTATCGCATGTTACAGCCATTTGCAATTACATTTTGATATTTTCACGTTCTATTTTCAACGTTACACGAAACACTTACTACAATATCGCATATCGTTAATTGTTTGCCGCTAGGAATTTCAAGTTGCTATGCACGGGTACTCGCCTAGCTTTTTTTTATGTTAAAACTCTGAGTTTTGTGCATTAAATGCGCGATAACAATAACGATAGATAAAGAAAAAAAAATATGAAATGATGAAAAGACTAAAAAGCCTTTAGTTTAATATCCATTCAAAAAAAGATATTCATGCCTTAGATGAGACGATAACAATTATGATGAATAATTTATTAAAATAATGATTTTTCTGCCTTAAATGTGTAATAACAATAATGATAAAATAACAATAATAATAAAAGATGCATGGGATCAGGGTGTTCTCACCGATTTACACTTTTTTGGAGAATAACAATAACAATAAAATAAAGATTACAACACAAGATGATGAAAAGACCAAAGCTCTTACGCTCAGTTCTCGAGTTTTGAATGAGGAGAAATGGAAAATAATAGGAAAGTGAAAAGAAATGGAAAAGGAAAGTAAGTGTTAGTTGATATGTTCTTAAGATAGAGGAAAGGAAGAGGAAAGTAATGATAGATCATGTTCTTGAGTGAGAGGAAAAAGAAAATAACTTGGTCAAATTACATGTATGCCCTTTAGTTATTAATGTCAAATCTTTTAAAAAGAGTATACTAGTCTTTACACCACATATAGTTCATTTTCCTTTCCCTTTCCTCCCAAAAATGGGAGGAAGATTTTATTAACAAAACTTCCTCTCATTTTCCTTTCCACTTCATTTTCCCCTCTTAAAAAAGATTCAAGAACATAAAAAACTTTCCTTTTCCTTTCCTTTTCCCTTCCATTTCAACTCGAGAACTGAGTGTAGTTTACCATTTTTCCAAAAAAGAGGTCCATGCTTTAAATATGAGTTATAACAATAATGATGAATAATGCTAAATTAGATAACAATAAATTATATAGCAAACTAAAATGAACTAGTGTCCTTATTTTAGTATACTTCTAAAAAAAGGTTTAAAATTTGATATTAAAAGATAATGTAGATGAAAAATATTTATAGGTTGGAATATATTGATTGAGATCATCTCATGTTGAAAGCGAAGATGATAGATAACTTTTGTAATGTTATGAGTGCATACAAAACATTACAAAAAAGTGATCCTTTTGATTTTCAACATAAATTGTACCCTCAATTCATATATCTTCTTTTGAATTGATTAACATGAACAACTATACTTTTTGAATATTTTTTGAATTGATTAACATGAACAACTATATTGACTAACATTATAACCGTACATTGCATATGGGAATACCTTATTTACAAACCGGTAAATTATACGTACATCAAATTTCGATCTAATTGGAATACTTTGTTATAAACTCCTTTAAAACATTAACCAAACAATATAAAATATGATAATTCAAAACAACTTAACAGTAATCTCAAGTTTGATATTTGAAAAATAATAATAATAAAAATAAAAAATATTAAAAGTAATGCATTTCTTCCAACATCGATGTTTCATCAAAAAAAAAATAAAAAAATAAAAACTTTTTTTTTTAATTTTTTTGTAAAATGGGGAATTCTGTCTATAAAAAAAGGGTAAATATACACTTAAGCGTGGAAAAACATATTTAAGTGAGCGATATTTTCTTCTAGAAACCGGTATAATATGCAAGATCTCAAAATGACATTATGTGAGTAATTTATGAATTTCATTATGTGATAAAGATTTATTTGATACCTTTTTAAGGGGTCATTTAAACCCAAAATTGTGTTTATATGATCAAATATTTCCTCAAATCGTTTCTTTTTGCATTTTAGATACTTGGGATGAGAAATCTGGAATTTGGCGCTTTTTGGGCGTATTTGGGCGAAAAAGTGAAGAAAACGACAAAGTCACGAAAAATCGTCAGAAAAGGAGACCTGACGGCGACACTTTATACATGGTGACGCCGTCACTTGCTATTTTGGGGCTGGAAGATTTAACACACGTCGCTTTAGAAATAATTCAAGGATTTACACCTGACGGCGTCAGGTGTATTTTGGAGTAGAGCGTCACGTTTTAAGATCACAAGAGACGGCTCAGAAGACTTATAGAGGGACGACGTCAGGCATAAGCTGACGGCGTCAGAAGATAACAAGTGACGACGTCAGAACGACGACTTGCACAAGACGAAACTCTAAATACTTCGAACTGACGGCGTCATGACCTATAACCTGACGCTGTCACCAATGTAAATCTATGTATAGTATAGTTTTCGAATTTTGTTTTTTATGGGTGACACGTTGGAGAACACTTTTGGGAAGACTAAACCCTAGTCGAATTTTACTGTATTTGTAAGGCTCTTTAAGCCTCTTTTATCCATGTTTTATTGAAGATAAGTATTTTCTTTAATCATTCAATATGTCTATGTGTTATTTGATTATGTATTTATCTTCTCTTCTCTTTAACATATTAGCTTAAATTCCCTAGTGTTTGCTTAGATCTAATGAAACCTAGTTATTGAATATTGATTAGTTGTCTTTTGTTTAGTTGATTACTGGCTGGCATCTTATATGTAATTAGCTTGAACGTCTTAAAAAACGCAACTGATGCGTGGTTTGCGACCGACGCAGTAGGTTTTACCTCTCAAGGGATTTTGAGAAGTTTGCAATCCTCACCAGGCAGTGTACCTGACCGATGTAGTATAGTGAAGTGGCAAGTACCGGGGGATTGATCGTTCTCTCGGGGAATAGTGTCGTTAGGTTTGAAAACTACTCTAATTAGGTCTAAGGGTGAGGGATGATTCTTTTTGTATTTTTTATATTTTTAGGAAAGCAAGTAAAAATCTCAGTTTTTGAAAGAGTGGGCGGAATTAGTTGCTATTCAGCTAACCCAAATAACTACAATTGCAAATAAAATAAAATAACAAGAAAATAAATGTTTGTGAAACTAATATGGAGAAAAGCGTGTTTACTTAGATTTCATTACTCCCTAGCTATCTTTTACCAGTTAATTGGTTTGTTACAATTGTGTGGATGACGGGTTGTATTCCTTAATACCATTCGTAGGGTCGTGTACGATCTTCCCTAACTCTATAATCGCAAACTTCATTCTATAGCGACACGTTTAGTATCCAAACTATGAAATCACTAGTACTTACTTATGCATTAAATATAACCAAATAATTGTAGTACACATCTGATTCATGTTTCTTAAGACGTTCAAGCAAGTCACCAATTGGAAGTTAGCCAGTTTTCTTAAGCCTAACATCGACATCACCCACCCACAACAATTAATAACAAGCCAACAACAAGTAATCAATAGCTAGGTTACATTAGATCTAAGCAAACACAAGAGAAACCTAGCCTAGCATGTTAATTAGAAGACAAGCATAAGTTATAATCACACAACACATAGACATATTGAATGATTTGATGGAAGACTTATCTTTAATTAATCATGGATGAAACAAGCTAAGGGTGAAAAGCCCTTGAAAAAGGCAGAGAATTCAACCTAGGGTTTATCCCTAAAGTTCTCCCAAAAGTTACACACTTTAATGAAAGAAAATCCTAAAGTATATATAGAAAATACATTCTGATGGCGTCAGGTTATAATTCCTGACGCCGTCAACTCGCCGTGTCTAGGGTTGTCGGATCACCTAGATCTACTTCTGACGCTGTCAGCCTTTAAAACCTTCTGGGCCGTCTCTCTTTAGCTTAACACCTGACGGCCTGGAACTTGTAACACCTGACGCCGTCAGGTGTAAACATGTTGAATCCTTCCTTGGTTGTCTAGTAGAGTCTGAATCCACTCCTTTGTCTTCAGGTGACGGCGTCAGCATCCAAAGCCTGACGCCGTCAGGTAGGAATTCCAGCATGATTTGAGATTTTGTCGTTTTCTTCACTTTTATGCTCGAAAAACGTCCAAAATACAATGTTTTCCAGAATTCCTCCTGAAAGTACCTAAAATGACAAAAGGAACGATTTAAGGTAATATTTGATCATAAAATAATGATTTAGGTATTAAATGACCCCCTAAAAGCGTAACACTTTTCGCCTCATCAGCAACCGTAGAGTGCACTATTGGTTTTTCTCGTTGCATTTATTGCGTGAGTTGTGGCTTGTAGATCTTAGAAAACTTAATAGACTTTAAGGTTTTTAGGGGAGACTAATACTCATAGAGTTGTGGACTTCGGCACCTCCCCACGACCAATATTAAGGAATACAACGCTTCAACTAAAACAAGGACGTGACCATTCAACGAATCAGTAGGAGATAATTAGGGAGTAGTGAAGTCTAAGAAAGCGCGTTTTTCCTACCATAAGTGTTCACCACAATTTACTTTTCTTGTTATTAGTTTAATTTTAATTTTAGTTTGTAAGTAGTTTTTGGGTTAGTTGCTTACAAACTAATTTCACCCTTCCCTTCAAACCGAGATTTCATTTGCTTTTCATAAAATATAAAAAATACAAAAAGAATCATCCCGCACCTTTATACTTATCTCAACATACACTTCAACCTAACGACACTATTCCCCTAGAGAACGATCAATCCCCCGGACATACTAGTATTACACTACAACGATCAGGTACACTGCCTGGAGGATTGCAAAACTTCTCGAGATCCCTTGAGAAGTAAAACCTTTTGCGAAGGTCTGAAGATCCCGCATCTATGTGTTTGGCATTATAAATTTAAATTGGAGTAAAATTATTTGGTTTTATAATTTCTAGATACAAATATAGATAATAAAATAAACTTTAGCTTTAGTGAATTACAAATAAAAGATAGGCAACAAACTTTGTCTATATCCCAAAAACGCAAATTGGAGCAACTAGAGTGAAACCATGGTATGTTTTTATGAGAAATCAGTTAAAATTGTATATGTAAGTTTCTTCCAATGAATGAAGTATGTTTCATGCCCTTGATTCCTTATCTATTTATGCCGGGAGTTGAAACAACAATAACAATAACAACATCAACATCTTTTTTATGCATCATCCGCAAGCAAGCTCCATCGTGAAGCAAGCAAAGTACATCAACAGTTACAAGATGCAACGATATATGTGATTTTGAAGTTGTTTATCTTCTCTCCTGCCTAAGTCTCGTTATGTTTACTTGAAGATTAGGAAAATAATATTTAAGGGTATTGTTAAGGTAATCATAACATAACCTAAGCTAAGTGTGATTTGAACCCGTACAATGAGACGGGAGTCCATTATTTTAAACATTGATATATTTGAATTAAACCATTTACTGATGAATGGATTGCAAAGCAAACTTTACAACCTCATAAGAAATGTACCTAACTGTTGTAGTGAATGATAGGCAAATCCGGGGGATTAATCGTTCTCTAGGAGAATATTGAGTAGGCTCGAGATGTAAATGCAAGCGACCTAAAGGAAAAAAGAGATGTTTTTTTTTTTTGGTATTTTACTGGTTTAATTAAAATTAATAAAATCAATGGTTTTGAGGGTTTTGGTTCTTAACTTAAACTAAAAAAATGAAAATTAAATCAAACAAGAAATAATAAGAAAGAAAATCGTATTTTACCTAGAATGCACTACTCCTCACTAGCGATCTAACTATACCTATTGAATTGGCGTGCCTTAAATGGTGTAATGGTCAATATTCCTAATTCCAGTCGTGTAAGGGTGAGCTACAACCTTTGCAAGACATCCTATGGTACCCAGCTCTATAGTCGCAATGTGTACAAAATAATTATCAAGAATGCAATAAATATACAATCTATTTATTCATCTAACAATCAAATCAGCCTTATCGTCGCAATGATTGCACATAAAATGGTTAAACTAGGTTTTTATGTAGTTCTTAGTTGGATGTCTAATTAGTTGCTTTTGGTTAACGATCTAGCAAAGAAGTTCCTATTTAGTTTTTAATAAGTAATCTCATTCACCAATCAAGAAAATAATAAGTATAATTATACACTAAAAAGTTTCATGCAATCCTAAACAAACACTAGATGAATTAGCCAATCATAATCAATGAAGAACAATCCTAATGAACAATAAGAATTAAAGACATAATCAAGATAGAAATCAATAGACAAACCATTAAAAGATGTTTATGGATTGAATAAGACTCTTAAAGTTTCTTGAGAAACACCTACTTAAACTTTATAATCGGCCTTAAGGTTTAGGGTGTAGAACAATGAAGTTATGAGGGTTCCATTTATTAAGGGTTTATTGTGTTTGCTATGTGACGGCGTCAAATTGAATTTACAAAGTTGTAGATCTTCTCGTTCATGTCTTATGCCCTTTTGGATCACCCAAATTCGAGTTCCTATGAAGAAGTTAGGCTAAAATAAAATATGATATAATGTGAGACGAGCTAACTGACAAAAAACTACTGGGAGAAAAAACCACCAAACCTTAAAACCAGCGCCGACGCCTGATTTTTCATCAGAAACTACGCCTATGGAGGGGATTCGACACATCAACAATCAGAGACTCCAATGGATGGCATTGGAGATTCAGAAATAACAAACAAGACACTCAACATCCGACTGAAAACCCGTTCCACAAAGAAGCAGAGAAAATTGCTACCTCATTCTTTGTTACGAATTTCCTTGAATACATAGATGCTAAGCAATTGTGGCAGGAGTGTGGAAAATATGGACGTATTGTGGATGCATTCAGCGCCAAAAAAAAGATCATAAGCAGGGAAAAGGTTTGGTTTGGTTCATTTCACTGGCATCAAGAATGAGCAAGAGTTTGCAAAATCATTAGCAAACATTTAGATCGGGAGTTTTCACATGTTCACGTCGGTTGGTCAATTTCAGAGAAACGGTAAGACATTAATAAAAAATACCACAGGTAACGACAAAGTATCTGGTCATATTCACATTAAACAGGTAGAAAAGGTAGAAGAAGTCGCCTCTCATAACAAACAATCCTATGCATATTGCTTGCATGGAGGTGTGGGGAACAAGTCGGATCGACAAGAAGTAGATAATAAACCTATCTCTTTGTCCGATGAAGATTTGGTTTAGGTAACTAACTCAATGGAGGTATTGTTGGTGAAGGTAAAAAATGTGGAAACAATGAGTAACCTATATTGTATACTCAAAGAAGAAGGATTTGAGGGGATCAAGATTCACTATATTGGTGGATTGTGGCTATGGTTACACTTTCAATCTATGGAGTCTTGCAATGACTTCAAAAGCAACACAAACCTGATGTCTTTCTTCACTTCTATTAAACCAGTTTCTAAAAACTTTTATGTGGATGAGAGAATGGTGTGGGTTGAAATATCGGGTTTACCATTGTATGCATGGGGGTCAAATGCATTCCGAAAAATAGCTTCGTCGGTGGGTAAGTTCGTGTTCTTTTTTTGGGTAAAGGGGTTTACCCCGGTAAATATATAACCAAAAAATGTTAAGTACAAATGGAATGTGGCTAAAGTACCACATTAACCTCAAGCACAACACTTGATAAGCTAGTGTTTATGACAGGCCATAAACACAAAACAAACCTAGCTAATTACAAATCATCAAACTAGGTATAATAACAAGAATAAACTTGAAACAAGCGAACATCCCGCATCCATCCAGAAGCACGAAGGAAGCAAGGCGACCCAGGAAGTTTGCCTCCTTAAAAACCCTTTCCAAGAAAAACCGAGAGAGAAACCTTGGAGTAGGGAAAAAGAGTACAACCCTTACCAGACACTCCCTTCTTGAATAAGACAAGCACGTGGAATCTTCCATTTATCCAGCAATAGACGAGACCGAGGAGTTATCTTCTTGAACTTGAAGGTAACCAGCTTCAACCGAACGGTAGAGACAATAACTTGGACTACTTCATCAACAGTAGACTTCTTCTGCTTGAAAAGTCTTGAATTGCGTTCCATCCATAGGTAGTAAGTAGTAGCCGCAAGTAATAACCGAGAGAGTATGCTAACAACAGATCGCCCCTTAGATATAGGAATAAGGAACGTAAGAACATCCTCTAATGCAGGTGGGACGGCATCCATTCCAAATAAAACCTGGACCTGCAACCAAACCTGCAAAGAAAATTGACACTCAAAAAACAAGTGAGGGTGAGAGTCTGACACCGCGTCACATAGAGGGCAGCGAAGAAGATTCAAATCAACATTAGGGCCAACATCCGTTTCTCTCAACCTATCTTGTGTCTTCAACTTCTGCTTAATAACAAGCCACAAATGTATAGCATGTCGTGGAATACAATGAGGAAACCACGAAATATTAAACCACTCAACCAGATCAGCCCTTGTACGAAGAGAGTCCCAAGCACAAGCAACCGAAAAAAGTCTAAAGTTGCCATCCAAATCATGCCATAATAACTCATCATTAGTATCATCAAGTAAAGTAGGGACCGAGAGAGTAACTAAATTCGGAAATCTAGAAAACCAATCAGTAGGCCATCTCCAAGTACCATTATCAATAACATCTAAAACCGAGTCCGATAAGCTTAAACCAGCCTGGACAATGTCTCTAGCAGTGAGCATATCACGAATAGGGCTTAAATCACACCACAGATTAAACCAAACAGATGTGGTCTTACCATTATTGATCTTATGCCATATGAAAGGACGTACCTTGGGTCGAATCTCAAGAAGCTTATGCCATCCCCAACTAACATCACGCAAACAAGGAACATCCCAGAAGCTTCGACCACGAAGTTTGTATGAATGAATCCATTTAACCCATAAGGACTCCTTGTGGGTTAAAATACTCCAAATATGCGTAGTCATAAGAGCAATATTAAAATAAGCCAATCGACGGATACTAAGGCCACCTTCATGCTTCGGTTTACAAACAGATTCCCAAGCAACTTTGGCCTTACCCCTTTTCATTTCACCTTGACACCATAAGAAACCCCGCATAAGTTGTTCCAAATCATGAATAATATGATTGGGAAGGATAAAGACAGAAGCCCAATATATATGCATCGAGGATAAAACATATCTGACCAATTGAAGCCTTCCCGCAAGAGATAGAAACTTATTGCACCAATCATTCACACGACTTTCCAATTTTTCCACAAGCACCTTACAATCCCTATAGAGTAGCCTAGATGATATAAGAGGGACTCCAAGATACCTAACAGGGAGAGAACCTTCTGCTTCGTGTTCTTTGAAAAGGATAATGCATTAGGAATGAGTTTGGGAAGAGTTTGTGTTGCTACAAAACACAAGAAGTTTATTTCTGAAAGGTGAAAGTGATCATTCATGAGGAGGAGTACGACATCCATATACATGAATTGGGTACTTGAAATATATATATTGATGATTTCGACACATAGACTTCTGAAACCGATTCAAAAGTAGATGAGGATGCTAAAATGACAGTAAAAAGGAACCAGTAAGTGAAAACGATTTAGATGAGAATCGACAGGAGGTATGAAAGCGAGGAAGTTGGTGAAGATAATAATGATAACAATCACAAAGAATAGAGTTTCCACAGTAACACAGGAAATGAGAATATAGGAGAGAAGGAAACAACTATAGACAAGGAGGATAACGAGAAAGGAGAATCAGAATTGAGCCGTCCACCTGGCTTTGAACACTTCAACAAATCTTGGAATGGTCCAACTGAAAGCTCTCTTCAATCCAAATCTAGTAAGTACTCAATCTCCTTTAGTAAATTTTGAAAGAAAGACATTAAAGGTATTTCGGTTTTTCATGAATTGCTTATTGAGGACAATAACGCTCTTATAATGTGATATGCTTGAGTTTGAGTAGGTGTGGTGTTTTTGTATTATCGTGTAGTTATCACATAGGTATGCGTTTGTATAAAGGGTATAATGAGTATTTAATAATGTAAATTGAGTTTTAATGATTTGATAATAAAATGTGTAGATATGACAAATTTTGTGTTTGAGTTAGATATATATGACATTCTAGGTTTTGGTCAGGTAAATATATGGAATTAACCAAATTAGGGTTTCACAAATTAACTCTTCCAAAACAAAATTAACACTTAGAGGAGCCAATTAAAAAATAAATAAATAAATACACCCCTTAAAACAATAAACAAACCCTAATTTGGGTTTGATACAATAAACCCTAATTTTTGATAAAAACTCAATTGAGACACAAGATTCCCACAAATACCATATCGAGACCCAAATAGACTAAAGAATCACTCATATTGGAAAACCCCCAAATTTTCGAAAAACTAAGAAACAAAACAAAAACTTTAGACTGAAAACTAACAAATCAGTACTTGTTGATTAAAGATCTAACCGATTAAAGCAAAAGCTCTAAATTTGATTTAACACTAATTTTGACTGAAAACAATTTTGACCAAATTAACAAAGAAATCTGCATATCAAAGCAACCAAGGCTCTAATACCATGGTAACTTTGTAAATAAAACAAAAAAAGATCAAACACATGAATTATTCAACCAACCACCCATTTATTTATGTAAACTTGAAAATCATAGGACATAACATGTAGAATATTTTAATTGACAGAACACCTTGATCCATAATTTAAAAACCTAACTCATCAGAGAGTAAACATGCTTTTTTACAAACACAAAACTTGTCTCATATAAGAAAATGAGAGTGAAACGAACTTTTATACTCCTTCCACGACTTAGTCTTCATCTTTCAGACATCTACTCTTCTAGTCCTTAGAATATACAACAAACACAAACAAGTACTATTTTTGAAGAAAGGTAGACAAATCCCTTCTGACTTTAGCTTATACAACTTTTCTCAACAACATCCTCATATTAACTCAACACGTGTCAACTACTCTCACTAAAGTACAACCAAAATCAGTTTATGTTTCAATTTTCTTTTGATCTTATTCCTATCACATGTACACAGGATCTCACGGATATCAAAGAGATTTTATAAATGATGTTTTGGAGATGATAAATGATGTTTTTTTTGAATGCCAAAGAGATTTTATAAAAAAACTGGCAAGAAGCTAGAGTAACGTACAACTTACAGACCAAACAACCGACATTCAAATAACTAAAAGAAAAGGTTGCTCGAACCACCTTTAACAACCGACACCTACGTATAGGTACCTTCCAACACCTAGAGATCACCTCCTAAAAGAAAAAATAAACCCAAAAACCCGACTACCAAAACGAGAAAAAACCAAACACAAGTAGTCTCGCATAGAATGACACCTAAAACCTATCGAAATAAAACTAAATCAATCCTCTCAAATCCCGATGAGAACTAATCATAATGGAAGACTCGGAATCAGAATCCGAATCCGAATCATCATCATCATCATAACAATCGTACTTTTTCCTTACTTTACCGAGCAAAGCCCCTCTAAATCTCTAAAGATGACCACGGTAGAAATTGTTCTTCATGTTTTTTTCTTTGAATGAGATTCAATGAGTGACACTTTTTCTTCTTTTTTTGCATTTATGCATCAAAGAATCGTCGCATGAGACAAGTGGTGCCTTTTTTTGTTTCTGGTCCTAGGCCCAACTTTGTCACAAGTGGGTTCACTGAGACTTAGTTTTGTGGCAGTGTCATTTCCCTTAGTAGGGCTCAAGTAAATTTGTGTAACAAGCAAATCAGTATGAAGTTTAATATCCTTTTTTAGATCTAAATCACGAGGATTTGAATTTTCTGCAGCTCTCATATCTTGTGATAGTGACTCCTCAAAACAAGCATGTGAACACAATTTGCAGTCAACACTTTTTTGCCCCATGTCAGGTATCGTAAATTGTGATTCAAAATTCAAAATTTTGTCATCGGGAACTGGGACACTTATCGGAGAAGTAACATCTGCCTTTGAATTGATACCCGTGTTTTGTGGCGGATTATCACCGGCGACAACCTTTTCCGACTTCACTTCCTTTCCGATTAGAGTGCTATTATCACCTGATGTTCCTTCAAAACTGTCCTCATTTGGTATCACCCGCTTCTACACTCTTTTTAGCATCACAGCAATCAGAAACAAAAGATGTGTAGTCCACTTTTGATATTCTTAATTCCAGCGAAACACTATGACCACTCGAATAATTAACCTTGCAATCTTTAAAATTTAAAGATTTCCATAGTAGTTCAAGTTCTGATAATGAATGGATCACAAAAGATTCACCCACCAAAGAAGTTTGTAACCTTCCAATCTGGTTCTTTGAAACAGAGGGTATATGATTCCATTTCAAAGGAATGTCAAACGCCCAATTAACATTCTTACCCGCTTTTTTTGACTTAAAATGTGGTCTTTAAAACTTAGCTATGTTTGCTCTAAGTTTGAAACTCCCGATCTTGATCCTATTTAGTCTGTTTTCGAGAGCCTTAATGTTTCCAACATGATAAAAGCGAGTAAACCCGAACCTTTGGCCCGTTTTGCTAACCTTTGACGCCACATATACATTAGCCAGATCTCCAACCTCCTTGAAAACTTCAAGTAGATTGGCCTTGCTCCACTTAGGTGGAAAGTTTGTAAAGAAAAAATTCACGACATTCCAACAAGGAACGTGCTTCCTCTTCTCTTTCCCTTCCCCGTCCTCTTCCTCGCCTTCTTGACCTCCTTCATGTGATTTCGTTGTCTTGCTCATGATACCGAGTGTAGACAATTTTGTTTTTTTGTTTCGTTTTTTTTGTTTTCTTTTTGTTTTTTATTTTTTTATATTATTTATTTATATTTTTTTGACAAAGTAATATTTTAAAATATGTGGGGCCCACTATTTTTTTATTCCACTCAAGTGTGGTGGGTTTTATGTAAAACTCGTGGGACCCATTGTACCTCTCTCACAACATTTATTTATTTTAATTAAAATATTATATTTAAATATAATTTAATTATTATATCAATTAAAATATATTCTCTCTCTCTTAATTATCATTTCTCAGAAATACAAATCCGAGTCCGAATCCAAATCGGAATCCAAACCCATTTATAAAGCAAACGGTCCCTTATAGGGATGAGCAAAAGAACTAAAGAACCGGAACCGGACCGGAACCGTGAAGAACTGAACCGGAACCAGAATCAATGGTTCCAGTTCCGGTTCTTGATTTTGAGATTTTTCGGTTCTTTGGTCGGTTCGGTTCGGTTCGGTTCCACCGGTTCTCAGTTCCGGAACCAAATATCCAATAATTATAAAAATATGTAATTTTTTTACTTCTTATCAAAATATTAATCAAATCCTACGTATCAAAAAAAAAAAAAACCTACTAGCCATCAAGCCAAACACTGTAAACCCTAATCTTTAATTTACTGAAGCATCCACAAATCAATAATTAATCTAAACCTAATAACATTCCAAGATCATTCATCATTATCAAAACAATGGAAGTAAGTTTATATTTTATTTTTATTTGCATTCGATTAGCTTTTACATGTTCATCATGCTAAATTTTGTTAGAACTTTTATTAATACATTGTTTATTATCTATCATCATCACGTAGCCACTTTAATTAATACATTGTTTATTATCTATCATCATCACATAACCACATTGTTTATTATCTATTATCATCACGTAGCCACATTGATTATTTGAGTTTATGGTTTAGTTGTTAATTGTTATTTGCTTAAATGTAAATGGTTACAAGTTCTTAAAAAGTTTAATTTTTTGTGTTTTTTTATTAGCTTAATAGAAAAGCGGTTCCTATACGGATATATCCAAAAGAACCGGAACCGGAACCGGAACCAAAAACTATATTCGGTTCAATTCTCGATTCCCACTTTTTAAAAAAATCGGTTCTCGGATCCACCGGTTCCAGTCCCTGTTCCAACTGATTCCAGAACATGCTCATCTCTAGTGCCTTGTTACAATCTAGATCAAAAGTCAAAGAAAATGAACACCCAAAATTTGTTTGGTCACACAACCAAAAACTACACATTCACACATTCCTTAGGTACCAAATATACAAATCTCCTTTTCTTAACCATAAACCCTCCCCTCTTTCCACCTTCTTTTCATCTTCTCTCTCATCTCATCGCCTCTAAACTCAAAAACGACGTCGTACAACCATATAGCACAACCACAAGCCATCACCTTCAATCACCGCCTGAACCTCACCGAGATAATTACATCCCATTAATCTCCGGTTAGTTTTATACTTTTTTATATAAAATTTATTAGTTTTGTGCCCTAATTTTGCTCTTTTATTATTAAAGATTTGATTTTTGTGCTTAATATGTGATTTGGACTAATGGGTATTGTTAAAGATTCAATTTTTAACAATACCCATTACTTCAAATAAAAAATTGTGCCCTAATTTTTGAGTTTTGTAAATAAAGATTTGATTTTTGTGGTTAATTTGAGATTTGGAGTAATGGGTATTGTTAAAGATTCAATTTTGGATATTTTTTGTGCCCTAATTTTGTGTTTTAGGGAAAAAGATTTAGTTTTGCAGGGTTCATATGTGATTAGGAATAATGGGTTTTGTAAAGATTTGAAAGTTTTGTAGTTATCAGGTGACCTTGATTTATAGTTTTTGTTTTCGGGTTGTTTTGTGACCTGATTTTGTGTTTTACGGGTAAAGATTTGTTTTTTGGAGTTAATTTGTGTATAAAAATAATGGGTATCGCTAAAGATTTAATTCACATCCAGTAGATTGTGTTATAAGAAAGTGAACATGGAGAATGTCCCTGAGACGATTTAAGGGGTATATACAAAGGTTATTGTATTGACTTGATAACGATTGATTGTTATTATGCTAGTACGTAGCTCAGGTCTATAACAACGTTGATGACACAGCTCACCTTTTGTATCTTTGTATAACTAATTGTATCTTTACAAAGGGTTCCGCGATGGCTCTGTATTTCCAGCTATAGCCTATAGCTTATCCAAAATATTCAGGATGCACTAGTTTTTGTTCCATATTATAATTGGGATGCTAATTGGTACAAAGTAGTTATATCGGCATGTTCAGATACTGTTTAACATCATTATAGAGCCTATCTGTTGGTTAAACATTTTCATGTTGGCTTTTTCTTTTTATATCTCCAAAAGGCTGAGGTCATAAATATAGGCTTAAAGTGTGAATCAGTTTTTTCAAATCGAGGCAATAATTGGTTTGATGGCATATAGGCTTAAAGTGTGAATGCATTTAGGTCTGACCTAAGGTCTGCTGCAAGTTAGTTCTTATTAATGTATTCTTCATGCCGTTTGTTCCGCTTTTCCCTTTTTTTGCAATTGATTTTGTTAAATATACATGAAAAAACAGGTAGGTGATGGCGGTTTTTATTTTATCCTGTTAATCAGGAGGATCTCCAGCTTTGTTTCTGTATAAATTGGAAGTGCAGGGAACACATATGGCTGCTTTCTTATCCAATGATCTGATGCATTCTGGAATGCATGAAGGCGGTACTCATAAACAGTCTGATAGTACGGTAGAGGAAAGTGGTGGTCGTTGGTATTTTTCTAGGAAAGAAATAGAAGAAAGGTCACCGTCTAGATCAGACGGCATTGATTTGAAGAAGGAAACTTACCTGCGCAAATCATATTGCACATTCCTGCAGGACTTGGGGATGAGACTTAAAGTGTAAGTTCTGTTATCCTTTGGTTGTTTTATGATCATTGTTCTGTATGAGATGATCACATAGGCTTTCCCTTTACCATTTCCCCAAATCTGGTGTCGATATTAATAATATGAGGGGCCATATAACATAGGCTTTATTTTTTAATGAAAAAAATTGTTTTTACCTTTGCTGTGGAGCAACTTAATTTGGGTTAGGGTGTTTAAGATTGTCAGATAGTTCTTATTGATTTTCCAACTCATGCTTATTCTTCTCTTCTTGAATAAATATACCTATATTATGTTTTGAGGTCATTGTAGATGAAATGAACTTTAGTAAACCAATGATTTATGTTGCCGTATTTATATTCAGTGGAATTTTTGTGTCTTTATGTGATTTTCTAGGAAGTTAGCAAAGTTGTGTGTGGTTTACCAATTATATGTTCTCATATATTTTGTTTTAACGATAACTCCTACCCACATTGAACATCATTTTAGTGCAATTAGGGCCTAGAAATTCCATGAGTATGCTTAGTTAACACATCTTTCGTTGTTTTAACATTTATTGAGTGGCTGTCTTGGCATAAAAAAGTGAAAAAGTGCACCTGTGCCTTTGCCCCCCCACTGCCTCACTGCTTTTGTTCCTCTCCCTTTTCACCACTAGCTACAGAGTATAAGCTAAGAGCCCTCATAAGTTGAGGTTTAACAAGATGTTAATCATCCAACTACAAGATTTATAGATACACTACAGAGAAGTAGCCTAGTAAGTTTTTAAAGTGTAGACTACAGTGAAATAGTAAATGTGTGTGTTGTATTTATATGTTTAGTTCGTAGAACCCGTCTGTCATTAGAGCATAACGTCAGTAACTTATTTACTTTAAAGTTCTTATCTACTACACTGCCACAAGTATACTTCTATTTTGGCCAAATTCACATGTGTTATTAGAACGTTTGCTATTTAACATGCAAAAGAAGTATATTTTTGTTTAACATCTAAAAATTACTTGTGAGGTTGTAAGCATTGTTTTGAAAACATTGCACCTAGCGTGCATTAATACATATTTATTTTTGACCAAGTACCAATCCTGGAATAAATGTATCCTGTATTCTAAGAGCTCACGGTGCAACATTGTTGTTGCCTCAATGCTGCCATAGCTTTGGCGTTGCATCATTACCCCGGTAAGCGTTATAGTTACGGCGTTGGTGAGGCAATGCTGAAATTAGTCGTGTACGTGCATATGTGTTTGTTCTAGTGGGTCCATTTTTTAGTGTTATGACTTATGAGTATGGGTAAAATGTGGTTTGGTGTTATTCTTGGTGTTATGCTGACGTGGCAACATATTTTTGCGAAATCCATGTTACCACACTTGGTGCTCTAACGAAACAACTTAACTGTGTCATATCATTGTGAAGATTATATGAAAATAAATGTTACAATGAGAACTTCGTCTGTAGTTTTATCATCTGAATAATGAATTGTATATATTAATGCAGGCCTCAGGTGACTATTGCTACAGCTATTATCTTTTGCCATCGTTTCTTCATCCGCCAGTCACATGCAAAGAACGACAGGAGGGTGAGTTATGCCTCATTTTACTTATTTGTCTTTTTTATACATAGGTAGGAAGGAGTCATCACAATATGTGTACTGTTTAGTCAGTCTTTTTAGCTCTGCTGAATAGTTGGTCCAAAATGTGTGCTATAATGGCATTTTAGATTCTTGGATGGATATACCCTTTTGCTGACAGTCGAAGATTTTCTTTTTGTAAACTATGCAAAATATTCGTTGAATCAGAGAAACTCTGAATTCTGAGGAATTTTAAATAAATTTGACTTAGACATCTTTAAGATGAGTAAACTGTAAAAGTGATATTGGTTCACCCTACACCAAAATTTTAACATGTGACATCTTGCTTACATGTGTCTATATTTTCTTTTCTAAATGTATATGCAGTCATGAGGAATCCCCTAATCCATGCCTTAGACTACATATGTAATCAGGATTTTAATAATCTATATGTTGTAATTATACTGACAGCTGACATATTTTTTACTGGTATGATTATCAATAGCTTAAATAACACTGACTGTTAGAATATCAACTAATATACTTGAATCGCAGACGATTGCAACAGTCTGCATGTTTCTTGCAGGAAAGGTGGAAGAAACTCCTCGGCCTTTGAAAGACGTCATCATTGTTTCTTATGAAATTAATCACAAAAAGGATGCTGAGGCATTACAGAGAATTAAACAGAAGGTACTGTCACTTTTAAGCAGTTTACTTTTCATGGCTACATTCTTTATTACTTTTTAAAAGCCACAATTGAAGGAAGTGGTGTTCACATGCTTTGTAACTTTACTATCATGCAGGAGGTGTATGAACAAGAAAAGGAACTAATTTTAGTAGGAGAACGTGTAGTTCTTGCCACGCTTGCTTTTGACTTCAATGTGCTACATCCATATAAGCCTCTTGTCGAGGCAATAAAGAAGCTTAAAGTTGCTCAAAATACACTTGCTCAAGTTGCATGGAATTTCGTGAACGATGGGTAATGCTGTATTCCTTAATGTAGTTTGTACCGTTGACCTCTGGTCATTGTTCCTTTTCTGCTTTTGATTTGCAAAAAGGACATGCATATGCAGGCTTCGGACATCCCTCTGCTTACAATTTCAGCCACACCACATTGCAGCAGGTGCCATTTTTCTTGCTGCTAAGTTCCTTAAAGTAGATCTTGCATCAGGATCAGATGGCGAAAAGGTTTGGTGGCAGGAGTTTAATGTTACCCCACGCCAATTGGAGGGTTAGTATCTTGTCCTTGTGGCTAATTTCATCTATTTTTTTAATTCATTTTTTAATTTTACATTTGACTTGTTTCTAATTGAGACATTTTTTAAAGTATGTTACCGAGATGTCCTTGGGATTCGTTCAA
This sequence comes from Artemisia argyi, assembly GCA_030686995.1. Taxonomy (NCBI): domain Eukaryota; kingdom Viridiplantae; phylum Streptophyta; class Magnoliopsida; order Asterales; family Asteraceae; genus Artemisia; species Artemisia argyi. The sequence continues at coordinate 185,991,856 of CM060685.1, read as the reverse complement.
AAATTAACAGATTTGGTCCCTCAACGATATTAAATACAAATTCGGTCCCAAAAAACATTATTTACTTTCATATTTGGTTTCTCGCCCTTTACCAATTGGGCTAGAATTTAAACTAATTGCATACCTGAGGTACCAAATGTGTCAAGCAAACTTGTGTTTCTAAGGACCATATCCATAATTTTTATGGGCGAGGGATGAGTTTATAATTTTGTGCCACTATAGGGATCGTTTCTACAGTTTACTCTTAATTTTTTTAGTGTAAATTACAGAAATCATTCTTGTGGTTTAATTAAAGTTAGTAAATTGTCTCTTTGGATGTTATTTGCATAATTGGTCCCTAGTTGGTAATTGCATTGGTTGTTCTTACTTTTGGTCCTTCACTGCTACCCTTTAGGACCGAAAGTGAAATCAATTACATGTTTGAGGGATAAATGTGAAAATAAGCAAGGACACAATTACTTGCCCAACTAAGCGGACAATTTATATAATTTACTCTTATAGTTTTTTATTATGATGAAGCCTTTCTGATAACCGGTGTTAACTACTTATTGCAGAAGTGAGTAACCAAATGTTAGAACTGTATGAACAAAATAGAATTCCACCATCCCAAACTAGTGAGGTTCTTGATGGAAGTACAGGTGGCCCGGTTACTAAAAAGACACGAGCTTCTAATGTTGATGAAGAAAATGTCACAAACGGCAGTGGTTCTCATGTTGGTGCAGCCACTTCAAGACCTATATCTGATCATGCAAGAACATCCCAAGATCGTAGTAATGATGATGGAAGTACCGATAGGAATAAAGATATCAACTCTGACGTCGAGAACAATGACGATCAGCATTATGAATCAGAAAACGTTGAAACAAAATCAATGTCTGGTCCAAGTCAACAATCCCCTGCCGATGCTATAAAAAAATTAGATAAAGAAAAGTTTAAGGCAGCTCTTGCAAAAAGAAAGAAAGCACGTGGTGATGTAGCAAGAAGAACAGATCTTATTGACGATGATGATTTGATTGAGAGGGTGCTAGAAGATGAGATAGAGCTGGCTAAACCTTCAAATCATCGTGATAATGATGTTAAGTTAGAGCCAAAGGAAGAAGGTGAGGTTGGTATGTTGGATGAAGGTGAGATTAAATATAGGTCACCCGATAGTAACCGAAAAAGGAAGGCTGGTGGGAGCCCGTTTATCAAAACAGAAATTAAAAGGTCATGAATGGTGTTAATGTTCTTTGTAACTAAATGAGAAAATATGGTATTTATTGGTAGCTGCCGATGTGCTAAATGCTCATCCTTCATGTACTTGTTGGAACTCAATTTTGATTGTGTATGCTTTCATGTCATGAAATGGCACCCTTTGAATTATGAAAGTGAACTGTTATTTTCTGTAACTTCATTTTTTCAATACCATTTCCATCATTTCGTATTTGAAAATATTTTCTGTTCATACATTTGGTCATTACTCGTTACAGTTTGCAATCTGTAGATGTATTAAACTATTAGGGAAATTTGCATATATAACAATAAATGTACCACTTATTTCCAACGTTACTTGCATAATTGTCATATTGCTAAAACTAACTCAAATATGTGAACATACAAAATTGTCCTCACTTTTGAATGTAATTGTCCGTAGTACCTTGCTCTACGGGGATGTTTGGTACGATGGAATAGAAAGGGGAGAAACGGAATGGGTTGTTTTCCGATGTTTGTCTCATATCGGGAATGGAATCAGAGAATAAAAATGGCACTCTCTTTCCATCATATTGATTCTTTAAAAAAAAAAGAGGTGAATGGTGAGAATGGTGTTCCAAAGCTAACGCATTCACAATGCCAAACTGGTCCATAAAACATATAATGGAAAATTGACCAAAACAACATGTCATAAAAAAAATAAAATAAAGAAGCAATATTCTTGCAATGGACGATAAACTTATTGTCATGCCAACCATATGAATTGAAATTAGTTTTACAAAGTTTATGCAAAAAGATACCCGTTCGATCAAAGCGGCAAAAGTTTTTCCGCTACAGAAATAATCAGTACTCGGTTCCTTGTCAGTTGACATAAAAGAAAGATTTCAACAAACTTTTTAAGTGGCAGATACTTTTTGGGTATTCTGTCTTTCTTCTCAACATGCTTAACTTGTTAGTAGTATCAAAAGGCAACTTTTCAAATACGTTTACCCAAACACCCTAGTAATACTAACTTTATTAATTTAAATAACTAAGTCAATTTGAGCTTGAAAAGCCTCTTAATTAGAACCTACATACGCATATGAATGAATAGAATTTTGTGAAGTATCTTTCATATGATCATGCATAATAAGTATTATGACATTTTATTGGAGAGTGTTTAACTACTTTAGTCTTCAACCTAACCTATCTTCTGCAACTTGAAAAAACATTTACATATTGCTTCTTCTCGACTGGACTTTTAAGTGAATCATTAGTCTGTTTGAATGATGATCCCCGATGTGAGAAAGCCGATTGAATAGACCGTGGTGACAAACCTAACCTATCTTCTGTTTCATTCCGTGAAGCTTTAACATGGGAAGATGATAACCATCTAGCTTCCATTTGTGTCCTTAAAAGACAGCCACTATCACCCCTCGGTCCTTCAGCTAAATCATGAGATGAGTTCCAAACAGCAGATACAGGTGAACCTGTAGGATCTATTACACACAATACACATCAAGCAAAGTTAATATGCATGCAAACAAAAAGTAGCATATTTTTTCAAGTAAAGTTACAAATTTTACGCACCATGATTAAGGATCTCAATTGGAGGTCTGGGCCTCTTAGTCTTTAGTACAGCCACTGGTGGGGCTAAGGCTGTTGGAATGGGAGCTACAAAGGTTTCAATCTCCCATGGAGAGACCCTTTTTGGTCTCACAATAGAAGTGGGTTCATTCCACTGAACCTGCTATTGTCAACAGATAGTATTGTCAATAGAAGCTAATAAATTAGATCCGCCTCACTTTAGCAACTATTTTAACTTGAATATGATCAACTCTAACAGAACTTTGTGATATGTATACTTAACAAATTAGACGCACCTCGTTTGCATTTCCAAGAATCTCAATCACGATTGCATAAAGGTTCTACCATCTAACCGGCGCATATTAATGCTCTTCGTTTTGGCAAGCTGCGAAGGAAAGGTAGTTAAATGAGAATTAACGATGGTAGCCTGAGATAGATTTTACATCTATGTATCTTGTAAGATTTTGATGAGAATAAATAATGGTAGCCTGAGTTAGCTTTATGCTCTTAGGATGTGTCTTTAGGTAGTATCCTTATGAGCCTAGCAACCAAAAAGTACAACGAATTCGACCTTGCATTGGTAGCTTTTGCATATAGTTGTCCCATTAGAATAATTTGATTATTTAATTAACTTTTAACATCATTATATCCATGATATTAGTATGGTTAATGAAATAATAACAGCTAACCTTATATACTCACTTTTGTGTAGGATGTGTATAAGCTTGATATCATCACCAAATCCCCTGTGCCACATAGAATCCGCTTAACCTCCACATTGTTGGTCAAAACACGTACCTACAAATATAGATAAAATAATTGGATAAAAGATAATGACCATGGCACCTCAGTCAACTGATAACTCTTTCACAAGTTAAGTGCTCTGATTATTTTTTGTGATCTGCCACACCAAATAACATAAAACACAAATCATAAATAATACTGACAGTAACTATAATAGGATACCCAAACAATGTTTAGTTGTTGTACACATTTATTTGTTCAGAAGATGTCAACGTACCTTCATAGAACCTGCAGTTACAAGTTACAACCATTCTTATATAAACATGTAATTTTGGGTTGAATTTTGAGTGATAACCCTTTGACTGTCTCTATCCATTGAACAATCCGAATTTGACAATATTACCTGTTCATGTTAGTGTGGGTGTGACCAGCCTGTTTTGGTTTATTCATGTCTTCTTTTATTATCCGTTGCACTACACAACATTCATAAGGAATTACCCGTATACAATGTGAAAGTGGTACATTTTTATTTCTCTCGAGGTAGTTAGTTGTTTCTTTTCCAACTTCATGTGGTAACTGAATGCATACCCAATCTAACAACATGTCCAAATCCTTAGCAAAATCAAGCATATACCAATCAAATAGTTTTGGAATCGCTGCCATTTTCTTTGTGGTTGAAATCCCAATTGTAGCCTGTAAATAAGCTTTTTTTGCGACTTCAAGATCATTTTCGACTTGTGGTCCAGTTTAGTGAACTAAACAATCGTTACAATTTATTTTTAAGTTTGAGAGTATATACCCACAATCTGTGTAGAACGAAAAGATAATAAATTTATATATTGGTACCTTACACGAAAAATAGATGTAACTGGGCTTGACTCTAAGTGCAACTGATCTTTTGAGACAGAAGAAATTACGATTTATAAAAGCTTTAAAAAATGTGAGGAAAGAAAAACCTCGACACCTTCATTCCAGTCTTGAATGCATGGAGGCCTGGTTGTAAATGCACCAAAAGGTTCACGATACAATTGACTACTCTATGTTATTTGATCTATGGCTTGTTCAACACTTAATACCTCCCATAGCCTCAATCCCGGAATAGCTTTTATCAGTTGTTTCCTGTATACATGAAAATTAGAAGCTTTGTTGAGAGCATGGTAAAGAATCGTTGACACTCGATTATAATAACAATTTACAAAGTCGATAACCTTGATTAATTAGTGTCCGTTAGCCATTGATCTTTGGGCTTGAAGCAAATTAAAATGTAAAATTTCAAACAAATATTTACTAAAAGAAGCAAATGATAATAATATATCAGATGTCGTGTATAGGCAAACGGGTCGGTTTGGGTTACATTTTACTTCAAATGGGTCAAAAAGGTAAAAATAACCTAACCGATTAGATAAATGGAAAATGGGTGAAACGGGTTTAAAAGTAAAACAGATCATAATTCACCAAGATGTATCAAAAGCACGTAACTTTCCACACAAAAATAGCAGCTTCTCTAATTTGCAAATGGGAGCCTAGACTATAAATAAAGTGAATACATAACCCCTCCCCTGAAAGATTTTGCCACTTTCTCCATAAAAGGCGTAAACATGTACAACGAAACAACCGTCCGTATATCATGAAGGAAGACCTTAACACAATAATCATGAACAGGAAGAATTAATTACTGGTTTTGTTCAGTGCTGGCCTTCTTGCTTTTGTGCCATCGAGTTCTCCATTCATGATTTATGTCAGTATTGTTTCAAACTGCAACTACTACACAACTTACAGAGTGTTTGGCATTACGATTTACAGCTAATTCCTTTGACTATTACATATCTAATAATGGCTGCTAACATTTTGTAAAACCACTTAAAACTATAACCTACAACAACATAATTAACAACAAAAAATTAATTTCAGTAAAATTACCTCGCCGCTGATATTCTTCTATCTAGGTGTGAAACACCACTTCACCAAAACTCCAGATAAGTTCTGCAAATTTCTCAAAGTTTATGCATAAGAATAGATTTTAAATGAATTTAACCTGCTCATGACAGATTACCCAAATCAACCCATTTAAGTGGTCTGCATCATGTAGAAGTCTAAACATCATGAGTCGCAACTGCAATAATATTAAGTTAAATCATCTATAACTGATATTGTTGCGTCTGCTTGTGTTGCCAATGAGATCAGGTTTGGGACAAAATCTGTACTCGAATCACCACAACTGGTACACTTCTATACTTTCATCACTTTCAAATGAAGCTCCAGCAATGTGTCTCTACACGTACAACTACGTCATGGTCGGGTTTCAGTACAGTCCTAACAAAGTCACAACTTTTGTAAAAAGTAGGCATAGGACAGTCCTGTTGGAGCTTAACCATTTGTAGAAAGAATATATTTAAGGGTTAAGCCTATATAATAGCAATAGCAAGATACTTTTCAAAATATACAAATATCATACGTGAACTTTGAAAAATACCAATATCGTACACGTACTTACAAAATTCGTCTCGATATCATACCTTAATTGACGTGGCATGACTAGTCACCGGTTTAATTAATTACATGACAATGTTAATGATTTTTATAGGTGATGTGAAGATTACTTTAAATGTTTATTATATCTTATATTTTTCTTATATATCATTACAAACACTTTATATACACAAATATGAATCCTAATAATCATAAATAGATGTGATCAAGAAATTGAAGGAGAAAACACTCGATATATGAATCCTAATAATCATAAATCGATGCGATCAAAAAATTGAAGGAGAAAACACTCGATATCTTGCTTAATGATTATTCAGTTGTTTATCATTCGTTTGAATAAGTTTAACAACATAAAAAATTTCTCATGTATTCAAATTTTCAATAATTATTACAGTAAAACTAAGTTCCACTACGTTATAAAAAAACACTTTTCCAATACATAAAAAAGTGCATTTCGAGTAGCATAAGTAGATGTTGAAGAAAATTAAAGAATGTAACTAAATATAAACTATACAAAATTTAACATGGCGGTGAATGAGTGACATATATTGACGTGTCGTGTACATATAATGTGGACTTTGGTATATTAAAAATAAGTTTGTGATGATAACAAAACAGATTTTGAAAATACGTGTACGATATTGATATTTTTTAAAATTCACGTATGATATTTGTACATTTTTGAAAGTATCTTGCTATTACATAAACTTAACCCTATATTTAATTAGTTAGCTTTTCAGCATCAATAATCCATCTTGTTCTTATTTCTAAGGTGATTTGCATTGAAGGAAGCAATGGATGATCATCATTTTGCTTAATATCAGTTGCCTCTATTTTAAGTATCTTCTAAAAATACTCTTCGGGTGACTTATGACCTGTTTCACACATTTTATTTTGAAGCTAATTATAGCTGACTTTTCTCATTTGACCTGATATAGAAAAAATCAATCCGCGCATTGAATTTTTCCAAGCTCATGTTTAAAGGGTTTAACAAATAACAGTTACATAACTATATATTATACTTTTTTCTAAGGGATTCAGTGTACGATTAACTCCATACATATAATTTGTCACCCATCTGTAACCTGCAAATAATCATGCATGCCCACAGCAGATAATGCTTTTGTGACTCTCACTTGTGTTTCATCATTGGTAAGGTTGACTCTTCCAAGGCCAAACGCCACATCTGCTCCCACAGTAGGCATGCCACCAGATTCGAGACCATTAAAAATGTGAATATGAGTACTCTTAACGTAGTTCATGTCCATATTTGACATGATAAAGTAAGTATATAAGAAATTCATTCATTGAAAGTATAAAGATTAATGTGGTATTTTACATTGTAGTAGAGATGAAACACTCCCGTTTGGCGTAAATCTGAAGACACACAGTGTCTTCCCACTTCCCCACTAATATGCCTTGAGATCCAAAACATTCGGGTGGCGAATCTTACCAAGCGTAGAAATAACATAGACAAACTTCTTTTGACTTAATTGAGTTAATATGCGCTTTACAATAACTTGAACTCTTTAGCAGTAAAGAATGCCCATAACTTCTTGCTCACTTTTGTGTTTGTAGCAGACTGATCCTTTTTCTGTAAACATAATGCAAAATCAAGATTTGTTACGACTTCAGCCATAGTAGGCCATTGATTTCGAAGACTATGCAAGCAGCTTGCTGCAACACGTGCAAAATCTTTCAAACAATCAGTCGATATTTGCCCTCTCAAATTAGAATCAATAATTTGGGACAATTTTCCTTCTCTTATACAATCTTGAGCCCATATTGCAAGACCCCATTAAGGATCTTTAACAAAGTGGTATTAACGTGTTAAGCCTCCACTCTTTAGCAGTAAAGATTATCATTTTCCTTCTCTTAGCAGACTGATCCTTTTAAAGTCAAATATCAAAAGACATGGGGGCTCGTGATGATGATGATGACCATGAAGGGTGCAATATAATGTTGATATGGACAAAATTTTGCAAGCGGAAGTACTTCTTCGGGTATGTTTTGTAAAATAAACATACCAAGAGTGCACCATATACACGCCAAGCTTCATGTCTGGTCATTTCCTTTTGTTCATTGTCACAAAGTATTGGTTCAAGAATTTCTGAATTAGTCTTAAGATTTGGAACGCGAACCTGCAAAAGAGTTTATAGAGTATATCAATTATCAAAGAATGACCATGCTGAATATTTCAAAACCAAACAAATGTATATATTTGAGTTATAAAGTGACAATAAAAGATTGCTCTAACCCCCTTAATTAGCCTACACTTGGTAAAATCAGAAAATTCTAAGCATATTAGTTGGTAAGCTTGAGCTCATTCAGTGGCATAACCAATGTCGAGACAATCTTTTGGGCATGTAACCATTATAAGCTACATTATGACGAAAGCTAAACGTGTGTAAAAAGCACAATAAGTCTATAACCCATAGGCCACATCCAATTAAGAATACAAATGATTTAATTAAAAGACACTTTGACCTAGTTGTGGCCTGTTTGGTTTTACTTTGTTTTATTTGGTTCGCTCGTTAAATCGACTCATTTATAAGTAAAGCAGTTTCAAGAGTCACCTCCATCTTCATGTATTTATTATAATAACAAAACTCATCACGCATGTAAAAGCCGATGAGATTATTACACATACCTCTCTCTGTAGAGCCTCATCGAAAGTGATGAAAGTATAGAAGTGTACCAGTTGTGGTGATTCGAGTACAGATGATTTAACTTAATATGAAGTTCAAATGAAGCTCCAGCAATGATAGATTACTAAAAGTGCCACATCAAAAATACATAATCATTCTTCACTTGGTTACTTATCCAGGATTCTCTTATTGGTTTTTCCTTGACAGTAAACTAATAACCTGACAAACATTCCTTAAAGTGTGCTGACCATTTATTATTCATGAACTGTCATTTATGTGTTAATGCCTTAGTGGTGGGTCAATTGTGAAATGCCAACCTCGTTTGATATATTGCGGTTTCCGTTAAGTGGATCAAATGAGGTAATATTGCTATGTCTATTTCAGGTTACTTTCTACATCTACCATCTGAATGAGTATGTATTAAAGTAATTTAAAAATAATAATAATAATAATAATAATAAAATAAATGGGTCCATTTGTTAGACATTTATAATCTGATAGTTTCATAAACAAACATGTTAGCTTGTTGCTCTTTTAACTCTTTTGGCGCGTAAATTATTCACGCAGACATTTTCGTTTATCAATGTTCGGCTATTTAACAGGTAATAAATGGTATCAAGACATTGAAAAACAGGCGGGTTCGGTGGGTTGGTTAATGGGTCAAAATGGGTTCTGGCCAAAACACATAATTTGACCGGCAAGTCAGCTTTGTTTTTACAATTTTTCAAAATCAACAACTTGATTTTTTTGTTTGTTCTACGCAGGGCAATTGCATACCCGTTTGTGATTGAACTACTGAGGTGGGTATTTTGCTCTGTGCCGGAACAGGTTGCTCTCCAACTTCACCAATTCATAAACCCATGTTCATCCAACAGATGTTTGTAAATGAAAGATTATCATTTTAAACATGCACCATAATCAACATCTTCACTCAGCTTTTCCACTTCCAATACACATTATCATCTGGAACTAAATGGGAAGGAAAAAAAAACATGTGAGGTTTTATATTCTATAATATAGTACAAAGATTTCCATTACGCTTCCGTTTTCCCTCATTCCCATGGATTTTTTTTGAATTTTTTTCTTTCTAGGTTCTACCTGCACAACAAAATAACAAATATTTTTTATTGCATTGCATTGAGAAGTGAACTCCAAAAACATAACGATAATGCTATTTGTTTCTCTAAATTAGTAAAACATAAGTTGGGAGAACCTGATTACTCATATCAAAGTTGTGGATAATCTGTAGTAACAACAAAGTGAACAGGCTGAAATCCCAAAAGCGTTCGCAGACCCAAACTATAAGACAACAACATTCGTAGCAAATACCAGTGTCAGTGTCTTGTAAGTTGTCAAACCTGGAAGTGCAACCTGGTATATCAATTTAGCGATCATGAATAACAATTCGTAATTTGCACATACCACAGCTGTTTCCAAGTGGGCAAAGCTACCTTGATTCATCTCGAACAAAAAGATGAAATAAGATTAGTAATTTTAATTACTTTTGTACATCACATATGCAAATAATGATCAAGTGCTTTTATGGGAACATAACGGAGAGTCGATAATCACTCCACATGTTATCAGAGACAACGTGTGGGACAGATTAAAATGCAGCGGTGGTGGATCCCAATCATTATCATGTTCCCAATCCACCTGTATGCAATTATGATTGTGAGATTTAATGTTCGAATTTGATTTAGTCAATGATGTTTTAATCAACCAACAATAAGAACAATAACTAACCTCAGGTTTACCATGGGCGTTCTTTCTGAACTATTTTGCATTTGATATCTGACCAAGAAAAAAATGTTAAATTCGGATTTCTTTGAGAGTGTTTTAATAACTTTTCCATACTATGTATAAAGGAGATAAACAACTACTTGCCCATGAAGTTAGTCGATGGTAAGCTGAAGCTTTAGTTAACTTGACTGGCTCATATAATTTAAAACCATCTAATTCAAATATTAAAGGTTCTTGCTAATTGCTATTCACATAAATGTGGTTTTTAATGGTTTACATGTCGACACATACAAACACACCTTTTTGATAATATGAGTTGAGATTCATGAAAAACCTATACATGCCATAAAACCTATCAACCAATCATAGCCACCCATTTATATTTTCCACATTTTTTTTCAAAACAACATATGTTGCAAACGGTAAATCTTCAAGCTACAAAAAAAATACCATCGCGACGAGAATTAAATAATCTTTCTATAGATATGCATTGTTATATACTTTCGACGAACTTTTTTTTTTTTTAATTTTCGCCCAGAAAGAATCATATATGATTCGTAAAAATCATATATGATTCGTAAAAATCATATATGATTCTTACGAATCATATATGATTCGATTCTTACGAATCATATATGATTCTTACGAATCATATATGATTTTTCTGAGCGAAAAAAAAAAATTCATCGAAAAAAAATTTCGTCGAAAGTATATAACAATGCATGTCTATAGAAAGATAATTTAATTCTCGTCGCGATGATATTTTTTTTGTAGCTTGACGATTTACGGTTTGCGAAATATTTAAGTTTTAAAAAAAGGGTGGAAGTTTATTTTTTTATTTTAATAAAAAAAATGAGTGGCTAAAATTGCTTGATAGGTTTTATGGTAAAAGTTAGATTTATAAAAAACTTTTGACTTGATAATATACCTAATAATCATAAACCATGAATGTGTCCATCATTAACGTACAACAATAAACCAACTGAAATTGATAAAAATCTCAATGTACCTAATAATCAGAAACCCTGAATGTGTCCATCAGCAACAACAATAAACCAAATTAATAAAAATTACACAACACAAAACTACGAAAAATAGTGAAAAAAAAGAAAAAAAAAAAAAAAAAAAAAAAAAGAAAGAGAAAAGAAAAGAAAACTTACCAGCACAGACTTGTTTGTACCCAGGCGTTCTGCTCTGCTGCAGTGGGTGTGAGGTCTATTATTGCACACTCAAATAATAAGCGACCATCTGTAATAGAGCTATGTCTATTGCGTGAAACAAATAAATAAAACAGAAGTTATTGCTAGAGTAATACATACATGTTTCTTTTCTACAAAGATAGATGAGCATCACTTTATTATTATTGATGAACTTAATATTATAGTCGATATTTACCATGTGACATAACCAACAACTATACATATGCTTTAAGATAAAGTGTGAACTCAAGAACTGGGCTTACATGATGTGTGTTGAATGTCAGGTCTCAGGTCTCTGATAATGTTGATGAGAAAGAACCCTATAAAGGTGCCTACATTCAAACATGACTTACAGAAAGGTAGAAACCAAAAAAAAAAATAAATTAACGTATAGGCTCGCTAGACTTCAATAAAATTCTATTGGAAACAACTAATAACTTGGTAAAAAAATAATTTGCATACCTTGACGAACCTCAACGGCTTATGTTCAAAGTTAGAAACTGCATACTCATTAGTACAATCGACACTTCTCCCGTCGCTTTTTTTTTGCCTTTCCCGTCGTCATGTCGACGACATAGTATGTTCCCGTCGTCATGTCGACGGGATCATGACGACGGCTGTGCCCCGTCGGGAACAGCATTCCCGTCGACAAACGCCGTCGACATTGTGGGTCCCACATCCTTTTTCAGTCAAAGAGATCCGTTGTCCGTCAAATTATTAACAACTTAATTATTAAACGTTAATTAACTTTATACTATCCCGTCGACATGTCGACTGTAACAATTTGACGATTTAAAGATTTGGGTCAACGTTGTATAATCATCCCGTCGACATGTGGACGGGAACAATTTGAAGGGTCAACGCGTTGGTCAATGTTTGTATAATTATCCCGTCGACATGTCGACTGGATAATTAAACAATTAATTATATTTTGTTTATGGTGCTATCGACATGTCGACGGTACCAATGTTATATATAGCAAACAGGAAGCTGCAATATTGGCAATATTCCAGATTTTTTCCGGAAAATTTTTCGGAAAAATCTACCAAAACCTGTAATATCTAAACCTGTAACCATAAGCTATAACCACTCAATATCAACATGTCCTAACACATACAATTCGACATCGGCTAAAACACTTTCAAATTATCGCTAAACACCCTCAAAATGCATTAAAACATATAAAGTCTACAAAACGGGGTGTGCTAATATCTAAACCTACCTGCCATATCCACAAATGTTTCAATACCCGCGATGTTCAAATCGCCAAAAGGTTAAACTAGAAAATACTAAGATAAGGATCGCGAAAATATTGTTTCAACCATAAGTACAACACAAAATATATAACCCAAGTTTGTACCTCTACATCCCCAAAAGTCACTCATCATCATGATCACTATCACCATCCACATCCATATCATCGCTCCCGCTCCTGCCAGCTCCACTCCCGCTCCCGCTCCCGCCAGCTCCACTGCCCGAGCCATCCACATGCTGAGAATCCACCTGACTAATATACTGAGACCATTGCGGGTTGGTCGAGGCAAAACCCATCAACAAATCGAGCTGCGCCTTCATGGTCTTGCGTTCTTCAGCATCTTCCCGGCTCTTCTTCTCAGCCTCAGCAATCTTCTTATGAGCTGCAGCAAGCTCAGCAGATAGTTCGGCAACACCTAAAAACGAAATAATCAAAATTTAAAAATAGCCATTGCAATACATAAATTGAGTCATGAGTAATCTATAATTAATATTATGACACTGTACATACCTGGAGGTGGAGGCAGGGTTTCTGGTAACGGTGGCCTCCTCAGGCCGGGTACTACCCTACCATGTCCGGCAATGTTGTCCCGCTGCTTGCCCTTGATAACCATGGCAAGTATCTGCTCCTCTGTGTACGCCACCCCTTCAGGCGTATTCGCTCCCAGATCTCTCAGACGAACCATCTCTTCCTATTTAGTTGAAAAAAATTTGAGAAAATTAATATATATGTCGGGTTAATTACAAGATTATGTTTCAATGAATCATTAAAGTGCGTGTTTGGGGAAATAAATAAATAAATAATAAATTAAAAAAAAAACGTTACTTACATACTGAGCCCGCGCCTCATCCTGCAACCAACCACCATCCTCGTCGCAGTGTGTGTCGTAAAAGCTCTGGATGAGTGATGGGTACTTCTTGTCCTTGCTGTTCTCAAACTGTATATACACATGCATATAAGATGAAACAAATTAAAAATGACAAATCAAACACTATATATATTTTAATTAAACTTAAATACTTTAAAAAAATTAAAATTAATTACTTTTATATAATTAAAATTTTTAATTAATATATAATTAAAATTAAATAATTTTATAAAAATAAAATACTTTTATAAAAATAAAATGTGTCTTACATATTCGTGGCGAATAGCGGCTAAGGACTTGGAACCGTGGCGGCTGTACACCTTGTTCTTCTTTTGGTTCTCCTTGTTCATCGCAGCTCGCGCCATGTTCTTCTCATTCAGGTAGAACTTCATGTGTTCCTCCCACACTGACGGCTCAAGGTTCGGAGGAGGGTTCTGTCGTATGACATCCGCCGCCCCAGCCCCACCCTTCAGGGTAAAATAAGTTTTCTTCATGACGCCTTTATTGTCGGAGTAGCGCTTAGCTATATATTGATTGAGGCTGTTCTTGATAAGTTCCCAGTCGGGCTTGCGCCTGTGGGTCTCCAAGTCGAAGAATCGCTGCGATCAAATATAGTTAATATTAACATAAAGATATAAATAAATAAACAAATTTAAATAAATATACACAATTAAACAAATTTAATTAAATGTACACATTCAAATATTAAAATATAGAGATATAATTAAAAGGAAAATAAAATAACTGACCCCGAGTCGGTTCATGAAGGCAGCCCGAGTCGCTTTCTCAAGATCGTGCCAGGAGGGATAGTGCAACGGCAAGGTCCTAACCAACTCGCCAATGTAGTTACTGAACCATGCGCGGTGGGGCCCGATATGATCATACGTCTCCAGATCCTTAGTCTCAAACTCGATCGACTGCGGGCCATATAATTCTACAGCTTTCCTCAGCGCTACGTTCTTGTTGGCTTGACGGGTCTGTGGCATGCCACCAGCCCGACCTCCACCCCTGCCTCCTCCACCGCTAGCCCTACCTCCCCGTCGAGATCGTCGTCCACGCGATCCTACAAATGTAGTGAGTGAAAACGTCAAAAAATAACAAGTAACAAAATTCAATTAATCAAGTTTAAGTTTCTTACCACCACCACGGCAACCGCTATCAATCTGACGGGTAGGGGAAGGTGGTGGGTCACCGGCACCGTCACCACCATGACCACGGGCGACTGCTGCTGCCATCTGTAAAAGTACAAGTTGAATAACGTATAGAAATACATGAACAAATTAACATAAGCATGCACACATTCAAATACATACACATTAGAAATAAATATACACATTTAAACAATCCATAACAATTTCATTCAAATAAGTGTCGTTTTACAAAAATTTAAGATCAATCTGCTAAATCAACATCACTATCATAAACATTAGTCGCAACTTCAACTTCATCATCAGAATTGTTTGGATCAGAATCTACTAAATCATAAGGATCATCTTCTTCATCATCAATAAAATCATCGTCGTCATCAACAGGAATGATTGGTGGTGGTGCCTCAACTAACGTTGATTGACCATCGATATTTAAGGGGGACAATTCCAAAGCATCCAAATTAGCAGACAGTCGGAGATTAGATGAGTTGTTGCCATGTATCACATCATCATCGTCTTCTACCACGATGACATCCCATGTTGTGTTGTGATTCACTTCTTGGACAACCTTCCAATGGGGTGGTCGTCTGGCAGGATATTCAAGGTAGAAGACTTGTTTTGCTTGTGTTGCGAGAATGTAAGGTTGATCTTCAAACGCTGTGCTACATGCCCAAATTTGTGTCATGTTGTTTCTAGTGTTATAACGTTCAACTCTACCTCTTTTGGCTAAGTCAAACCACTTAACTCGAAACAACACTACTTTGAACTGGGTATAATCAAACTCCAGAATTCCTTCTAGCAGACCATAATACATTTCTCCTTCCTTCTCGCCAGGTGAACAAATTCCGCTATTCTGAGTTGTACGTTTTACATCGCGGTTGTGTACGAAAAACTTCACACCATTGACTACGCAAGAGTTGACTGAGGTTGCGGTCGATGATGGTCCACAAGCCAAAGCGAATAAGTCGGGAGTACATCTTGGGTCATTGGTTGTGTAAAGATTACCGATCTATGAACAAAGATAAGAATACATAGAGATGAGTAATATAGTCGTTATTTATACAAGGAAATACATATAATAAGTTTACCTTCGACTCAAACCATCTAGGAAATTCTTGCTGCATGTCGCTTTCAGGACATTCACTGAAAATGTTCATGATTTTAGAATTAATCGAAAAGATAACTTGGGAAAAAGAAATTTCAAAATAAAAACGCGTACCTCTGGAACTCGTTCATGTACGCGTCGATCTCAGGACTGTTGTGAAGTACATACCATATCACTTTCTTCATTTCTGGGAGACCTAACTGAATAATTGTCTCTTTACCAGACTTTTTACATAGTGATCGAAACACCTGAAAATCACTTGTTGGGCGAGGACAACCCTCAGATGGAGTGGGACGGTTAAATTTTGTCCCAATTTCACCCCGAAAATACCGAGAACAAAAAGTTAATGCTTCGTCTGCAACATAACCCTCCGCTATTGAACCTTCCGGCTTAGCTTTATTTTGTACATAGTTTTTTAGTTTCTTCATGTATCTTTCAAATGGATACATCCACCGGAATGAAACAGGCCCGCCTTGAAGAGCCTCTTCAGGTAAATGCATAACCAAGTGAATCATAATGTCGAAAAAAGCAGGAGGATATATTTGTTCGAGTTTGCACAAAATATTGATCATCTGGTCTTTAGCTTTCACCATGTCATTCACCATCAAAGTTCGGGCGCAAATTTGCTTAAAGAATGAACAAAGCTCGATCAATGGTGCATAAGTTTGTGCGTCCAAGTATTGCTGAAGTCCATAAGGAAGTAACCGTTGCATCATTATATGACAGTCATGCGACTTCATGCCCGTTATATTGTTATCATCTTTGGTCACTTTCGACTTGAACTTGGATCCGAACCCATCTGGTAGTTTAACTATTTTGATGTATTGACAGAAGAGTTTTCTTTTATCGGGTGTGAAGGAGTACTTAGCATGAGGCTTCGAGCACTTCCCGTTTTGTTTGTTTCCGAGCCACAACTCCCGTTTAATGCCCAAAGCTTGCAAGTCTTGTCTTGCCTTGGCGGTGTCTTTAGATTTCTCATTCATTAACAAAGTGTTCAAGATATTCTCCAACACATTTTTTTCAATATGCATGACATCCAAATTGTGTTTTAGAGTAAGAGAAGACCAATATTCAAGCTCGTAGAAAATAGACCGTTTAGTCCAGTTCAGGTCGGTTGTAGTATTACGTTTTATCTTCCCACCCCCATAATCTGGATGTTTCCCCGACAAACGTGTGGGCAATATTGCAAGTTGAGTCAAGATATCAGCCGAAGTATCTTTTTTAGGAGGATCTGTAAAATCAGGTGTTGACATAAATAATACCTAAAAACATTATTAACATGTTATCAATATCTCTATGTTTTGATTATCACAAAATATAAACTCATAGAACTAAAACTTGTGACATAAACAAGTATTTAGTGATTAATATTTCTCTTTATATACAAATCACTTAAGGTATGAATAAACAAAGTGTTTAGTACATTTTATGATCAAAGGGGTATTTAATTAACTAACACAAAGTTTATTTAATTATATAAACATATTATATATTTTTGAAAAATACTTTTGGTAATTAAGAAAAATGTTTTATTCATACTAAATATATGAATTCAAATTTTTAACCAAAATCAGTTAGTTTTTCACCAAATAAACTTTCCCCACTAAAAGACAAAGAATCTGGCCGTTTCAGCTGGGCGGCCCCCTTAATTATAAAGGGCGGTCCCCTTAATTTTAAGGGGGCCGGCCATGATTTAAGGGGACCGGCCACGCTCCTCTGTCAGATTCTGTTGCCTATAAATACCACCTTAAACCTGAATTTTTTCCTCACCTTTTGCACTACTAAACTTTCTGATCTAGATCCAAATCTCCATTCTTTTATCCTTTGATCATAAGTATATAAATTCTTTGTTTCAAAGTGATCCAACCTTCATCCTCTCAAGTGCAAGAGAAGAATACTTCTATCCCTCAAGACAAGAAGTATTACAACTTGTTGTGATCTCCACATCCAAGTTGTTGGTGTATCATCAAAGATCATTTACATTATTCTTTGTGAAGATTGTTGTGAATATTTGATTGTAGATAGTTGTGTTAGATATTGATTGTGTGATTAGTTAGTAGCTTGGTGTGAAGGAGATAAGCTAGGTACTAGATTGGTGTGAATAAGATAGGTGTGGAGTAGTTAGTTGTGAAGTAGATAGATTTGAAGAAGTTGTGTAGAAGTTGTGACTTAGGTGTGACGAAGTTGTGGTGTGAAAAGTGGTGTGTAGATTGGTGTGTACGGTTTTCTCCGCCATAAGGGAGCTTGTTGATATAGTGAAGAAAACTCTCGAGTTAGGTGCTCGGGGAGTGGAGTAGGGCAAGGAAGGTGTCCTTGTAGCCGAACCACTATAAATCTCTTGTCTCGCGGTTCGATCTTTCCATCTCTTACTTATTTCATTACTTATCATTATAATATATTGTGTAGTATAAATTGTTTATATTGTACAAGACTTGAGATCACATATTATCGAATCTAAGTTTTTAAAAGCTAAGTAAAAATCTAAAACTAATTTTTATAACAAAGTAAAAAGACGTAAAACTTTTCAACCCCCCTTCTAGTTTTCCACATCAGGTGCACCATTGAATGTAGTAGTATCCCTCCTCCATTTATGGTTTTTTTAAGAATCTTCTATGGCCAACATAACCTGTTTTGCTTATCACACGCGTAGCCGGAGTGCCTACTTTGCATGTAGGGCATGCGTAGTAACCTTGCCCTTTCCAACCTGACAAACTACTACGAGCAGGAAAATCATTGATGGTCCATAAAAGCATCGTTCTCATGTTGAATTCTTTGCCTGTAACAACGTCCATAGTCGGGACACCTGGTTTTTTCCATAATTCCTGAAGGTCATCAATCAAAGGCTTTAAGTAAACATCAATGTCCTTCGCGGGTGATTTAGGTCCAGGAATCAACAACGTTAGCATCAAAGTAGTCTCTTTCATGCATAACCACGGAGGCAAGTTGTATGTTGTTAAGATAACAGGCCACATGCTGTAAGTCTGACTAAGGTTGCCGAACGGATTGAAACCATCAGCAGCCAACCCTAATCGAACGTTTCTCGGTTCGTTAGCAAATTCTAAATATTTACCGCTGTCAAACTTCTGCCATGCTTCACCATCAACCGGGTGTTGCGTCATACCGTTTACCGTAGACTTTCCAGTAGCATGCCAAGTCATATGTTTTGCGGTGTGAATAGATCTGTACAAACGTTGTAGCCTAGGAATGATAGGAAAGTAACGCAACACCTTGTTAGGAACTCTCTTCCCCGTTGTGTTCTTGTCTTTCCATCTACTCGTTTTACAGACCGGACAATACTCCAAATCTTCGGCACCAGTCCCCCAATATAAAAAGCAATCATTTTCACAAGCATGTATCGACTCATACCCTAACCCGACCTTTTTAAATGTTTTTTTTATAGCAGAGTATGATGGTGGGAGATTGTAACCTAACCTGGGAGGAAATACCTCCTGGAGAAATTTTAGCGTATTGTTAAATGAAGTATTACTCCATTTACCGCTGACCTTGAGAAGCGTAAACTTTGACATAAAATCCAAGGTTGTCATAAAGTCACAACCCGGGTAAAGAGGCTGGGTGGAACTGGCAAGTAACTCTTCATACTCGTTACGTACAGGAGGTGTCGTTGCTTGAGTCGGCTCGTTACTTGTCTCGCCAATATTTGGAGGAGTTGGCTCATTTTGTTCATTATTTAGAGGAATATCAATAATATCATTAAGGCACGCACGCATGTCACTCATCTCACATTGTGTTGTGTTATCTTCTATAGGAAGAGGATCCGGTTCACCGTGATCTACCCATTGTGTATAAGTTGGGTCCCACCCATTTTGGCTTATGTGGCTTTTAAGTTTGTCGAGAGATACCCATGGAACATTACAACAAAGACGACATGGACATTTTATGTTTCCGTAACTATTTAATAACGGCTTGCAATGTTCAATGAATGCGGCAAGGCCATCAAAAAACTCTCTTGAAACACGACTGTCTAAACGGGTCCAGCTCTTATCAAGTATCATAACTGCATTTTGTTTTGTTCAACTCTTAGTTATTACACATTCAAAATAATCGACACATAAACACATATAACCATGGAATTATTACTAGTTGTTTTGTTCACCTAGTGCAACTATGGAAGGCAATCCTAACCCACTCTTTGAATGATTCATCTCATATATGAATGCGTATAACTGATTTACTATTTGAGAAAATTTCGGCAGCATTTCCCCTCAACTCCCCAAATATGTGCATTAAAGACATATTCGTAGGAGTAAAGGAGAAACACTGTCGAAATCATCTCAAATAGTAAATCAATTATACGCATCCATATCCTAAATGAGACAAAACATTCAAAAAGCAGTCCCAAACAGGGGACTTTCCGAAATTAATTTCTAATAAATTAATTTCGGACGGGTTTTCTATAGGATGATTAACTTCGGACGGGGACTTTCCGAAATTAATCACTAAAATCCTAAAACATTCACATAGGTCTAACAATAACACACAAATCGACTATTTTAAGTTAAACAATTAATAGCATATATTTTAAGTTAAACAATTAGAATATAAACAATTGTTTGGTTTTCGGCTTTGTTTATATAAATTTATGTAAAAACTTTTTTGTTTATTTTGAAACTTATTTTTTGTGACTTATTTTTGAAACTATTATGAATACTAAGCCGAAAACCAAACAATTAATAGAAAGAATATCAAATATATCTAAGGGGTTGTGTGTTTAGGCTTATATAACGGGCTTACGGCTTATTTGGTTTTCGGCTTATGTTTCATAAGCTTATTTTTTGTGACTTATTTTGAAACTATGTAAGGTAAAAAGTTTCAAAATAAGCCATAAAAATTTAGCTTATGAAACATAAGCCGAAAACCAAACAAGCCATATGCCCATTATATAAGCCGAAACTATTTTTATATAGTTATTAACCAAACAAGCAATATCCTACGGCTAGTTCAATACCAAGTCCCCCAAGGTGCTATTTGCACTGTGGGTACACAATGAGCACAACCGACCTTGGTTGTGTCGTTAAAAAAAACCAAACAACTAATTACCAAACGCAATATCCTACTTAATACTTAATCCGTAAGCTATTACTTAATCACATTTCACAATCCGCAACAATCCATTTTATATCAAAACCTAGTATACAAAAGCTACGGGATACGAAAATACAACAAAGCATAAAAATGAAAAAAAAAAGAATACATACTGTCTCGGCTCCTGTATCAGCTGTGGCTCGGCTGTGGCTCAGCTGTGGTCTCGGCTGTGGTCTCGTCTTGGGTTCGGACTATAATAAAACATAGCAAATTAATATATCAAAAAGTTTAAACAAAAAACTGTTGTCGGCGACATGTCGTCGGGATACCAAAAGTTAATAAAAAAAAAATAAAATGAGGTACATTACCTGTTGTCTTGGTTGTCTCGGCTCTCACCCTCGGCTCTCGCTCTCGGCTCTCACCCTCTTTACCTGCTGTCAAAATTAATAACAATTAAATTAAAAAATTAATAAACAAAAAATAAATTAACAATAATAATAACAATTAAATTAATAATAATAACAAACATTAACAAAAATTAGAAAAATTCTTTACCTGCTGTTGTTGAAGAAAGGAGGGTTGGGGAAGAAGAAGAATTAAACAAAGGAGGGTTGGGGAAGAATTAAGTATATGAGGAGGGGGAGGAGGAGGTGCACAGTGGTGCTAGTGTGTGGTGTTGGACTGTGGTGTCGGAGATGGTGGTGTTGGTGGGGTACAATGTGGTGGTGGTGGTGGTGGTAGTGTCGGAGATGGTGGTGTTGGTTTGGCCGGTGAGGTGTGGTGTCGGAGATGGTGCTGTGGTGGGTCAATAATCGCCGGAGGAAGGGGGGGTGTTGTTTTTGCGTTTTTTTTTCTAAGTGTTTGACCAGATCTGGTTTGGTATAATTTTTTCTTATCCTGTCGACATGTCGATGGGATTGTTAACATAATTTGTCGTTTAGCATTTGGCGGAATAAATGAATTTTTCGCGAAATTTTGGCGCTTTCTTATCCCGTCGACATGTCGACGGTATAAGAAAAAGGAATTAATTATAAATGCTTTTATAAAATAAAATATATATTAAGAAACTTTTTATAAAAAAATAGTTTTATAACTTAAAAAAAAACTAGTTAAATTTAATATTAATTACTTTTAATATAATTAAAAAAATATTTATTATAAATACTTTTATAAAATAAAAAATATATTAAAAAATTAGTTTTATAAGTATTTATTATAAATAATTTTATAAAATAACTAGTTAAGTTTAATATTAATTACTTTAATATAATATTTTTTATAAATACTTTTATAAAATAAAAAGAAAATATTAAAAAAATAGTTTTATAAAATTAATAAATTACTTTGATATAATTAAAAAATTTTATTTATTACAAATACTTTTTTAAAATTAAAAAAATATATATATTTAAAAAATAGTTTTATAAAATTAAAAAATAACTAGTTAAATTCAAAATTAATTACTTATAATATAATTAAAAAAATTATTTATTATAAATACTTTTATAAAATAAATAATAATTAGATAACATCGAGATCACAACAGGTCAAAATTCAAGTCTTGCTATGGATATACACGAGATGTTAAACGAATGACTCGAGATGGTATGGTTATGCACGAGATGTTAAACGAACGAGTCGAGATGCTATGGTTATACACGAGATGTTAGACAGACGAGTCGAGATTCTATGGTTGTACATGAGATGTTAAACGAACGACTCGAGATGGTATGGTTATACACGAGATGTTAGACAGACGAGTCGAGATTCTATGGTTGTACATGAGATGTTAAACGAACGACTCGAGATGGTATGGTTATACACGAGATGTTAAACGAATGAGTCGAGATGCTATGGTTATACACGAGATGTTAGACAGACGAGTCGAGATTCTATGGTTGTACATGAGATGTTAAACGAACGACTCGAGATGGTATGGTTATACACGAGATGTTAAACGAACGAGTCGAGATGCTATGGTTATACACGAGATGTTAGACAGACGAGTCGAGATTCTATGGTTGTACATGAGATGTTAAACGAACGACTCGAGATGGTATGGCTAAAAGGAAAAAAAAAAAAAAATAGAATCTATTAAATAGAAGCTATCACTAATTTTAAATTTGGTTTTTTGTTGTTTTTCTTTTTGACACGAGATGTTAAACGAACGACTATGGTTATACAAGAGATGTTAAACGAACGACGCGAGATGCAATGGTTATACAAGATAAACACACACACACACACACACCAAATTTTTCCTACCTAATTTTCCCTACCTAACAACTCATCCTCACAATATAAACACACACACACACACACACACACACACTCATCTCACTATCTCTCTCTCTCTCTCACACTCTAGCAGTTTCCGTTTTCCGGCGACACCATCAGTTTCCGGCCGTCGGAATCTTTTTCCGGCCACCACCTTTTATCACCTCAACTTGTAGATCGGGCCACCCCGGTCACGATTCCACCACTCACAACCACTCAACCTCACAACCACAAACATACACTGTTATCATGGTGAAGAAGATGGCAGAATTTGAAGCTTTTCCTTGTCCTTGTGAACGAGGAGACGTGATTCTGCGAGAATCGTGTAAATCTTACTCCCGTGGTAAACTATACTATGCGTGTCCTTTCTCGCAGGTGAACAATTACATACTTTTTCGTGTATTATATAAATAATTTGGTTAGTTGTTAAAAATAATAGTTTTTACTCTTTAACAGCCTGGGACAAAAGACCATGGATGTGATTTTTTTTTATGGAAAGAGGAACGACTCGCCAAAATGATGATCGGTTCTCTGGGAGCTTCAACATCAAGCGGTTCTGGATCTGCTCCAACAAGGTGCTCAAAGTGTCATGAAAAAAATCTTAGAATAAACATGCTGGAGGCACAAAAACAGGTGTTGGAGGCACAAAAAAATGTGCTAGAGACAAAATTAAGGATGCTGGAGGCAAAACTTGACATGGCAACGTATCCCAACCACGACCACGCATGTCAGTCAGATGCAATATTCCGTGACCTTTTAAGTGACATGGATAAATTTCATATGTAGATCTGTTATCGTTGTTGTTGCTGTTATCGTTGTTGTTGTTGTTGATGTTGTTTGTTGTTGTTGATGTTGTTTGCTGTTATTGTTGTTGTTGTTGATGTTGTTTGTTGTTGTTTAATAAAATGTTGTTGTTGTTGTGGTAACTGATGTTGAACATCCTTTATATTTTAAATTCGTACGCACAAATAATAGAACTGAAGGAGCAATAATTATCAAACACAAAGGCAAATTGTTTATTTAAAACAAGCAAGAGTTCTCAACCACATGCATTTTCATACAGACTCAAACTAAACAACTCGACAAACAAACTAAACCACTTGACAACCAAAGGAAACAATTCAAACTAAACAACTCGACAACCAAACGAAACAACTCAAACTAAACAACTCAACAACCAAACGAAACAACTCAAACTAAACAACTCGACAACCAAAAGAACAGATCAAACGAAACAACCCATTTATCTTTTTTTGCGGCTACTTCCCACTTTACTCAAACTCGCACCATCTTTTCCCTTCCTTGCTCTCATTTCCTTGATATGTGCAAACGTAGCTTCAAGATTTGTGACCCTATTTCCAATATTATCAAGTTTGGTTTCCAACGTACTTTCAGCTTCGTCGTCACCTCCAACAACAACAACTTGAGCTTCAGCAGCATCTAGCTCGTCCATGTACTCTTTGTACTACGACTTTTTCCTACACCATTCGATAATCTTGTCTCTCATTCATGGTTCAGCATCCTTAAAAGAACCATATTCCTCATAAACTGCATGACCAAAAGTTAACATAACTTCATTAAAGAAGAGCTCGTGTGACAAGATTTTTGAGTACTCCTCTTCAACTGTGCAACCACGCCAAGTCATGTGTGTCTTGTAAGAATTGACGATTGACTTATTTGTGAGAATCAAGAATCTATGTGTAAAATGAGACGAATTTTTTTTGTCAGAATGTAAATAGGTAAAAAATGAGACGAGATGTTTTTGTGGAGTATATATAGGGAGAGTATTTTGGGGAGATAATACCGTCGACATGTCGACGGGAAAAACACGCGGGAAAAATCCCGCCATTTGTATTGACCACTAATTCAGTATTATTATTTTCACTTTATTATCCCGTCGACATGTCGGCGGGATTATAAACAAAACACGTAATTAAAACTAATCAAACGTTAATTACGTAGTAATTTCATTTTTAATATCCTCCCGTCGACATGTCGACGGGATTATAAAGGCGGGATATTTCGCGCCAAAGTTTTGGAAATTATTGAGGCTGAAAATTTTGGTCAATTTGTTCCCGTCGACATGTCGACGGGATTATGTTAATCCAAAAAATTCAACGCATTTGGCTTCGGTCAAGCGGATTTTTTGTCGTTTTTTGCATTGTCCCGTCGACATTGTGTCGACGGGATAAGTCTCGTCGCCTGATCTCCTATTTCTTGTAGTGACTGCTTCAGCATGCAAAACCCTAATTCACCAATTAAATTGTACGAAAAATTATATAATAAACATACCTGCTTGATCAAAATCTTTGATAGTACGTGGCTTTGATTGTGTTTGATCAAAAGCATTCGATTATGATGATGATGATGGTGGTCGCTTAGTTAGGGTTTTGAGTAATCTATTCATATATAAGAAAGTTAACATTGATGGTAATCTATTCATATATAAAAAACTAAATTTCAACTTTATATTCAAACAAGAATATTAGTCAGGGACAGATGTAACTATATTTACAAATTATCATAATTACATATTATTTTATTTAATAATCTCAAACTTGAATTTTATAATCACTTATGATTATGCATTAGGGGGAAATGCTAAAAAAATCATATATAGTATAAAACATATAAGACATCCATCTAATTATAGAACAATAATACATTTAATTTGTATTTAATAAAGTCACGTAATATAAGCTAATATAATAATTCATTTAATTTGTGCTTAATAAAGTTATATATCAAACATGCAAAAAAATTAGTGTATGATTTTAGTTTTATATTATTTATGTACAAGTTAACATTGATCGATGGAATTCACTAAAACTTAATATCTCAGAAAGTATTACTCTAAAATGCAATTTTATTAATATTGTAATCATCTTTATTATAATTTTACAACATAATATAATATATATTTAGTAATTTTAATGTAATAAGGTGTAACATAATGTTATATATAATATGAGTCATATATCTATATAATACTTATAAGTAGTGAATGCTTATTCATTAAATCTTGAAAACTTAAATTAATATAGTTTACCTAAACTAAATTTAAGTATCCTTTAATACACTTAAAGCTTAATCGTTTTTGTACTTAACAACTTTTAAAAAATAAAAACTATTGTTTGTTTTCCAATCGAACGTTAAGTAATGCAACAATACATAGCCCAAGAGTATCACAAAATATAATGAAGTTTTTGTTTTGCAATTGAACGATAAGTAAGGCAACAATCTCCGTCATAATGAAATACCAAAATGCGACTCTATGCTATGCGCCATGCAGTTTAGCTAGTGAAATCAAGAACATGAAAAATACATGCTAAAGCGTCAACATAAGGTTGGTGAGTTTATAGGTTTAAGTAAGTTGAAAACATAGACCACAAGATTTTAGTGACTACTGCTTCACTCACATTATCAGGAAAGGTATTAGTGACTACTACTTCACTCCCAGTATCATAAAAAGTATAACTATTGCAGCTAAAGAAGAAGGATTTTCACTACCATATTTGTAAGACAAACTTCGAAACGGTCGAGGTCCAGTTGATCCCATACTAGCACCAATAATGGTGTGATCCGAATTTGTACTATTCGGCACACCCTTAACTAAATTACCACTATTCGTAGTTGTTTTAATTACCAGCTTTCGTACCCATTTTTTTGACTCCCTTCACTCCCGAAGTCAAAAACCCACTCTTTATACTACTACCTTCGAACCATCCCTAGCAACCAGCAATCGATATGCAAACACCTGAATAAATACCCAAATAACTACAACCACAAACAAAATGAGACAAGTATTAATATAAAGTAAGCACACAAATGCCAATAAGAATCAACAATAACGAAAAGAAACCCTAAAAAGATTAGGGTTATTAAACAGACTAGTAAAAATTATTATGAATCTGTCAAGATTGAAGCCAAGACAGATCGTAATCTCCAAACTTCAACACAAACAGCAGCAACTCAGCGAACGCAAAACGAATCAAACGAAACCCTAAAACGAATACACAAAGCCCTAATTGCAACCTTAGACCCGATCATCAAGTAATCAACCCTAGGATTAGTCACAAGGAAGACGAGAATTAAGATTGCATGAGAATCAGTACTACGAATTATTCTAAGGAGTTTAAACTTAGCAAGACGCTTTAACAAGATGAAGGTCACCTTTCCTCTTCATTTTAGCAACAATGACTCCTCACTTGTTTCTTCTTTAAGTAAGGTGTAAGTAACCCTAAAATTCTCTCTCTTACTAGGGGCGATTTTCAGCCCCTCTACCCCTAATATTCCGGCCAAAAAACCATCAATACGCCTCTCTATCAATAGCCAAAAAACCATCAATAGCCCAAGAAAATGCATAGTGTTGCGCGTGGGGCAAGTTTGTGTGGTGAGTGAAGGTGAGTAGTCAGGTGGTTTGTTAAAAAGTTGTGTGTAGGCAATTTCGTTGTTGATGGCTGTAGAGGGTAAAAGGTTGAGGAGATAAGCGGCCATATGAAGAGCTTCAACCCAAAATGTGGGGGGAAGGTGAGCTTGAAACAAGAGCGTACGAATGACATTGTTGATGGTTCTAATCATGCATTCCGCTTTGCCATTTTGTTGGGAGGTTTTTGGGCAAAAGAATCTAAATTCTATACCGTGTTGGGCAAAAAGGTTATATAAACGGTTATTATCGAATTCACCGCCATGGTCACATTGGAAACTTTTTATTTCAAATTTGAATTGGTTCTTAACATAATTACAAAAATGCAAAAATTTATCAAGCATGTCAGATTTATTACGAAGTGGGTAAATCCGTAAGTAATAAGAGAAATGATCAAGAAATAATACGTAATATTTGAAACCACTTTTACTAGTAATTGGAGATGTCCATAAATCGAATGAATGATATCAAAAAAATGTTTAACAATAGACTTGGAACTATGAAAAGGGAGCTTCACATGTTTGCCAAGTTGGCGTGCGTGACAGACATGAGAAGATTTTTCTTTATTACACGAAATAAATTGTCGAGAAGCAAGAGACCGTAGCACTTGGTCACTAGGATGACCGAGGCGTTGGTGCCACGTAGAGGAGCTTGTGGAGAGGAAAGCGGTAGGGTTTGATGATGGCTTGGTGACGGGATAGAGATCATCAGAACTATCACATCGAAGGAGGATATGGCGAGTCCAGAAGTCCTTCATAGAAAAACCAAATGCATCAAATTCAATTGTACAATTATTATCTCTAGTAAATTGATGGACGGAAATGAGATTTTTAATGATGTTAGGGGTTACAGGAACATTATGTAAATGAATTGGGCGATTAGGAGATGGAATAATGCTATGTCCGGTGTTGGTGATGGGAATAGAATTCCCGTCACCAACGTGTACAGATGGGAATAAGCGTGTGTTAAAAAGTGTACTTAAATTATTTGCATTGGAATTTAAATGGGAAGAGGCACCTGTATCCATATTCCATGTAGGATCTTGCAAGGTCATTGTGCTAAACGCGCTTGGTAATGTTGTCGCCTGAGATGGATAGTACCCCGGTGCAGGTCCAAGAAGCCCGCTGTTCGGATTGGACTGTGGTGAAGCGTATAAATGCTGGACATGATGGGCTT
Source organism: Artemisia argyi (assembly GCA_030686995.1). NCBI lineage: Eukaryota > Viridiplantae > Streptophyta > Magnoliopsida > Asterales > Asteraceae > Artemisia > Artemisia argyi. The sequence continues at coordinate 185,962,977 of CM060685.1, read as the reverse complement.
GTGGGTAAGATTGGGCCTAATTATGGGGTTGCGTTGGGGGTAATGGGGCTGCATAACCAGTGGGTTGAGATGGGCTGGTTTGATGTAGTCGTTGGCTGGTAAAGGGTTGTAGGTTAGTGTAACTTGGGCCAAGGGAGTGACGAGCCTGGTACAGGCCTGGAGGTGTCAGGGAGTAGGGTTGGGGTGGTACGAGTTCCAGGGTTGTGATTTAGTAGTATTTCCTTTGGTTGCCAAGCCGGACCTATTTCTGTGGTCATGTATAAACTTACATCGGTCCCGAATTTACATAAACCTTTGTTAAAGTGATTACATATTTGCGGTAAAGGTTGGGTTTTAGAGTGGGTACCTTTCGAGTCTGTTTTGGTTGCCATAAGGACAGTGGGGGATGAGCTACTGCTGTCGTAGGTGTTGGCATGGTCAGATGCTTCTTGCAGGTTGGATTCTTCAAGCAACAACATGTTGCGAGCAGTTTCAAATTTAGGTAAAGGTTGGTTGTGACGTATGAGTTGAGCTATACCCTTATACCGTGTGTCAAATCCATTTAGTGCATACATAACAAGGTTTTTATCGCTAACCTTTTCTCCTAGATTAGCCAATCGGTCCGCATAGCTTTGATTTGGTGCAATAAGCGTTTATGGTGAGGCTGCCAAGCTTGATAGATCGAAGCTCACCATCAAGGGTTATTGCACGAGCGTCTTTGTTGTCGTGAAAGAGATCCTTAATGTGATCCCACAAAGCTTTTGCATTCCCAGGGGTTGTTACAACTTGGTCTTGAAGGGATTCTTCTAGGGTGCCGAGGATCCAGACCTTCACAAGGTCATCTTGTTTGTCCCATTCTGGATCATTAGAGCTTGTAAAAGAGCCCTCGATATGATTTTTTAATCCAAGGCTGCCTAGATGGATTTTGAGGAAAGAACACCAAGAATTACAGTTGTGTTTTTCAAGGCTCAACTTGATAGGTATATTAAACGGAATGATTTTATTGGTGGATGTAGAAGAAGATGTGGAGTCGCCTGTCATGTTATGATGAGATTGAGTTGTAGGGTTGAAGAGGATCGTGAGTTTATAGACTGAGTTTTAGGGTTTGGAGGGGAGCGTGTGTTTACAAAGAAAGAATAGGAGGGGAAGGGATTAATGAGAGAGATTTTAGGATCGTTATATTGGTTAGGCTGATACCATATTGAATGGTGTAATTCCTTGATTGATTTATGCCATAAACATGTTACATATATATAGGTTACAAGAGATGGTTCTAGAATGGATACAAGTGGGCTAGGCCTTAATACAATAAGAGCCTGTAATATACAATCGACTAATAAGTTCTTTAAACTGTCTTCTTCCAGATTACATGTATATGTAGTATGCGACAATGGTTAGTACTCTAATTGTGTTGTGATTCTATTATGAATTGGTGCAAGTTTCAAACAGTGCATTCGCATAAATATTTATGTATAACTATTGAAAGGATCTATTATTAGTTTCTAATAACCCTCGTTTGTGACGGATTTGTTTTTAAGTAACTATCAATCAAGCAAAAACTAGTTCAAATATACAAGCATACAAGGTATCTTGATTAACTTGTGTTCGCCTCGCTCTTTATAAAGATAACGTCACATACGTGAATTGGACTAGATATGTAGTAAATTGCACCCGGAATGACTACTTATGTAAATGGGGCAAAGTAATAGTATTTTCAGCCTATAAATACCCCTCATGACTCTCTATGAGGGGTGTGGGAAATTGTGTAAGCTTCATTCATTTATTCTTTTAATAAGACACTTTTCTTCACCATTCTCTCTCTACTTTCGGTCTCTAGAATAATCATGTATTTTGATCAACCTCGACCTCCAGAAGGTGTTTCTGATCATAACAAGTGGTATCAGAGCTAACCAGGGGCGAATCATGGTGTTTTGTGGTAAATATGAGTAAGAGTAAACTTATGGGGATTTGTGTTGACGAGGAGAAAGTTAATCAAGCAGCTTCAAAGATTGGTTGTGTCACTCTCAAGGCTCCTTTTTCTTATTTAGGTTCGAAAGTGGGTGGGCTTATGTCTCGTATTCAATCTTGGAATGAGATTGTTGATGATATGGTTGTGCGCCTTTCAAAATGGAAGATGAAGACTCTATCGATAGGTGGAAGACTAACGCTTCTCAAGTCAGTTTTAGGGTCGATGCCGATATACCATATTTCAATATTTAAAGTCCCTATGAAGGTGTTACAACGCATGGAATCTATTCGGTGTCATTTTTTCAGTGGTGCTGATCTAGGTGGTAAAAAGTCGATATGGGTGAAATGGCAAAAAGTTTTGGTTTCGAAAGATAAAGGTGGTCTTGGTGTTTCAAGCTTATATGCGTTGAATAGAGCCCTCATGTTTAAATGGATGTGGCGGTTCATTACTCAAAGTTCATCGTTATGGGCAAGGGTTATCAAAGCGATTCATGGTGATGATGGGAAAGTCGGTAAGAATTTTAAAGCTACTTATCCGTCCATATGGCTCGACATTGTTCAAGAGATGGAGCTGTTTAAGAAACATGGTATTGATGTTTATAGTTTTATTCATAAAAAGCTGGGAAATGGTACGCATACAGCTTTTTGGGAGGATGTTTGGCGAGAGGATGTTGCGTTTAAACATAGGTTTCCAAGATTGTACGCGTTGGAATCTTGTAAGAGTATTGATGTTGCTGCTAAACTAGCGCATACTAGTATGGATTATTCTTTTCGGCGTGTTCCTAGGGGCGGTGTGGAACAAGCCTAATTTGCAGATTTGTTGATAAAGGTTGAGGGTGTTTCTCTTGTTAATACAAGGGACAGGTGGGTATGGTCGTTGGAGGGTTCGGGTGATTTCTCCGTTGCCTCGGTTAGGAAGTTGATTGATGATAAAAGGTTTTCGGAGGTGTCTTCTAAGACTCGTTGGATTAAAGTAGTGCCTATTAAGGTAAACGTTCACGCATGGAAAGTGTGGTTAGATTGTTTACCTACTAGGATCAATATATCTCGTAGAGGTATGGATATTGAATCTATTTTCTGCCCGATATGTGATAATGCGGTGGAATCGACGAGACATATATTCTTTAATTGCCATGTAGCTAGAGAGATTTTTCGAAAGATTACTTGTTGGTGGGATGTTAGTTACACGGAAGTGTCTTCGTATGAAGAATGGTTAGATTGGATTCTAAATCTTAGGCTCTCTGTTAAGCATAAAAGACTACTCGAAGGAGTGTGCTATAGCATGTGGTGGCATATTTGGTCGTTTCGTAATAAGTGCGTTTTTGGTTCGTTGATCCCTTCTAAGGCGTCGATTTTTGAAGATGTGGTGTCGCGCTCTTTTTATTGGAGTCGTTATAGATGCAATGTTTCTTTTAGTTGGAATGATTGGATTAAAAATCCTTATCTTGTTTCTTTGTAATCTTCTAGCTTCTTGCTAGTTGTCTTAATAAAATTCGCCGTTCAAAAAAAAAAAAAAAAAAAAAAGAAGATCCCGAAAAAGATCAACATCATGATATATACCAACGAGTAACACAAAATCAATAAATACATATGTTTTGTTTTATTCGTATTTTATTATATGTTCAGTGCTACCAACTTACCAAGCCACATTGCCATACACGTATCTTATTTTAAGTGTAACATAGCAATAAAATCATATAAAAACTATCAGGTAACACAAAATAAACATAACCGATGTTTCAGTAACATTGAACGAGATAGAAAGAAGGGTTTCAGACGTACCGTGGAAAACGAGAGAAAAGAAAAAAATAACAAAACGTTAGAGCGTGCTGATAACGTGTTGTGAACAAGAATTGAGGGAATGAATATCCTTCTTATTGATCAATAATGTTAGAGATACAATGGGTATATATAAGATAAACAGTAGGGTAAAAACCCTAATAGCTAACTGGGCCGTGAGCCTCTTATTGGCTATATGGACATCTACTAATAATTATCCATAACAATTTTTTTATATTATTATTATTATTTTTTTATGAACGAAAGATAGTTGTGTTAGTTTGAAACCATAAATGACTTGATGACAAAAATTGAAGCTATTTAAGAGCATTTAGATGTACAAAGTCTAATTGTAGCAAATTATAATATTTCAATTGAGTAGGCATAAGAAACCAAAACCCTATAAATTTTTTAAAAAAAGGGAAGAAAATGTCGACGAAGAAGAACTATATTGATAAAAAGCTTGACTTGATTGATAAGCAGAAATTTCTTGAGAATAAATGTGAGTTGATTGCAAATGAAAAACTTGAGTCGATTTGTGAGAAGAAAATTATTGATAAAGAGCTTGAGCTGATTGATAAGAAGATCGTACAGCTTTCGTAAAAACGTAGGCAACTCGTGATAAAGAAAGATCATGATTGATTGCCTTTAGGATATCATTAGAAGCATCGATATATAGATCCAAATGCAAGTTGTATTTTCAATTTCTTTGTTAAGTTGTCTCATTCCTGTTTAAATAAAATCTTTGTTGTTTATTTCTTTTTTAGTTTGTTGCTTTTTAATTTATCTAAACATGTCTTCATTGTTCATTCAAATGCATCTATGTATATCATCACTTTTGTCTGAACTCTTGAAGGTCATAATTAAACTATTTATATATACATCTAGAAATGTAATGTTTAATAGTTCTTTTAGGTACTACTTTTGTTATGCGAAAGATAAGAAACTAGGAAGTTCTTTCAAACAAAAAAAATTGTATAATTATACCGATTGTGTCTCGTGATATTTCAATTTTGGTGTTTCCAGGATATATGCGTAAAAGGGTGTCATTGTCCAATTGGTTTGTTTTGAACTAAACTTGTCTTAGCAACTTAGCTTGTACTGTATTTCACTAGAGCGATGTTTATGCTTTCAAATACATAGCCGTTCATAAAAAAACATGTATGTAGATATAGTGTGTACGTTGTGTTGTAATTTCATATATTAAATACACATTTGAGATAAGTACCCTTTTGATATACATATTAGTGTTAATGTATTCTTATGAATTTGTTGCATAACAAAATTTGATCTAAATTAATTATAAAGTTTATTTGGTATGTTTTAAAAAGCCTTATATTAATTATGCGATCAATAAGTGTTTGATTTGTTTCCTATATAAAAAAGTTAACATTGATGCTAATCTATTCATTTATAAAAAACTAAATTTCAACTTTCTATTCAAACAAGAATTTTAGTCAGGGACAAATGTAACTATATTTACAAATTATCATAATTACAAATTCTTTTATTTAATAATCTCAAATATGAATTTTATAATCACTTACGATTATGCATTAGGGGAAATGCTAAAAAAAATCCTATATAGTATAAAACATATAAGACATCCATCTAATTATAGAACAATAATACATTTAATTTGTGTTTAATAAAGTTACGTAATATAAGCTAATATAATAATACATTTAATTTGTGTTTAATAAAGTTATATATCAAACATTCAATAAATTAGTGTATGATTTTAGTTTTACATTATTTACGTACAAGTTAACATTGATCGATGGAATTCACTAAAACTTAATATCTGAGAAAGTATTACTCTAAAATGCAATTTTATTAAAATTGTAATCATCTGTATTATAATTTTACAACATAATATAATATATATTTAGTAATTTTATTTTAATAAGGTCTATCATAATGTTATATATAGTATGAGTCATATATCTATATAATACTTATAAGTAGTGAATGCTTATTCGTTAAATCTTGAATCTTGAAAACAAAAATTAATACAGTTTGCCTAAATTAAATTTAAGTATCCTTTAATACACTTTAATCTTGATCATTTTTGTACTTAACAACTTTTGAAAAACAAAAACTATTATTTGTTTTCCAATCGAACTATAAGTAATGCAACAATACATAGCCCAAGAGTTTCACAAAATATAACGATGTTTTTGTTTTGCAATCGAACGATAAGTAATGCAACAATCTCTGTCATAACGAAATACCAAAATGCGACTCTATGCTATGCGTCATGCAGTTCAGCTAGTGAAATCAAGAACATGAAAAATACATGCTAAAGCATCAACATAAAGTTGGTGAGTTTATAAGTTTAAGTAAGTTGAAAACATATACCACAAGATTTTAATGACTACAGCTTCACTCACAGTATCAGGAAAAGTATTAGTGACTACTACTTCCCTCCCAGTATCATAAAAAGTATAACTATTGCAGCTAAAGAAGAAGGATTTTTGCTACCATATTTGATGCGTGGGAATCGCAATAGGCTTTACCTCTCAAGGGATCTTGAGAAGCTTACAACCCCCACCAGGCAGTGTACCTGATCGTTGTAGTATAGTATAGTGACAAGTACCGGAGGATTGATCGTTCAGCTTAGGAATAGTGTCGCTAGGATTAGAAAGCCTAAATACTAGTTCTAAAGGTGAGGGATGATTATTTTTGTATTTTTATATTTTTTAGAAAGCAATTTAAAATCTCGGGTTTGAAGGATTTGGGCGGAATTAGTTGCTATTCAACTGACCCAATACTAAGATGCAATCAAAATAAAATTCTAAAAATGAAAATAAACTAATTTATACTAAAGTTGTGAGCAGTAATTGGAGAAAATGTGTTTACTTAGATTTCACTACTCCCTAGATATCTTTTACACGTTAATTACTTGTTATAATTGCATGGATGACGGATCGTATTCCTTAATACCATTCATGGGGTGGCACACATAACTCCCCAATTCTATGAGCTCTTATCTCCTCCTACACCATGCCCAGCACAACTATAGGGATTGTAAACAATGGCTCATGCATTAAATACAACCAATAAAGACCTAGTGCGCGTTGGTTCATGTTTCTTAAGACGTTCAAGCATGTTACCAATTGGAGATCTGCCAGTTTTCTTAAGCCTAACATATAAATCATTCACCCAAAACAAGAATAAACAAGTAATCAACACATAATCAATATCTAGGTTTCATTAGATCTAAGCAAACACAAGATAGATCTAGCCTAGCATGATAGAATTAAGACAAGAACATGATATAGACAACCAACACATAGACATATTAATTGAATTAGAAGAACACTTATCTTGATTAAACATGCAAGGTATCAAGGGGTTGGAACCCTTGAAAAACCTGTAAAGTTACACCAAAATCGTACTTAGGGTTTCTCCCCAAAACTTCTCTCTTTCAATGTAAAAAAATTAGAAAACTATATATAGGAAAAGGGTTCTGACGGCGTCAAGACAAAGCTTGTGACGCCGTCACCTCGCCGCCAAAACAATCCTCGGACTATCTAGATCTACATTTGACGTCGTCAAGTACAAATCATTTCCAGGCCGTCATGACTTTTACTCTTGACGCCCTACCTTCATGACGCCGTCAAATCTCTTCTGGATCGTCATGGAATTTTACTCTTGACGCCGTCAGGGAACTACTCTTGACGCCGTCACCTACTGTTCCCAGCAAGGAAAATTAAGACTTTGGCGTTTTCTTCACTTTTATGCTCCAAAAACGTCTGAATTGCTTCCTTTCCCAGATTTCTCTCCCAAAGTACCTAAAATCACAAAAGGAACGATTTAGGGCAATATTTGATCAAATAAATTCGGATTCGGGCTTAAATGACCCCCTAAAAACGGATCATTTTTCGCCTCATCATATACCCATACACTTGAGATTTGCTTGTCCTCAAGCAAATGCGCTTTTATTCTACTCAAAATACAAGTTAGGGGTCATTTAACACTAATATAAAAGTAATTACAACAAATAATCGTTCCACTAAAGACCAATAGACAAGCACGGAGGTCATACACAAGCACCTCACAAATAGTGTTTAGATACTCACATCTCTCGGGTGTAATAAAGTGTAAATTACAATATGGAAACGGAAGATATCTCTCACTACCTGTCATAGCAAAATAGATTACCATAGGCTTGGGAAAGGATCAAACCTCCACCACATGGCGTAAGCACCTAGGATAAACTATCAAAGAGGTCTTTTAAAGGGTTGTAACGTTAGGTGTAGGGATATGAAATACACGGTTTTGTTGGATAAAGGAAGTTTTACTGGTGGCGAGTTAACAATCTTAGTTAATTACATTTACAATATGGCGTTGCTAAGCCAAGACTAGACTCGACTTAAGCTAATAAATGAAAAATAACAAGAACATAAAATAAACATAGAATGAAAAGGGATGGTAGTCCGTTTTTTTTTTTTTTTTTTTTTTTTTTTTTTTTTTTTTTTTCTTTTTTTTTTGCATGCACTCTTATCCTACCATCCAAAATAATACATCATAGGGGATGAGAATTCCCCTTACACTTGAATCTTTACATACTTTACAATGAACTAAACTAATGACTCGAATTAAGAAAATCAAAACACTTGGAGCACTTTTAAGATTAACGTACGTATGGGGGTAATAAATGATGTTCTTCCCCATTACTCCATAAATAAGTACTTACCCACGAGTCCCAATCGTCCCAAAACAATATGTACAAGGATATGACTCGACTTAGCAACCATGTAATCAATTAGAAAGTTAACTTAGGGTTTAACAAATAACAATAATGCACTAAAAATGAGCGCATACATGGAAGGCTAAGGCGATTTGGTTGTACATTTAAGTGGGGTGTAACAAATTCTTCCTTTAAGTAAAATGCTTAAAGTTAGAAACGAAAAGATAGGCTCGGAGGGGTGTACTAGGGGTTTCGTGTACTAAAAATGAGTACAACGCTAAGGGTGTGGAAAAAATTAGTTGACTTAACTAGCCAAGTAATATGACTTAAATGGTCAAGTAATCGTAATACGGGTTTAACACAAGGGTGATCCTAATGCCTCTTATCATGTAGTAAATCCTACCACACGAATGTAGTCTCACTAGCGGTCTCGGGATGCATTACTAACGCAAGTTCTAGAATCTAAATGCTACCGGTACACTCATAAGCACTAATAGTAAATGCTTTTCCTATCAAATTTAAAGGCGAACCTCACATATTTGGGTGGAAAATTTTTCTGAATATACGGTTATGTGCTAGTCATACAATCTCCTATCCATGAGACGCTTGCTATGGCTAAAGGTTCACTCCTAAATGTTGTAAAAAATTTTAAATTTGGCGCTAAAATTACACTAACAAGTATTTCTCATAGTTTTATTACACATCTACCATTAAACAAAACAAACTCAAGCGAAAGTGCATATGTAAGGTATCATCTTTTTTACCCTCCCCTTACACTTAAGATGAACATTGTCCCCAATGTTCAAGTAAAGAATGTAAAAGTGAAAAAGTAAAGAGAATGAAATCAAATACTCCCTTGATTCGCTCGGTATGGATAATAGGGTGACCAGGTTAAATCTTCCTTCAAGAAAATGATCAATCAAAGCTTCCCTTCCAGAGTATAAATCATCTTGTCATACATAACCTGTAAAACCTGACAAAATAGACAAGACAATCTCGCGTAAAATCGGCGGCATCATATATAAGTTACTAAATCCTAGAAAACAAGATAAGATATAATGCTTGTGGAATGAAGTTTGCAGATCTCCTGGAGATTATAAAACTTAATAATTCACAAAAACCATAAGACTCCGTTAGAAAAACAAAACCGGTAAAATTTCCAGATTTTTACTCCTGACGCCGTCAAGAGTAAACTCCTGACGCCGTCAGAATTGACCTGCTGAAATTCTTATGTTAAGTTTCCGGAAAATTTCTGGAAAAACTTTGTCCTACTTCCTGGAAAATCCTGCAAAACTTCATTATGACTCAATACAAGCATTTGACTCTAACAAATACGAGTATACATGTTCATTTATTATTGTGGAGAATCATGATCAGTTTGTTTCTTAAAAACATATTTGGGGTTTCCCCTTACACTTATCTTTTGCAAAAATACTTCTAGGTGGAGTTAAGACTAGGCCAAACAACAAAGTAAAGTATTTCCATTTTTTAGTTTAGAAACATGATCTACCAACAATAATAAATAAAGCATGCATACGGAAGCAAATAACAAACAAACAAAAATAAAATCACACAAAACATGGGTTGCCTCCCAAGAAGCGCTTTTCTTTATTTATGAGTCTTGTAGCTAGACTCAAGGTCATGGGTTACTACGTGACCTCATCATTGGTTCCATTCTCTAGGTCGTCTGCTAAACCAGTTTTGTATTCCGGATCTAGTTGTAAGCATTCTTTATAGAAACCAAGCATCCTATTCTTTACATGTTCTACTCCTCTACGTCTATCCTCCTCATTCTTATAATAAGCCGCTTGCTTGTGTTCTTTGTCGAAATTAGAGAGAAGGCGGTATTGCTCAATCTTGTAGGGCATTTGATAGGCAACCTCATCGTTCTCTTCCTTAAATCTAACTATCCCTAAAGTCGGATCATAACTCATCCTAGTAGCCTCAACAAATGGTCTTCCAAATATTATTTGGCTTAGGCAAGCATCTATCACCGGACGAGTGTCTTCCACTATCATAAAATCGATCTCATAGGTAAGATTCCCTATAATTACATGCAATCCCTTCACCCTTCCCGCAAAATTACTTATTAGATTCTTGTTGGGCATCATTCTAAAGTTAAGTTGCTTTTTCATCACCCAATTGTAATAAGTCCTAGTCATGATGTTAACGGGGGATCTAGGGTCGATGTAAGCTTTCCATATATGCATGTGCCCGATATTGCATGGGATGTTAATGTTAGAGGGATCTCCCATTTTGATAAGGGGTGTGCCGAAGATATATGGTCTCTCGGGACTATCGAATAGATCCTTATGGTACTCCCGTTCTTCCTCGGTGGGCAACTTATCAAAATATTTTTCTATAGGCTCTACCTCCTCTAACTCCTCTTCCTTGTTAACCTTAACTTCCCTACTCTCATCCTTAGTCTCGGCTTCTACTCTAATTTCATCCTTGTCACTCTTCTCTATCTCCTTATCTATCGGCTTAATGGTGACAACATTGACAAAGTGGACATGTTTGGATGATGAGGGATCCTTAATTTGGATTCCACTATTGGTGTCCCTAGTGTCCTTTCTAGGTGTGATTAATGCTTGGTTGTTGAGGGCTTTCAACAAGTTGTCAATCTTGTTGGTCATCTCCGTTTGTTGTTGGTTGAATTCGGTTTCAAACCTAGCTATGCGAGCTTCTTGAGATGCCATGAACTTTGACATCAATCCTTCAAGATTGTCGGTACTACCATAGTTGTTAGAAGGATTGTTGTTAAAAGTACGGTTGGATGGTGGACTGTTTGGTTGGTAACGATTAGGCGGATTGGAAGAATTGGGTTGATTTTTTTTCCACCTAAGGTTTGGGTGATTTTTCCATGAGGGGTTGTATGAATCACCGTAAGTGTTTGGCTCGGGCTTGAAAGTGTACCATTTATCTCCCGCTTCGTTGGTACGCGAGGATGCGTAGTCCGCAAAAGCTGTTCCGGGGAGTTCCACACAATCACGAGTGTCATGGGGACCACTACATAATTCGCATGAAGAAGTGATTTTGTTCACTTGGCTTGAAGGCTTAGGAGCTTCGTAAGATTTCATGAGAAACTTGACTTGGTCCTCAAGTTCCATGATCCTACGGTCGGGAGTGCTAGAATTGTTCGAAGGCAAAAATATTGCCTTGACCGTTTTGTTCAAATCACGGGGATCATTCCAACTTTCGTTGTCATAGAGAGCAAGATCTTCTATGAGTTCCCATGATTGTTCCACACTAAGATCACGTAGCTTACCACCGGCCGATTGGTCAATGGCTCGCCTCGTGGAGATGTCGATATGGTCATAAAAGATTTGGACTTGGAGCCAAAGATCTATGCCATGATGAGGGACTTTTTGGAGTAACTCCTTGAAACGAGTCCATGCTTCATAAAGAGATTCATTTTGACGTTGTTGGAACATCAAGATGTCATTTCTAAGCTTAGTAGTTCTCCCCGGTGGGAAAAATTGAGCAAGGAAACGAGTGGTGAGATCATCCCATGTGGTGATGGATCCCGCGGGTAAACGCTCAAGCCATTGACTAGCTTGATCCCGTAGAGAGAATTGGAATAGGCGTAAATGGGTAGTCTCTCTAGTTTCAACACCTAGGTCTATGGAGTCTACGATTTTGAGAAAGTCCTTAAGATGTTGGTTTGGATCTTCGGAACGAAGTCCATGGAATGCACATCCGCTTTGCACCAACCGGATGGCGTCGGATCGCAAGGGGGTCACATAGGCTCCGGTGAGCTCAATGGTGTTTCGGTAGCCTTGGTGGCTAGGTCGGGAATACTCTCCTAAGGTTCGGGGCCTAAGGGGTTCTAGTAGTGGGTTTTGTTGTGGTGGGATGACGGGTTCAAAGATGTTACCACCTTCCATGATGTCGGATGGTAAAGAGTTACGAACAAAAGCACAAATAAATAAGATAGACTAAAGAGACCTAAAAATAAAAATTAAAATCTTACTAGAAAGGAATCTAGCAAGTAGACCTAATAAAAAGAAATTCTAACCTAGACAATAACTATTCCCCGGCAACGGCGCCAAAAACTTGATGCGTGGGAATCGCAACAGGCTTTACCTCTCAAGGGATCTTGAGAAGCTTACAACCCCCACCAGGCAGTGTACCTGATCGTTGTAGTATAGTATAGTGACAAGTACCGGGGGATTGATCGTTCAGCTTAGGAATAGTGTCGCTAGGATTAGAAAGCCTAAATACTAGTTCTAAAGGTGAGGGATGATTATTTTTGTATTTTTATATTTTTTAGAAAGCAATTTAAAATCTCGGGTTTGAAGGATTTGGGCGAAATTAGTTGCTATTCAACTAACCCAATACTAAGATGCAATCAAAATAAAATACTAAAAATGAAAATAAACTAATTTATACTAAATTTGTGAGCAGTAATTGGAGAAAATGTGTTTACTTAGATTTCACTACTCCCTAGATATCTTTTACACGTTAATTATTTGTTATAATTTCATGGATGACGGATCGTATTCCTTAATACCATTCATGGGGTGGCACACATAACTCCCCAATTCTATGAGCTCTTATCTCCTCCTACACCATGCCCAGCACAACTATAGGGATTGTAAACAGTGGCTCATGCATTAAATACAACCAATAAAGACCTAGTGCGCGTTGGTTCATGTTTCTTAAGACGTTCAAGCATGTTACCAATTGGAGATCTGCCAGTTTTCTTAAGCCTAACATATAAATCATTCACCCAAGACAAGAATAAACAAGTAATCAACACATAATCAATATCTAGGTTTCAGTAGATCTAAGCAAACACAAGATAGATCTAGCCTAGCATGATAGAATTAAGACAAGAACATGATATAGACAACCAACACATAGACATATTGATTGAATTAGAAGAACACTTATCTTGATTAAACTGCAAGGTATCAAGGGGTTGGAACCCTTGAAAAACCTGTAAAGTTACACCAAAATCGTACTTAGGGTTTCTCCCCAAAACTTCTCTCTTTCAATGTAAAAAAATTAGAAAACTATATATAGGAAAAGGGTTCTGACGGCGTCAAGACAAAGCTTGTGACGCCGTCACCTCGCCGCCAAAACAATCCTCGGACTGTCTAGATCTACATTTGACGCCGTCAAGTACAAATCATTTCCAGGCCGTCATGACTTTTACTCTTGACGCCCTACCTTCATGACGCCGTCAAATCTCTTCTGGATCGTCATGGAATTTTACTCTTGACGCCGTCAGGGAACTACTCTTGACACCGTCACCTACTGTTCCCAGCAAGGAAAATTAAGACTTTGGCGTTTTCACTTTTATGCTCCAAAAACGTCCGAATTGCTTCCTTTTCCAGATTTCTCTCCCAAAGTACCTAAAATCACAAAAGGAACGATTTAGGGCAATATTTGATCAAATAAATTCGGATTCGGGCTTAAATGACCCCCTAAAAACGGATCATTTTTCGCCTCATCAATATTCTTAAGAGAAACTTGGGAATGGTCGAGGTCCAGTTGATCCCATACTAGCACTAATAATGGTGTGATCCAAATTTGTACTATTCGGTACACCCTTAACTAAATTACCACTATTCATAGTTATTTTACCAGCATTCGTACCCCTTTTTTGACTCCTTTCACTCCCGAACTCAAAAACCCACTCTTTATACTACTACATGCGAACCATCCCTAGCAACTACCAATCGTTATGCAAAACACACGAATAAATACCCAAATAACTACAACCACAAATAAAAGGAGACAAGTATTACTATAAAGTAAGCAGACAAATGCCAATAACGATCAACAATAACGAAAAGAAACCGTAAAAAGATTAAGGTTATTAAACAGATTAGTAACAATTATTATGAATCTGTCAAGATTGAAGCCAAGACACATCGCAATCTCCAAACTTCAACACAAACAATAGCAACTCAGCGAACACAAAACGAATCAAACGAAACCCTAAAACGAATACACAAAGCCCTAATTGAAACCTTAGACCCGATCATCAAGTAATCAACCCTAGGATTAGTCACAAGGAAGACGAGAATTAAGATTGCAAGATAATCTGTACTATGAATCATTCTAAGGAGTTTAAACTTAGCAAGACGCTTTAACAAGATGAAGGTCACCTTTCCTCTTCAGTTTAGCAAAAATGACTCTTCACATGTTTCTTCTTTAAGTTAGGTGTAAGTATATATTTATCGTTTAACTAGGCACCGGTAATGTTGTCTAGCTTGCAATCAAAATTTGTTGATAGTGCATTACTTATGGATGTGATTAATTATTATCGCATAAAACCTCATTGTGCTTATCCTAGGATTCGAAAGTCAAATCTGCCTAAACTTAAACTACTTATAGTCCCAGATAGTCTATATGTTTGTCAAGGATGGGTAGGGTAAATGTGTGACGGCGCCCCTTTTATTCATGTACTTACCTAAAATCAACATATGTAGATACGGATATGTTTGAGAAAGGATTTTAAAGTCACCAGGTTAAGATTTTATTTTCGCTATCTTTTTAGGGAGACAAAATTTTCTCTTACAAGACCTAATAAATGAACAAAATCCAGTAGTTTACCATATAGTTTTAGGGTTCTGCTTCACATCTTACCACAAAAAACTTAAGCATATGTATTTACTCTTAAAGATTTAGTGAAATCTGCATGTACAAGAGCATATTAGTTGCAGCAACAACAAGCATAAACCAATTCAGTAGTTTCACCGTATGTCAGTTCCACCATATAAGCCTTATAGATCAATTTGGAAGATAAAAAATCTCAAGTCAAGCCAAGGATACTTCTTTAAACTCTCTTCTTCCGGATTGCACGTATATGTAGTATGCGACAATGGTAAGTACTCTAATTGCGTTGTGATCCTATTATGAATTTTATTCAAGTTTCAAACAGTGCATTCGCGTGAGTATTTTTGTATTATTATTGCAAGGATCTATTATTAGTTTCCAATAACCCTCGTTTGCGACAGATTTGTTTTTAAGTAACTATCTATCAAGCAAAAACTAGTTCAAATATACAAGCATACAAGAAGTCTTGATTAACTTGGTATATTGCAACTTAAATGCCAGCCATTATAAGTTAAATCTCCAGAAAGACCACTCAAGTACTAGAGCTAGGACTAAGGGGATGATGAGGCGAAAAATGATCCGTTTTTAGGGGGTCATTTAATCCCGAATCCGAATTTATTTGATCAAATATTGCCCTAAATCGTTCCTTTTGTGATTTTAGGTACTTTGGGAGTGAAATCTGGAAAAGGAAGCAATTCGGACGTTTTTGGAGCATAAAAGTGAAGAAAACGCCAAAGTCTTAATTTTCCAAGCTGGGAACAGTAGGTGACGGCGTCAAGAGCAAAACCTTGACGGCGTCAAGAGCAAATCTCATGAATTTCCATGACGATCCAGAACAGATTTGACGGCGTCACGTAGGAAGGGCGTCAAGAGTAAAAGAGTCATGACGGCCTGGAAATGTATAAGTCTTGACGGCGTCAGAAGTAGATCTAGGCAGTCCGAGAAGAGTTTTGGCGGCGAGGTGACGGCGTCACAAGTTTATTCTTGACGCCGTCAGACCTATTTTTCTATATATAGTTTTCTAATTTTTTCATTTAAAAAAAGAGAAGTTTTGGGAGAAACCCTAAGTACGATTTTGGTGTAACTTTACAGGTTTTTCAAGGGTTCCAACCCCTTGATACCTTGCATGATTAATCAAGATAAGTGTTCTTCTAATTGAATCAATATGTCTATGTGTTGGTTGTCTATATCATGTTCTTGTCTTAATTCTATCATGCTAGGCTAGATCTCTTTTGTGTTTGCTTAGATCTAATGAAACCTAGATATTGATTATGTGTTGATTACTTGTTTATTCTTGTCTTGGATGAATGATTTATATGTTAGGCTTAAGAAAACTGGCAGATCTCCAATTGGTAACATGCTTGAACATCTTAAGAAACATGAACCAACGCGCACTAGGTCTTTATTGGTTGTATTTAATGCATGAGCCACTGTTTACAATCCCTATAGTTGTGCTGGGCATGGTGAAGGAGGAGATAAGAGCTCATAGAATTGGAGAGTTATGTGTGCCACCCCATGAATGGTATTAAGGAATACAATCCGTCATCCATGCAATTATAACAAGTAATTAACGTGTAAAAGATATCTAGGGAGTAGTGAAATCTAAGTAAACACATTTTCTCCAATTACTGCTCACAACTTTAGTATAAATTAGTTTACTTTCATTTTTAGTATTTTATTTTGATTGCATCTTAGTATTGGGTTAGTTGAATAGCAACTAATTCCGCCCACTCTTCCAAAACCCGAGATTTTTACTTGCTTTCTAAAAAATATAAAAATACAAAAATAATCATCCCTCACCTTTAGAACTAGTATTTAGGTTTTCTAATCCTAGCGACACTATTCCTAAGCTGAACGATCAATCCCCCGGTACTTGTCACTATACTATACTACAACGATCAGGTACACTGCCTGGTGGGGGTTGTAAGCTTCTCGAGATCCCTCGAGAGGTAAAGCCTGTTGCGATTCCCACGCATCAAGTTTTTGGCGCCGCTGCCGGGGAAATAGTTATTGTCTAGGTTAGAATTTCTTTCTATTAGGTCTACTTGCTAGATTCCTTTCTAGTAAGATTTTAATTTTTATTTTTAGGTCTTCTTTAGTCTATCTTATTTCTTCGTGCCTTTGTTCGTAACTCTTTACCATCCGACATCATGGAAGGTGGTAACATCTTTGAACCCGTCATCCCACCACAACAAAACCCACTACTAGAACCCCTTAGGCCCCGAACCTTAGGAGAGTATTCCCGACCTAGCCACCAAGTCTACCGAAACACCATTGAGCTCACCGGAGCCTATGTGACCCCCTTGCGATCCGACACCATCCGGTTGGTGCAAAGCGGATGTGCATTCCATGGACTTCGTTCTGAAGATCCAAACCAACATCTTAAGGACTTTCTCAAAATCGTAGACTCCATAGACCTAGATGTTGAAACTAGAGAGACTACCCATTTACGCCTATTCCAATTCTCTCTACGGGATCAAGCTAGTCAATGGCTTGAGCGTTTACCCGCGGGATCCATCACCACATGGGATGATCTCACCACTCGTTTCCTTGCTCAATTTTTCCCACCGGGGAGAACTACTAAGCTTAGAAATGACATCTTGATGTTCCAACAACGTCAAAATGAATCTCTTTATGAAGCATGGACTCGTTTCAAGGACTTACTCCAAAAAGTCCCTCATCATGGCATAGATCTTTGGCTCCAAGTCCAAATCTTTTATGACCATATCGACATCTCCACGAGGCGAGCCATTGACCAATCGGCCGGTGGTAAGCTACGTGATCTTAGTGCGGAACAATCATGGGAACTCATAGAAGATCTTGCTCTCTATGACAACGAAAGTTGGAATGATCCCCGTGATTTGAACAAAACGGTCAAGGCAATATCTTTGCCTTCGAACAATTCTAGCACTCCCGACCGTAGGATCATGGAACTTGAGGACCAAGTCAAGTTTCTCATGAAATCTTACGAAGCTCCTAAGCCTTCAAGCCAAGTGAACAAAATCACTTCTTCATGCGAATTATATAGTGGTCCCCATGACACTCGTGATTGTGTGGAACTCCCCGGAACAGCTTTTGCGGACTACGCATCCACGCATACCGACGAAGCGGGAGATAAGTGGTACACTTTCAAGCCCAAGCCAAACACTTATGGTGATTCATACAACCCCTCTTGGAAAAATCACCCAAACCTTAGGTGGAAACAAAATTGATAAGGCGAAAAATGAACCACTTTTAGGGGGTCATTTAAGCCCGAATCCGAATTTATTTGATCAAATATTGCCCTAAATCGTTCCTTTTGTGATTTTAGGTACATGGAGAGTGAATTCTGGAAAAGAAGCCATTTTGGACGTTTTTGGAGCATAAAAGTGAAGAAAACGGCAAAGTCTCAATTTTCCATGCTGGGAACAGTAGGTGACGGCGTCAAGAGTAATTTCCTGACGGCGTCAAACCTCAATAATAAAATCCGAGAGTTCGTGAAGGCGTCAAGAGTTTTCCTGACGGTGTCAAAACCCCAAGAATTAAAATCCGTAGTTGATGACGGCGTCACACACAGGGCGTCAAGAGTAATTTGTGTGACGGCCTAGGCCTTGACGGTGTCAGAAGTAGATCAAGGCCGTCCGAGGAAGTATTTGGCGGCGAGATGACGGCGTCACACCTTTGTTCTTGACGCCGTCATCCGTATTTTCCTATATATAGTTTTCTAGTTTTTCACATTTAAAGGAGAAGTTTTGGGAGAAACCCTAAAGACGATTTTGGTGTAACTTTACAGGTTTTTCAAGGGTTCCAACCCCTTGATACCTTGCATGATTAATTAAGATAAGTGTTCTTCTAATTCAATCAATATGTCTATGTGTTGGTTGTCTATATCATGTTCTTGCCTTAATTCTATCATGCTAGGCTAGATTTCTTTTGTGTTTGCTTAGATATAATGAAACCTAGATATTGATTATGTGTTGATTTCTTGTTTATTCTTGTTTTGGATGAATGATTTATATGTTAGGCTTAAGAAAACTGGCAGATCTCCAAATGGTAACATGCTGGAACGTCTTAAGAAACATGAACCGAGGCGTACTAGGTCTTTATTGGTTGTATTTAATGCATGAGCCACTATTTACAATCCCTATAGTTGTGCTGGGCATGGTGTAGGAGGAGATAAGAGCTCATAGAATTGGGGAGTTATGTATGCCACCCCATGAATGGTATTAAGGAATACAATCCGTCATCCATGCAATTTTAACAAGTAATTAACGTGTAAAAGATATCTAGGGAGTAGTGAAATCTAAGTAAACACATTTTCTCCAATTACTGCTCACAACCTTAGTATAATTTAGCTTATTTTAATTTATAGTATTTTATTTTGATTGCATCTTAGTATTGGGTTAGTTGAATAGCAACTAATTCCGCCCAAATCCTTCAAACCCCGAGATTTTAATTGCTTTCTAAAAAATATAAAAATACAAAAATAATCATCCCTCACCTTTAGAACTAGTATTTAGGCTTTCTAATCCTAGCGACACTATTCCTAAGCTGAACGATCAATCCCCCGGTACTTGTCACTATACTATACTACAACGATCAGGTACACTGCCTGGTGGGGGTTGTAAGCTTCTCGAGATCCCTCGAGAGGTAAAGCCTGTTGCGATTCCCACGCATCAAGTTTTTGGCGCCGCTGCCGGGGAATAGTTATTGTCTAGGTTAGGATTTCTTTTTATTAGGTCTACTTGTTAGATTCCTTTCTAGTAAGATTTTTTTTTTTTTTTTTTTTTTTTTTTTTTTTTTTTTTTATTTTTAGGTTTTCTTTAGTCTATCTTAATTTCTTTGTGTCCTTTGTTCGTAAGCTATTTCGATGGATAACAATAACATTGATCGTTTGATTCCTGTTATTCGTGTTTTTCGTCGTAGGATTTTCCAAATGCCCGCCCTACTCCCTTTAGTTGAGAACGAGAACCCACCTAAGCTTTCACCCAACCACCACTTTGACAATAATTCTGAGCTAGAAGAATCTGATCATGATGATGACCGTAGGGCTAGTCCCTTTTACTATTCAGACTCCGACGAGGATCTTGATGATGGTGATGTGATTAATGAGAATAGGATGAAAGAAGAAATTAATCCTCCTAGGTATATCGACCCTAGGACTAGGATTGAGTGTGATAGCTCATTCAACATGCAATTTCCTTGTAAGATCGGATTTAAGAGCTTTAACGCCTATCTTAACTCATCTCTTCCAATGAACATAATCTCGCGCAATGAATATAATAAAATCATGATAGATGAGTTAGAATACAAAAGGGAAAATATTGTGGCTAGGGCAATACCATTGCATGTGTTTGTAGGAAGTTTGGTTTATCTTGTTGAGTTCATGGTTATGGAGAATCTAGGAGAATTTATTGATGATAAATTGACCCAAGTTGTGTTTGGAAGACCTTTCAAACGGTTGACCAACCTCGATGAAAAACTCATAGAAGGGTTAATTACATTCTCGGATGGGGATGATGATTTCGTTTATCAAATGCCCCGTACACACCCTAGGTTCAAGGATTTTTCCATGGAAAAATGTAGTAGGTATCCGCCTATAGAGATGTTAAGTGAAAATGATAAGAGAAAATGACTTAAGTATACTCATGAAAAGAATAAAAAGATACTATCGCGGGTGCGTTTTTAGGGGGTCATTTAAGCCCGAATCCGAATTTATTTGATCAAATATTGCCCTAAATCGTTCTTTTTGTGATTTTAGGTACTTTGGGAGTGAAATCTGGAAAAGGAAGCAATTCGGACGTTTTTGGAGCATAAAAGTGAAGAAAACGCCAAAGTCTTAATTTTCCAAGCTGGGAACAGTAGGTGACGGCGTCAAGAGCAAAACCTTGACGGCGTCAAGAGCAAATCTCATGAATTTCCATGACGATCCAGAACAGATTTGACGGCGTCACGTAGGAATGGCGTCAAGAGTAAAAGAGTCATGATGGCCTGGAAATGTATAAGTCTTGACGGCGTCAGAAGTAGATCTAGGCAGTCCGAGAAGAGTTTTGGGGGCGAGGTGACGGCGTCACAAGTTTATTCTTGACGCCGTCAGACCTATTTTTCTATATATAGTTTTCTAATTTTTTCATTTAAAAAAAGAGAAGTTTTGGGAGAAACCCTAAGTACGATTTTGGTGTAACTTTACAGGTTTTTCAAGGGTTCCAACCCCTTGATACCTTGCATGATTAATCAAGATAAGTGTTCTTCTAATTGAATCAATATGTCTATGTGTTGGTTGTCTATATCATGTTCTTGTCTTAATTCTATCATGCTAGGCTAGATCTCTTTTGTGTTTGCTTAGATCTAATGAAACCTAGATATTGATTATGTGTTGATTACTTGTTTATTCTTGTCTTGGATGAATGATTTATATGTTAGGCTTAAGAAAACTGGCAGATCTCCAATTGGTAACATGCTTGAACGTCTTAAGAAACATGAACCAACGCGCACTAGGTCTTTATTGGTTGTATTTAATGCATGAGCCACTGTTTACAATCCCTATAGTTGTGCTGGGCATGGTGTAGGAGGAGATAAGAGCTCATAGAATTGGGGAGTTATGTGTGCCACCCCATGAATGGTATTAAGGAATACAATCCGTCATCCATGCAATTATAACAAGTAATTAACGTGTAAAAGATATCTAGGGAGTAGTGAAATCTAAGTAAACACATTTTCTCCAATTACTGCTCACAACTTTAGTATAAATTAGTTTACTTTCATTTTTAGTATTTTATTTTGATTGCATCTTAGTATTGGGTTAGTTGAATAGCAACTAATTCCGCCCACTCTTCCAAAACCCGAGATTTTTACTTGCTTTCTAAAAAATATAAAAATACAAAAATAATCATCCCTCACCTTTAGAACTAGTATTTAGGTTTTCTAATCCTAGCGACACTATTCCTAAGCTGAACGATCAATCCCCCGGTACTTGTCACTATACTATACTACAACGATCAGGTACACTGCCTGGTGGGGGTTGTAAGCTTCTCGAGATCCCTCGAGAGGTAAAGCCTGTTGCGATTCCCACGCATCAGGGGACAAACAAATATGGATCAAAGTGATGCCAGCATTTCAAAAATGTAAATGTGCTTTCATGCTTGCTGATTTCGTATAGGTGTAAAATTACGTTACTCTGGATGGATTGGCCGTGTTAGATCTTGAATCCTAGTTTACTTGATAACCTTGATGTATTTGTTTCTCTCGGGTAGCTCCATGCCGATTATTACATAATTTTCGTTGTGAAATAAAATTTACTATGAGCATCGGTAGGGTAACTATGCCAATGTGGATTCTAAGTACCAATTAATTAGTAAGATTGCGCTTTAATTACATTTTTCTTTGTTAGCAACATATCTATTCGTAGAATAGCAAGTTGTGATTCCAATAAAATTCGAAGATCTTCTCGAGACCTTACAATTTTCATTTTATAAAACGCAGCCAGAAATGGTTTGTGTGGCGTTGCTTTTAACTATTCAATAACCTACAAGGATGAAGCATCATTCTTATCTAATCAAATTCTGACCTCCTACATACTTCTGATTACACGAGTGTACGTTCTAATCCTTTTTTACTAGCTTCTTCAGCTAGACGTACGAATGCTCTTGAGTTGCTTATGGAGCTACTTATAATGTATTTTAACAATAAATGTGGTTTGTAAAGGAGTGTTAATCTCAATTTTTAACCCACATTGGGAAAACTAAAGAAAGATAGCTGTTTTTTGTATTATTATTATTATTATTATTATTATTATTATTATTATTATTATTATTATTATTATTATTATTATTATTATTATTACTATTACTATTACTATTATTATTATTATTATTATTATTATTATTATTATTATTTTAATGACTTGATGACAAAAATTGAGGCTATTTAAGAGCATTTAGATGTACAAAGTCTAATTGTAACAAATTTTAATATTTCAATTGAGCAGGCATAACAAACCAAACCCTATAAATTTTTGAAAAAAAAAGGAAGAAAATGTCGACGAAGAAGAACAATATTGATAAAAAGCTTGAGTTGATTGATAAGTAGAAATTTCTTGATAATAAACGTGAGTTGATTGCTAATGAAAAACTTGAGTCGATTGGTGAGAAGAAAATTATTGATAAAGAGCTTGAGCTGACTCATAAGATCGCAGAACTTTCGGAAAAACGTAGGCAACTCGTGATAAAGAAAGAAAAGGATGATGCTGAAGTTTCTTTTTCAATAAAAGAATGGGTTGATCTCCAAGTGGAAGTGCGAGAAATAGAACACACTTTCACGTGCTTAGCAAATGCTCCCTGGTAGAAGGTTACAAGCAATAAACATCATGATTGATTGCCTTTAAGATATCATTAGAAGCATCGATATAGAGATCCAGATGCAAGTTGTATTTTCAATTTCTTTGTTAAGTAGTCTTATTCCTGTTTGAATAAAATCTTTGTTGTTTTATTTCTTTTATAGTTTGTTGCTTTTTTATCCATCCAAACATATCATGAGTTTGGTTGTGGCTAAGGTGTGTACCAGATTCAGTGATAGTAATACAAGTTGGAGGTGAAGTCTGATGTGGCTTAAGGCGTTATATCATATTCAAGCAACAAGAGTTGGAGTAGAAGTCCAACAAGTTTACTTCACGCGCAAGCAATTATCTTCCTGTAGGACTTGGATAATGTCACACCCCGCCGAAGGCGGAAACGCAAGGTGCGACAAAATCAATATACATCGCAAAAGAGATATAGTGCAATACCATGATTAATATTTAAGGAAATAGTACTTTATTACAACATTGTTTTATGCCAACAATGACAATAAAAAAACATAAGACTTAGTTTTCCAAAATATGATGCCTTGTAATATGACGAAATCAACGATGACATGTGATGACTTCTATTGATCTTTATGAAAACATTTACTGATGATCACCTGAAATGCATGAGAAAAAACGGGTCAACTATGAAAATAGTTAGTGAGTACACATGTTTTATATAATATGAAAACCTTTAACAGAGAGTCTAAGTTTTAAGTCTTTGTGAAATAGTCCACAATGCAAAGGCGTTGTCAATCCACTCAATTGCAAGTCCTGCCCATACAAGACTTGTAACCTGTGTGTTCACAACCCATTTCATAAAAAGTCGTAAGTCTGGTAGTCAAGTACACGTGGTCAATATAGTTTATAATAAGGGCACATAGTATATAATAAATCAAGGCCGCTCCGAACAAAGGAGACTTTATAGTGTTGCTCCGAACATGGGAGACTTTTGATTGTGAACGCTCCGTAACATAGTGAGACATTCTGCTCCGGACTTAGGAGGCTTTAAATTGAGAACGCTCTGTAACATAGTGAGACATTCTGCTCCGGACCTAGGAGGCTTTAAATTGAGAATGCTCCGTAACATAGTGAGACATTCTGCTCCGGACCTGGGAGGCTTTAAATTGAGAACGCTCCGTAACATAGTGAGACGCTTTGATCCGGACCTGGGAGGCTTTAGGTTGCTCCGAACAAGGGAGACTTTAGGTCATAGAACGTACGGTACATTAAGTCCAAAAGTTTAAGTCGAGTTCAAAAGTTTAAAACAAGTTATAAGGTCAAGACAAGTTAAAAGAGTTTCAAATAGTCAAATGGTTCAAAATCAAGTCAAAAGGTTCAAGATAAGTCAAAGGGTTCAAATAATAGTGTTCATAAAATAGCAATCAATTTAGTTCAAATATGATTTACTTACAAGAATAAATAGTGAAACAAAAGTTATTTAAGTTCATTTAAGTGTAACAATTAGATTTTTAAGTATAGTTCATGCATTCACCCCAAAGCGATTTAAAATAGTTAGAAAAAGGGGTTCGTGAATACTCACCTCAAGCAATAAGTAATGCGTTACAAGTGTGCATGGAAAACGATGCACGATGCTCTAACTGCAACCTAGAGTGATAATGTGTTTTAGGTAGTGCAATAATGTCATGTATGAAATTTATAAAATGTTATATCACCCGTACATGTTTGTTTGTGAGTTTAGTTATAAAAATAACGTCACTTTGAAAATCCTTAGAAATAGTCAACATAATACATTTTTGAATTTTTAGCAAGTATGTACCGTAACTATGATACGGATGTTTTAGTAATATATATGTTGGAAATTCTCTAAAGTATGTAACCAAAACACTATAACTTTCGTTTATGACATTTCATCCAAAACCGCTCTTAAAGTGTCCAAAGTCTATTTCTAAAATAAAAACTTGTTACTATTCCCTATTAGAAAAGTTGTCAGAATAATAGTTTTCGTCGTTAACTTCATTTAATCATAACTTCTTCGTTATAGCTTGGTTTGTAAAGTTCTACCTATCCCCATGAAGGTATTTAAGTATACTAACACATTTTAAAGTCTCGGGGACTCGGTTTACCCTTTTAAAGCTTGGTTTTATTAAATCCAAAATCCGGACAGCAACTATTATTTTCTGAAAATAGTTATTGTTAGTATTATTTGGAAAACTTGTATATCTTTCGTTATAAATCCGTTTTAATCCATTTAAACGACCACATTTATGTTGTAAAATCTATTTTCCATTTCTTTGACTAAATCCTTGTAAAAATAGCTTGATTTTATAAAAGTTATAAATTTTGGCAGCGCTTCCGCGTATATTTTTAAATAATCCATTTTCCTACTTCAAATCAACTCCAAATCTAACCTAATCTCTTCCACCAATTTCTCCCATCAATAAATAGTTCAAAATACTCATAATAATATGTAACTTTGAGGAAAGTGACTAATAAATGTTCAAAAAATTAAAGGGTCTATATTTACACAAGTATAATCTTAGCTTTCATAAATCAACTAAAAAAATGATATAAGGCTAGATTACTTGTTTTTCTCATCCAAAAATTCTGTAAACATGTATCTACTTGATTTCTTAGTAAAAAGTCACAAACATGAAAATAGGTGATATATATATATATATATATATATATATATATATATATATATATATATATATATACACACACACACACACACACACACACACACACACACACACACACACATATATATATATATATATATATATATATATATATATATATATATATATATATATATATATAGTTTAATGAGTTTAAATGAATCTTTAAACTAAATAAAAATGCATAAACATGCATAATAAATGCATAAAATACAGAATGAAAGGTATAAAAATTATTTTATACTTACTTGATAATGAAGGATTTTTGAAAAGATTTAGAACAATAGAGCCCCAACGATCACTCCAAATCGATAAGTAGTTAATATAAAACCCGTAATAGATCGAATAATACTTGAAATGACCAAAACCGGCTTTCTTTCTTTCTTTTCTATTTATGGCCCAATACCATAGGAAAGGGTTGAGAGAGTTTGTAGTTTTCTTTTAAGTGCAAGAATGAGTGTGCTAGTTCCTTGGTATACATAGCAAGAATATTAGGTTTATTATATATATATATATATATATATATATATATATATATATATATATATATATATATATATATATATATATATGAAAAGAGTTAGTATGTTGCATTAATGGGTCTTTAGTCAAAACAAGCAAAAGGGAAATGGGTGAGATGATCGACCAGATTTGCAAAGAAAAAGGGGAAGAGTTGGTGGTGTAGTTATTGTGTTGATTTTGTGTCTCAAGTTCTAGATTTAGTAATATATAATAATAAGCTAGTGAAATGCATTAAATGGAAAAATTATCAAAGTAGGAAATGGGGGAATGGTGTATTCGGCCAAAAACAAGGAAGAAAAAGAGGTACCATGCTTTCATTTAATTCATGTCATAAAGTGTTCATAAATATTTATCTATTTATCTAATAAAACAGAGTTTTTTACAACTCTCTTAAGCATCTTTGTACAACCATCTTAAGCTACCTAATTAATTTTTTCCTAAAATAACACTTATTCTTAGCATGACACGTGTACTTTTGTTTTGTCTCTCAATTGCATTTTAAATCACTCTTTGAAACAGCCCTTTTCATTTGACTAAAAAAAATGACAGGTCTTTGAAGTTTGACTACTTTAATATTTGATTTAAACCCTCTTAAATCTATTTTATCTAATAAAACAGAGTTTTTTACAACTCTCTTAAGCACCTTTGTACAACCATCTTAAGCTACCTAATTAATTTTTTCCTAAAATAACACTTATTCTCAGCATGACACGTGTACTTTTGTTTTGTCTCTCAATTGCATTTTAAATCACTCTTTGAAACAGCCCAGGTCTTTGAAGTTTGACTACTTTAATATTTGATTTAAACCCTCTTAAATGAATAATAAATAAATAAACTCAAAACACTAGCCAAAGGAAAAAAAAGCTCATCCATTCAATTGCCTCTTAAATGCTAAAAAACGCTCATCCATTCAATGTCTCTCCATTTCATATCTTCTAAAAAAAACCTGACCACTACCACCATCCCTGAGGTAATTTCTTTTTTAGTTCTTTTATCATCTTTGTATCAACAATCTTAATATCTATTTTGTGTTAAATTTAATCTTGAATCTATGTTAGCTAAATTTGATCGCGGCATAGTTAGTGATTTTTGTGTTATTTTGTGTTAATAGGATTTAATGCATTTCTATTATTCTTAATCGTCGGTTTTAGTAATTTTTTGTTCCTAATCGTATCAGCTTATATAATAGAATAGAATACGGTATTAAATTGGTTTGTTGTGAAAATATTCTCAAAAAGATAGATTAAGGTAGTTTGTTTTCTTGATTGACTTATTTTAGGTAAAAAAAATTCTTAATTACATTGGGTAATTTTATTGGCTGTTTAATTTAATTGATTTTTGGGAATTCTTATTTATGGGGATTCTTATAATTGATTTGCCCGGATTGTAATTGATTTTTGGGAATTTATTGATTGACAATTTTCAAAGCCTCGAGCCTATAAAAACGAAGGTGTTTGTGGAAATCAAATTACACCATTCATTTGCATATCAAAACTCCATTATTTCTTTTCCGTCTTTTCACTGATAAATGGCTGTTAGGTTTGACAATGGTTTCATATCCGACCTCTCCGCTGTACGAGACAATATTGTGTTCCGTATTCGTATCAATAGGGCTTGGATGCAACCCAATCACCATAAACCAAAAGTAATCAATCTGGAACTCATTGTTATGGATGAGCAGGTATGACAAATAATTCAATGTTAGTTTGTGTCGCAACATTTAAATCATTTTATACGAAGTTTATGATTACGTGTATTTTGGTTTTATGTTGTTAGGGTGCAAAAATGCAAGCACAAGTTAGGATGTCTCTGGTCCCTACGTTCAAGCAACAGTTGAACGAGGGTGATGCGGTTGTCTTGCGGATGTATAGTTTGGGCCAAATACAACCAAGCTATCGAATGGTTGGCAACCCTTTGAAACTCAACTTTGTTAGCAAGACCCAGGTAAACCAGTGTTTTGATTTCAAGGGATCCGTGCACGGCTTTGTGTTCAAGCCGTTCAAAGAAATTGTGCAATGTAAAACCGAAGCCGTGGGCCAATTTGGTAAATTTTTTGGTTTATGTTAATCATTAGATCAATTGCATTAACTGTGTTCAACATTATATCAATTCGGTACCGTTATATATTTTTTGATAGATGTCATTGGCCAAGTAGTTGAGTCTCCAAAGTTAGACAACTATGGGGTAAACGGTTCACGAAAAAAGAAACTGTTGAAGCTTATCGACGAGTACGTGCATGAATATGTTTTTCAAAATATGTACATCATGTATTAAGGCTGTTGTTAAGTTAGCCATAGTCATGTAACACATTTATGTTTTTTCAGATTTGGTCCTAACTGACGAGGAAAAGAAAAATGTTGCGTTGTTCTTTATAGAGGAGCTAATGCGCACTCGAGGCAGCTCTTTGAGGAATTTTGAGGATATGCCATATCCAAACGACATGTTCATATCAGATTTTGGTAACCGATTGCTATATGATGAGTTAGATTATGATCCAGGCGAACAAGTCACATACTATAGTTGCGACAGTGTTTGCAAGTCAGAAAAGGGTACAAGTATAAATGAAGATGTGTTCTCTACAGAGTTCGTTAATGGTTTAAAATTCTCTGGTGTACCCAACCATGAACTTAAATTAAAAGTGGGTGCTCCGATCATGTTGTTACGAAACATTGATCAATCCAATGGTTTGTGCAACGGAACACGCCTTCGTGTGGATCGGTTGATGAAAACTTGTATTGACGCCACTATAATCAACGGAAGCCATTTTGGTAAACGAGTGCTTATCACACGAATGAAAATTTCACCTTCAGATAAACGTTTGCCTTTAAAGATTGTAAGAAAGTAGTTCCCCGTCTCTATTTCTTTTGCAATGACTATCAACAAAAGTCAGGGACAATCACTCGGGAAAGTCGGTTTGTATTTGCCACGACCTGTTTTTACACATGGCCAACTATATGTAGCTGTGTCCCGAGTTAAGAGCAAAAAAGGATTGAAGATTGTTATTCTCGACGAAGACGGAAATCCCACTAATACCACCACCAATGTGGTCTATAAAGAAGTGCTACACAATTTATGATTGCATCTACACGTACATGTATATCACATTCGTATAATAAAGGATTGAAGATGTTTATTTTTTCTATTTGAAGTTTTTTTTACTATTGTGCATGGAATGCATGTTTGATGCTTACCAATTGCAACCCTTTACATTTGTTTATCCATATGTGGTTTAATCTAACTAATAACTTTGTAATACACACTGTTATTTACTACCTACTTCGACAGTCCTTTAAAATACCCGTGAATTTCACGGGTCTTTTAGCTAGTTTTTAGATATTAAAGTGTAGTAAATATATTTATTTAGGTATTAAGTTAGCTAGAATAAATTTTGGTGGGACAAAATAGAATGTATACAAGTTGTAAGAATTATGAAAATATATTTTGTATAAGTATCAGGTGTTTAATATAATCTTTGTTTCGCAATTACTTAAGTTATCATAAATATATATATTTAAGAATATAGATAATAAAAAGAAGTTAAAACACCGAGTAAAATAATAATAATTTTTTTAAACATTGTATATGAAAATATATTAGCACCATTATTGGGAGTATCGGGAATATTGTTCATGCACAAAAATCGTGTAAAAGTGTTTATTTATTTAATTAAATAAAATAAATAATAACGTGAACACAAGTAAGACAAAAATGAAAATATTATTACTGGAAATGTTTTAGCAATAAGTAGACTAATACTAGTCAATATGTGGTGCACAAAATGAGGTCTCTCGGTAACATGATTTAATTACCGCAAAACTTAATTTTTCTGAAAATAGTGAATTGTAAAAACTACGATAGTGAATAGTAACTTGTGAATAGTAAATTGTCGAGGTTTGGAAATAAATGTAGACGTGGAAAATTACGGATTGTTACAGATAATTATAAAGTTAAGTAAAAGTGTAATCCTAGTTATAGTATAATACGTATAGGTTAGTCTATATATACCATGAAGGGTAGGGATTCTCATTGTATCAAATTGGTGTTTTGAGTGAGTTTCTTTAATAAAACAAATTTGCGTATTTAGGCAGTAACATACTTGTGCCGTGTTCTTGTGTACACCTGTTGTGGTGCGATCATTAATAACAACAATTGGTATCAGAGCTTCGAAGAGTTACTGGTGATTTGTAGCCGCGTTTAAGGGTTATAGATACCTAAAACAATCGATCATTCCTAACCTGTGATCCTGTGGTTAGACGTGAATGATTTTAGGGTTACGCATAAACTTTAAAAAAAATAACAATTGACTTAAAACCTGTGAAGCCTTTTGGTTTTTAGTTTGTGGGCTTACTGATTGGCTTTAGAGATTAAAATGCTTGTAAGGATTGATTGAGAGACTCTTTGATATTTTTGGAACTACGGAAAATTGCAAATAACGTACAAAAAATAAATAAACGAAACTAAAACATGAATACAAACAAGGAATGAAAATTAAAACTTAAAATGCTAAGGGAACAATAATTGGAAGCTAGGGAAACCCTAAACGTAATCTAAATTAAAAAAAAAACGCGAAAGTTATTTAAGAAAAACGTAAACGCACAAAATAAAATGTGAATTTTAAGCTACGCTAATCCTACGGGGGTAAAAATGATTTTTCTACGTTCCTAATGTTAAAAGAAAATTTTGGAAAAAAAGAAAAATATTTTTTTGGTTTTTATATTTTTATAATCAATTAAAAACTAAATAAAAGAAAATAAATGATTAAAGATACTAAAACATTTGGGAAAATTTTGAAAATTTTTTAGAAACTAAATTATGATAAAACTATCCTAAGAAAAATAGAGGAGGGGGAAAACAGTTTGGAATAAGCCAGAAAAAGCATAAATAAGCTAACTAGTTATAAAGCTAAAATGGAAAAAGGACATGTTAAATATACAACTTAGGAAGCATATAACAAGAAACTCAAAAGAGCATAGATGGGAGAGTAGCATTGGTATACTGGTAAGGGGAGGATGTGCAAGATGTTAATTCTAATCCTAACCTAGTGTGCAAACTCAAGAAATCATTGTATGGCTTAAAGCAAGCACCAAGGCAATTATTTGCTAAACTATCATCAGCCCTGTTGTCTTTTGGTTATGAACAGTCTAAAGCAGATTATTCCTTGTTCATCAAAACTGATGTTGAGTCCTTTACAACAGTTCTTATGTATGTTGATGACCTTTTGATAACTGGTTCTAGTAATACTCAGATAGAGGCACTCAAAATTTAGTTGAACACTCACTTTCATATGATAGATTTGGGACAGATGAGCTATTTCTTAGGTCTTGAGGTGTATAAAAGTGAACAAAGCATATTCATCTCTCAAAAGAAGTATACTACAGACTTGCTTTAAGAAGATGGATTGTCCAATGCAAGACCATACAAACTTACTATGGATGCTCATGTTAAGTTGCAGGCAGATATGGGAACACCTTTGGCTGATCCTGAAGTATACAGAAGATACATTGGCAAGCTTATTTATCTTACAATTACAAGGCCTGATATATGCTACACTATTCAGCACTTGAGCCAATTTATGCAGAATCCTACATCAGTTCATATGCAAGCTGTCAAACATGTCTTGAGATACTTGCTAAATTCACCAGGTCAGGGGATCTTGTTAGCCAATGACTCAGCTGTTCATTTGCTGCCTATTATGATAGTGATTGGGCTAGTTGTCCTATGACAAGGAGGTCCACCACTGGCTATTGCATTCTACTGGGTCAATCACCTATTTCTTGGAAGTCTAAAAAGCAACAAGTGGTGTCAAGATCATTAGCAGAAGCAGAGTACAGAGCTATGGCCTTAACCTGCTGTGAAGTTACTTGGTTAGTCACTCTGCTCAAAGATTTGGGACTCAAAGATCTAGGTGTAGGACCTTAGATCTAGCTTTATCACCTAAGATTATGATGTTAGAGAGAGATAGAAGAACTAGAGAGAGAAAGTAGAGAGAGGTGGAGAGCACTCTATGAAATAAAACATTGATTAGCATGAACTCCCACCCTTCCTAACAAGCTTTGGAGGGTTTATATAGTTTTTACATTTGCCACCATGGGCTTTCTCTTGGGCCTTCTTTTGGGCCAATCCATTTAGGCTTTTACATTAACATAATGGACTAGCATTTACTAACTATTACATGAATATATTTAACTAACTATTTAACTCAATAATGATCGTCACTTTTAATCCTAAGAATCTCCCCCTAAGGGACGATCATTGAGATCTCTCTTTGATTACATAAATGATCAACACTTCTAATGCTAACAATCTCCCCCTAAGGGTGATCATTGAGATATCTCTTTTGTGACCTTGATCTTTGATCTTTGAAGCTTGTTCTCTTGAACTTTGAGTCTTTGTGTAATAGCTTTGCTAGTTCCTTTGTTCCAATCATGCTTTGTGATCTTTCTTGCCTTTGATCAACATCTTCAAATATGGGTGTCTTTATGTCTTTTCCAACATGCTCATACTTTGTTTGACATTGAATCTTTGTGAAGTTCTCTTTTCTTTGACTTTAATCTTTGTTTCTTTAGTTTGTAGATTCTTTGACTTTGACTTAGAAACGTTCTAAACTTTGCTTTGCTTTGATCTTTGAAGAGAGCTTTGCAGGGTATGAGCATGTGGATCTTTGAGTGATGGTAACGGTCTTTCTCCAAGGAACATTCATCAGTACCTGCGTAAAATAGTTAGCAATAAAATATCCGGTACTTACAGGTTCAGAATTAGAGATCGTCAACAGCATAGTGTGAAGACTCCTTCTAACCCTTACCAAGGCCGTTCCCAAATTGGATACTCCCGAGAGAGCTTACTAGGCCTACTAAGTAGATCAACGAATGGGTGAGTCGTTGGGGATCACTCCACGACTGTAGACCATTTTGGAACCATCGAGAAACACTAAGCGTAACCCATAAAGAATTACCGAAGTGACCTGTTGTCAGGGATGTTTGATGTTGACCCTGGCAGGAGTTTCCGTTCAATCATTGAGAAATACATAAGTAAATACTCTCATAAACGTTCTCGACAGATTGCTAAGATCTGCGTAGGACTCTAAAGTTTACATCTGGCGTCCTTAATGATGAACAACCAGTGTATAAATATCATGTGTTCCTATGAGATCTTTTGATGAATCTCGGGGCTCTAGACTCGATAAGCGCACAATAGGTTTCCTATGCGGAGATTAGGGAGAGGTCTCCTACTTCAATATCAACCATCTCTAAGAGACAGGTCGATAGATTACACCGGTTCCCCGTGAGAATGAAACAAGCTCTTTTAAGAGAACTTGAGTGGTTAAGAAGGTTTAGTGCAATGCGTCACTGGGTCCATGACGTCTTTATCTTCAATACCGATGTCACCTTGGCAACAACCAGTAGCATACGAATTGAACCCGGTGTCTGCCCTAAGGTTGAACATTTGGAGGGCTATTTCTTTTCACCCTTTTTCATATCTTTTCTTTTTAATTCTTCAACCCCTTCTTTCTCCTTTCTCATTTTCTCCTTTTTTTTCAATCATACCTTAGGACTTCTAATTCTAATCTATTAGATTTGTCCTTGGGTAGATCCCTTCGGCTCTGGCGGTTCATAGGACGGTTTTTCTTAACCTTAGTCACCTTATATCTTCATGACTATCCTATTGTTGCCATAAAACCATTCATTTGATAATCTCTCAAAGTGTTTATGATTATGAAACATATTTGTTGACACTTTGAGAGTTTTGGTTTCTTTTGAAGGACTCCCCCTTCACATGTGCTCATGAATTTTTAAGAAATTTGCACATGCGTGAGGAGTTTGCACTTTTTGAATTGATCCACTTTCAACAAGCATGACCGATTCGAGACACGCTTACATCACTAGTTTGACTAGCTTGAAATTATTACCCGTCCTGGTCAAGTCCAAAGAAAGTCTCTCAATACGGTACATTCTACTTAGACAAGTCCTATTCGAGACACACTTACATCACTAGTTAGCCTAGCTTGAAGTTATTACCCGTCCAGGACAAGTCTTTTCGATTATTGACATTTTAAGCTTCGTCAATTCATTGGTACTTTCTGAGTCGAGCTCATTTGAGATTCAAGACGATCAAATTTTAATCACATTTCTCCCCCTCAAAAATAGCATATCCATGGTATTTTTTATACCAATTGATTAAAACCTTTGTTTTTGGATAGCTTATGGGGAGAAATGGATGTTTGATAATTCCGAATTAGTTTCTTTTGAGCATGACTTTTTGGAACATCTTTTTATTACTTGATGAGGCAAAAAGTGTACCGCTTTTAAGGGGTCATTTAAGCCCGAATTTAAGATTATTTGATCAAATATTTCCCTAAATCATTCCTTTTGTCATTTTAGGTACTTTTGGAGAGAAATCTGGAAAAGGAAGCATTTTGGACGTTTTTGGAGCATAAAAGTGAAGAAAACGGCAAAGTCTCAAATTTCTTTGCTGGGAACAGTACTTGGCGGCGTCAAGCCTTTGTACATGACGGCGTCAAGAGTTACAAAAGAGGTGGAAGTGGAAAATACACGTGACGATCTAGAGAGTTTTTAAGCTTAGGACCTAACGGCGTCACCAAGGCCGTCAGGGTCCAATTGTTAGTGACCGCCCAGAACATTTCTCCACATGACGACAAACAGATCTAGGCAATACGATTTTATGAAGGCGGCGTGTTGACGGCGTCACGATCTAACACATGACGCCGTCAAGATGAAATATCTATATATAGTTTTCCAAATTTCATTCATTAGTGTGCAACTTTGAGGGAACAAACCCTAGTCTGAATTTTATTAGTTTCTCAAGGGTTCCAACCCCTTGATTCTTCCATGTTCAATTGAAGATAAGTATTAATTCAAATCATTCAATATGTCTATGTGTTGTGTGATTATATCTTATGCTTTTCTTCTCTTTAACATGCCAGGCTAGATTTTTCTTGTGTTTGCTTAGATGTTGTGAAACCTAGATGTTAATTATGGGTTGATTGTTTATTTATAATTGTTACGGATGATTGTATTCGACGTTAGGCTTAAGAAAACTGGCAGACTTCCATTGGTAACTTGCTTGAACATCTTAAGAAACATGATCGGAGGTGTACTACGATTTTTGGTTGTATTTAATGCGTAGGAGAATTCTAATGATCCCATGTTAGGAGCTTCTAACGGCTCGACATAGGAGAGAAGTAGGATCCTATAGAGTTAGGGAATATTGTACACGGCCCTACAACTAGTATTAAGGAATATGACCCTTCATCCATGCAATTGTAACAAGCTAATCAACCTGTAAAAGATATCTTGGGAGTAATGAAATCTAAGTAAACACAACTTTCCTCATTATTGTTTCACCACATTAGTTTAATAGCTTTATTTTCATTTTTTGTTAATTTATTTTGATTGCATCTTTAGATTAATTAGGTTAGTTGGCTAGCAACTAATTCCGCCCCCTCCTTCAAAACCCGAGATTTTACTTGCTTTCATAAAAATATAAAAATACAAAAAGAATCATCCCTCACCTCTAGACCTAGTTTAGGAGGCTTTCTAATCCTAGCGGTACTTGTCACTATACTATACTACAACAATCAGGTACACTGCCTGGTGGGGGTTGTAAGCTTCTCAAGATCCCTTGAGAGGTAAAACCTGTTGCAAGAGCGCAATTCCCACGTATCAAGTTTTTGGCGCCGCAGCCCAGGGAATAGTTATTGTCTAGGTTAGGATTTCTTTTTATTAGGTCTAGTTGCTGGATTCCTTTCTAGTAAGATTTTATTTTTATTTTTTTAGGTTTTCTTTAGTCTATCTTATTTCTTCGTGTCTTTGTTCGTAACCTTTACCATCCGACATCATGGAAGGTGGTAACATCTTTGAACCCATCAACCCACCACAACAAAACCACCCACAAAACCCACCACTAGCAAACCAACCTCCTAGGCCCCGAATTTTAGGAGAGTATTCCCGTCCTAGCCACCAAGGCTATCAAAACACTATTGAGCTCACTCAAGGAGCCAATGTGTCCCCCTTGCGATCCGACACCATCCGGTTGGTGAAAAGCGGATGTGCATTCCATGGACTTCGTTCCGAAGATCCTAATCAACATCTCAAGGATTTCCTTAAAATCGTAGATTCCATAGACCTTGATGTTGCAACTAGAGAGACGACCCGATTACGTCTATTCCAATTCTCTCTACGTGATCAAGCTAGTCAATGGCTTTAACATTTACCCGCGAGATCCATCACCTCATGGGATGATCTCACCACTCGTTTCCTTGCTCAATTTTTCCCACCGGGGAGAACTACGATGCTTAGAAATGATATCTTGATGTTCCTACAACGTAAAGGTGAAACTTTTTATGAAGCATGGACTCATTTCAAGGACTTACTCCAAAAAGTCCCTCATCATGGTATAAATCTTTGGCTATTAGTTCAAATCTTCTATGACCATGTCGACTTTCATACCAAATGTACCACTGATCGAGGTGCCGGAGGCAGGTTATGTGATAAAAACGCCGAGGAATCTTGGGAAATTATTGATGAGCTCGCCTTCGACAATCAAGAATTATGGGAAGTTACTCATGTTATAAACTCGGCTATCAACGCAATCTTGACACCCGGGGAGACCAATCAAATCTCCGAAGAACTCCTCTGCAAACTTGAGGCAAAGGTTGACTATCTCATGGAAAAACAAAAGAGACCTTTAAGTCCCAGACGGGCAACAGTCAATTCTGTCTCAAATATGATTCCAACACCGTTGTCCGAGTCACCCTCTAGAGAGAATGTCGAAACTTTTCAAAATTATGCTCCACCTTATTTACCTCCGCAAAACCTCAGCCCGGAATTCGAAGCTCAAATGAGAGAGTATATGGCAACCCATTCTGAGCGGCTTGCTAAATTCGAGGAAGCTGTTTATAAACAAAAGGAGGAGATGCAAGAGAAAATGAAGGAGATGATGAGCCTAGTGGAGGAATACGCAAACCAAAAAACCTCAGAAATGATGTTATTAAGAAAAGAAAGCGCTACCCCCACTACCCGATTTGTTAATTCTATCACATTTGTCCACGAGGATAATGAGGAAAAGGAAACCCCTAGTAAACAGACCATTGAGAAACCACCAAAATCCCAATCACTGGGTTACTACCTAAAACATGATATAAACAAAAATACGATAACAAATTGGATAAAGGATGACGGGCGTAACCAATCTTCCAAACAGGTTTCAAAGAAGGAGAAAGAGGGGAAAGATGAGTATGATACATTACCTGGGGGACCGGTGTTCGAGAAGCTACTTATACAAAAAGTGGCTACTAAGCAGACGGCTTGTGGGAACTTCGAGATACTAGCCAGCATTGGGAAGTTGCAATATCTGGATGCTTTCTCCGATCAAGGATCGGAAGTAAATCTTATGCCCCTAACTATTTACACCCAGCTAACCATGGAAATACCGGCCACCACCCGTGTTAGGCTATCCTTCGCTGGTCACTCTTATGTATACCCTTTGGGAATTGCAGAGGATGTGCTAGTCAATGTTGCAGGGTGCATGTATCCCGTCGATTTCATGATCATCGATGATAAAGTAGGTAGGTGCATGCCAATAATCCGTGGAGCACCATTCCTCACCACCGTGAGAGCTGTCATTAGGTATGAAAAAGGGGAAATTGAACTTAAGTCAGGAAAAAGAAAGATTAGCTTTCCTATGACCCCACGAGGTGTGCAAGGAAGCCTGATGAAAAGAAAGCTCGAAAATAACATTGACACAGCGCCTAATCATGTTCAAGAAAAAATCCTTGCATGGGAAACAAGAATCAAAAGCTACAAAGAAACTAAGACTGAGAGAGGCAAAAGCTGCAATAAAGTTCATGTCAAGTTTGAATGTAGTTAACCAACGGAGAATCATGTACCATTTGTAGAAGGAGACTTGGTACTCTTAAGGCATTCTGAGATAAAAGTACCTCCTGACAAGCCGGGTCCCTGGTGGTATGGACCATTCACAATTGAAAGCATACGCCAAGATGGGATAGCTACCTTGAGCAATAAAGGAGGAGGGGAGGTGACTGCGAGTGTCGATCGATTGAAACACCACCACCCCTATAGCGAGGAATCTAATTATATGGGATACGTCATCTCAAGAGATGAGGTCACGTAATAGCCCATGACCTTGAGTCTAGCTACAAGACTCGTAAATAAAGAAAAGCGCTTCTTGGGAGGCAACCCATGTTTTGTGTGTTTTTATTTGTTTGATTTTTAATTGTTTGATTGTTATTTGTTTCTGTATGCATGCTTTATTTTTATTGTTGGTAGATCATGTTTCAAACTAAATTGTAAAATGCTTTATTTTGTTGTTTAACTTCGTCTTAACTTCATATAAAGGTATTTTGCAAAAGCTAAGTGTAAGGGGAAACCCCAAATTTGTTTCTAAGAACGAAATTGATCTTGATTCGCCACAATATTAAATGAACATGTATATTAGTATTTGTTAGAGTCAAATGCTTGTATCGAGTCATAATGATGTTTTGCAGGATTTTCCAGGAAGTAGGACATCAGTTTTTCCAGAAATTTTCCGGAAACTTAACATAAAGATTTCTGCAAGTCACTTCTAACGGCGTCAGGACTTAACTCCTGATGGCGTCACGTGTAAAATTCTGGAAATTTTGCGAGTTTTGTTTTTTTTAACGGAGTCTAAAAGTTTTTGTTAATTCTTTAGTTTTATAAACTCTAGGAAATCTGCAAACACTCATTCCACAAGCATTATATCTTAAATAATTTTCTAGGATTTGTTAGTATATATAGATTGCCGCCGATTTTACGCGAGGTCGCCTTGTTTGTTTTCTCAGGTTTAACAGGTTATATATGACAAGAAGATGATTTATATTTCTAGAAGGGAAGCTTTGAACGTTCATTTTCTTAGAGGAAGATCTAACCTTGTTAACACACTCTCCACACCGAACGAATCAGGGGAGTATTTGTTTTCATTCTTTTACCTATTTTACTTTTACATCCTTTAATTGAACATTGGGAACAATGATCATCCTAAGTGTAAGTGGAGGGTAAATGATGATACCTTATAGGATACAATTGCACTTGAGTTTGTTTGTTCGATGGTAGGTGTGTAATAAAACAAAGAAAAATACTTGTTAGTGTAATTTTAGCGCCAAATTTAAAATTTTTTACAACATTTAGGAGTGAAACTTTAGCATTAACAAGCGTCTCATGGATAGGAGTTGTATGACTAGCAGAAAACCGTACCATTCAGAAAAATTTTCCACCTAAATATGTGAGTTTTGCCATTAGATTTGATAGGAAAAGCATTCATTATTAGTGCTTATGAGTGTACCGGTAGCATTTAGATTCTAGAACTTGCGTTAGTGATGCATCTCGAGACCGCTAGTGAGACTGCATTCGTGTAGTAGGATTTACTACATGATAAGAGGCATTAGGATCACCCTTGTGTTTAAACCCGTATCATAATTACTTGACCATTTAAGTCATATTACTTGACTAGTAAAGTCAATTAATTTTTCTCACACCTTAGCATTGTACTCATTTTTAGTACACGAAACCCCTAGTACACCCCTCCGAGCCTATCCTTTCGTTTCTAACTTTAAGCATCTTACTTAAAGGAAGAATTTGTTATAACCCACCAAAATGTGCAACCAAATCGCCTTAGCCTTCCGTGTATGCACTCATCTTTAGTGCATTATTGTTATTTGTTTAAACCCTTAGTTAATTATCTAATTGATTACATGGTTGCTAAGTCGAGTCATATCTTGTACATATTGTTTTGGGACGATTGGGACTCATCATATATTACCCCCATATGTGCGTTAATATTTAAAAGTACTCCAAAGATTATCTTGATTCGAGTCATTAGATTAGTTTATTGTAAAGTATGTAAAATTCAAGTGTAAGGGGAATGTACATTCCCTATGATGTATTATTTTGGATGGTAGGGTAAGAGTGTATTCAATAAAAAAAATCGAAAAATCAAGAAAAAGAAAAAAAATAGAAAAAAAAAAAAAAACACGGACTACCATCCCGTTTCATTCTATGTTTGTTTTATGTTTTTGTTATTTTTGATTTATTAGCTTAAGTCGAGTCGAGTCTTGGCTTAGCAATGCCATATTGTACATGTAATTAACCAAGATGATTAACTCGCCACCAGTAAATATTGCCTTTATCCAACAAAACCGTGTTTTCCATATCCCCACACCTAACGTTATAACCCTTTAACAGACCTCTTTGATAGTTTATTCTAGGTGCTTATGCCAAGTGGTGGAGGTTTGATCCGTTCCCAAGCCTATGGTAATCTATTTGCTATGACAGGTAGTGAGAGATGTTTTCCATTTCCATATTGTGATATATACTTTATTACACCCGAGAGATGTGAGTATCTAAACATTATTTGTGAGGTGCTAGTGTATAACCTCCGTGCTTGTTTTTGGTTTTTAGTGGAACGATTATTTGTTGTAATTACTTTTATATTAGTGTTAAATGACCCCTAACTTGTATTTTGATTAGAATAAAAGCGCATTTGCTTGAGGACAAGCAAATCTCAAGTGTAAGGGTATTTGATGAGGCGAAAAGTGTACCGCTTTTAAGGGGTCATTTAAGCCCGAATTCGAGATTATTTGATCAAATATTGCCCTAAATCGTTCCTTTTGTCATTTTAGGTACTTTTGGAGAGAAATCTGGAAAATGAAGCATTTTGGACGTTTTTGGAGCATAAAAGTGAAGAAAACGACAAAGTCTCAAATTTCCTTGCTGGGAACAGTACCTGACGGCGTCAAGACTTTGTACATGACGACGTCAAGAGTTACAAAAGAGGTGGAAGTGGAAAATACACGTGACAATCCAGAGAGTTTTTAAGCTTAGGACCTGACGGCGTCACTAAGGCCGTCACGGTCCAATTGTTAGTGACGACCCAGAACATTTCTCCACATGATGGCGTCACAAACAGATCTAGGCAATACGATTTTATGATGGCGGTGAGTTGACGGCGTCACGATCTAACACATGACGCCGTCAAGATGAAATATCTATATATAGTTTTCCAAATTTCATTCATTAGTGTGCAACTTTGAGGGAACAAACCTTAGTCCGAATTTTATTAGTTTCTCAAGGGTTCCAACCCCTTGATTCTTCCATGTTCAATTGAAGATAAGTATTCATTCAAATCATTCAATATGTCTATGTGTTGTGTGATTATATCTTACGCTTTTCTTCTCTTTAACATGCTAGGCTAGATTTTTCTTGTGTTTGCTTAGATGTAGTGAAACCTAGATGTTAATTATGGGTTGATTGTTTGTTTATAATTGTTACGGATGATTGTATTCGATGTTAGGCTTAAGAAAACTGGCAGACTTCTATTGGTAACTTGCTTGAACGTCTTAAGAAACATGATCGGAGGTGTACTATGATTTTTGGTTGTATTTAATGCGTAGGAGAATTCTAATGATCCCATGTTAGGAGCTTCTAACGGCTTGACATAGGAGTGAAGTAGGATCCTATAGAGTTAGGGAATATTGTACACGGCCCTACGACTAGTATTAAGGAATATGACCCGTCATCCATGCAATTGTAACAAGCTAATCAACCTGTAAAAGATATATTGGGAGTAATGAAGTCTAAGTAAACACAACTTTCCTCATTATTGTTTCACCACATTAGTTTAATAGCTTTATTTTCATTTTTTGTTATTTTATTTTGAATGCATTTTTAGATTAATTGGGTTAGTTGGCTAGTAACTAATTCTGCCCACTCCTTCAAAACCCGAGATTTTACTTGCTTTCATAAAAATATAAAAATACAAAAAGAACCATCCCTCACCTCTAGACCTAGTTTAGGAGGCTTTCTAATCCTAGCGACACTATTCCTGAGATGAACGATCAATCCCCCGGTACTTGTGACTATACTATACTACAACGATCAGGTACACTGCCTAGTGGGGGTTGTAAGCTTCTCAAGATCCCTTGAGAGGTAAAACCCGTTGCGAGGGCGCAATTCCCACGTATCATTTCTCCCCCTCAAAAATAGAACATTTTGAGTAAATTTAAGCTTTTAAGGATTTGAAGGAGTAATATCTTGAGCTACATCGTGAAAAGTTTTGAAAACCTTTTGAAACATTTTTCAAAATTTTGCTCAAAAAATTAAGAAGACTTTGATAAGCTTTTTGGTGAGAAGTCTTCTTAGTTTTTGGGATTGTCGCA
The DNA here is from genome assembly GCA_030686995.1 of Artemisia argyi. Lineage (NCBI taxonomy): Eukaryota > Viridiplantae > Streptophyta > Magnoliopsida > Asterales > Asteraceae > Artemisia > Artemisia argyi. The sequence continues at coordinate 185,920,288 of CM060685.1, read as the reverse complement.
CAAAAATGTACAACAGGGTCCTTTATTTGAAAATCATGGGTTATACACTGTTATGTGTGCATAAGCCATTATGTTTTTAGGATAAGTGATCAAAATATATTAAAAACCTTTGTTTTGATTTAAGCACTTTCCTTTCTTTGAAGAACGAGTCCTTAGATGAAATACTAAGAAGTCATTATGTTTTTGGATTAGATAACAACTTTTAGAACCCATTAAAGCACGGAGCCAATGGGTTTACCATATTTGAAATCCATTTGAAAGTTGTGTCAATCCGAGACAAAGAAGTTGAATTCCAATGAGGACTGAAAACCGGTGTTTCATTTTGAAATAAAGCTCGTAGAATCAACGGTGATTTAAAACTTTTTTGCTTTTGAAACTTGTTTGAGAAACTCGGTGTCTCTCTTGGAGTTTTAAAACTTGAAGAAGAAGTTTTCCATCCATTGTTGAAACTCAGCGTTTCATTTCGAAAAGTCGTTTTTGAGATGAATGGAAACCTTCCAGTATTAGGATTTTTCAAAGCATAGCCATTCTTTTGTTGTAGCAGAAGCATTTCAGAGTATGAGTATTTCAAATGTTTTGAACGGCTTTGCTTTGGTTCCTACACTGGCTTTACCGGAGTAAAACGAGAGTATGGAGTTTGAAAACCTTGATTCTTTTCTTTATGAGCACTTGCATTTGAAACTTTTTGAGGAGTAAATGTTTCAGAAAAATTAGGTTTCTTTGAAAACTGCCTTCCTTTTTGCAAAGAATAGGTGGTAAACTGAGAAACCCTTTTTGAAAATGGTTTTGAAGATTCACCTATGTAAACCTTCTCTGAAACACTTACTTGTGGTTTAGACTCGTTTGAAACTTGAGGTTTTCCTCTTGACCGGTTAAGAACATCAAACTTTGCTTTTAAGGCATTGTATGAAGTTCTCAAATCATTGTATTCTTTTTGAAGAGAAAGATGATCTGATGATGCCAGTTTTTCATGCAAAGAAGCATTTTGATTTTCAAAATGTGCAAAATATTTTTCATATTTGTTTGTTTCAATTGAAACATCATTTTTGGCATCACCAAAATCCTTGATTTTGTCGTGCAATCGTCTTTTCCAATTCAACAATTTTCTTTTGAAGCACATAATTTTCTTTTTCAAAAAGATGATTTGGTGCGATCCGAGAGTCGGATTTGTTTGAAATTTGATTATGAACTCTTGACCGCTTGATTGAATCAAACAAGTTTTTGTAAGTCTGTTTCAAATGCTTGTTTTCTTTTTGTAATGATGCTACAGCATGTTCCAACTCAATATTTAAGTATCAAGTTCATCAAGATCAAAGTTGATTTCGGTATCATCATAGTTGTCTTCAAAAATCTTTTCTTTTACTTTAAGCACCGATGTCAAAGAGTTTTTAGAAGACTTTTTCTCATTCTTCTCTTGCAGTTTTAGTTGGAAAGAGATACTTTGTGCTTCGAGTTTTTCAAGATGTTTCTCAAACTGAGCAGTTCTTTTTTACAGTTCTTCTTTGACATCAGCTGCTTCTTTTGAAAGCTCAGTGATTTTCTTTTTGAGATAAAGATTTTCAGATTTCAAAGAAGATGTTTGTTCAAAATGCACATTCTCATACTCATGGCTGACAGATACCGACTTGAATGACTCGATTTGATTTGCGAAAAATTCTTTTTGAATGTCCAGGATTAAGTATTTTTCATCAAATTCATCTTCAAGAGAGTGAACGTACTTTAAATCTTCTCTCATTTCAGTGACAAGATATTTTTCAAAGTGATCAAAACTTAAGTTGATATCTTTCACATGAGGTTCAATCTCATCTTTTAAAATCATTTTGACTTCAATTTTTAGACGTAAGTCCGATGAAAGTGGATTAGAGAAACGATCAATGTTGTATTGTTGCTTAACACCAATGACTTTCAACGTTTGCTCAATGTGATGTTTAAGATTACAAAATTGTTTCCTTGCTCTATTTTGCCATAACTTAGCATCATAAGTAGCAAGTTGAGCTTCTTTGAAATATCTTTTCTCATTTGTGTCTTTCCTTTTAAAAGGTTCTTTTGGAATATCTGTCAATTGTGTACAACCATACACAAAGCCGTGGTACGAGAGTGGGGATTTTCTTTGTTTTACTTTCAAACGTTTTTCCTCTTCACATTCTAAACCATCTTGAGACTCATACAAAAGGTCAACTGACAATCCTTTTCCCATATCTTTAGCGTTATACAAAATAGGTGTCAACTTTTTCACTTTGGTTAAAAAACATGGTTTTTCATTTTCCACATGAGCACTATTCACAAAACTAATTCCAGATGTTTGTTTAGAAATTTCATCATCTTTTGTAGGCAACATGTTGACAGTTTAAGTAGTTTGTCCCAATTTTTGAAGTTTGTTTTCAAGATCGTTTGCTCGTTTCAAAAACTCTTGGTTTTCATGCTCAAGTTTTGTGTTAACAATCTCAAAAGTTGAAGTGGTTTTCTGAAGCCTTGAATTTTCACTTTTTAAATCACTGTTCTCTTTTAAAAGTGCTTCAACCTTTTTGTTGTTAAGGACCATTTGTTCATCCAATTTTTGAATGGAATGTTTTTCACGAAGAACAACTTCTCTATAACCAACTTCAAGTTCTTCTTTTTGTTTTAAAAGTGGTTTGACAAATTCTCCATTCATTTCAAACTTTTGAGCTTGAGATTTAAGGTTTGATATTTGAATTTCAAGTTCAGCTTTGCTTTTTGTTACATTTTGAAAACGTTTTTCCATTTCCTTAAATCTCTCAAGCTCATTTGTCAATAAGACATTCGCTTGCTTAGCTTTGTGATTGTCCTCTTTGCACTTTTCAAGTTCATGTTTGAAATTATTGATTAAAGAAGCAAATAAGGCATGATCTTGTTCATAAGTAGATCCATCCAGGGCAGGCTCACCTCTATTAGGATCCATATTTGGAGTAGCAAAAGTGATATTACTATCATTTTGTTCCACCACATATGTGTCACTAATAGACTCAGGATGCTCAGGATGTGTCTGATTATGAGCAAACACATTATCGAACACCACAACATTATCATTTTTGTTTGAATGTTATACCGTAGCCAATATCTCTGTGTCAAATGAAGGTCTGATGTGATCATCCTCGGTATCCCAAACAGCTTCATTCCTTTGTGTACCATCCGTATCTGAATCATAGCTAGGACTGCTGCTTTCAACCTGTTGTTCTGAAGATGAATCACTTCCCGTGAAAACCAAACTATCATCAGATGCTTCACCCTCATTGACCGTTTCCTCTTCTGTTTGAAAATCTTTGTCTGTCTCTCTTTCAATCACCTCTGTTTCCTTTAACTGCATCTCTCTTTCAATCTGCTCTCTTTCCCATTTCAGCTTCTCAATTTCATTTAACTCAGCTTCCTCAGCATCAAGTATCTTTTCGAGTTCACCCATGTCATTTATGCATTTAGTTCTAAAGGTCGAATAGCATACCCAAAATCTTTGGTAGAATGCATCGATAAACTCTGACTGGTTAATTATCCAAGGGTTAAAGATGCTCTGGAATTGAGTTTGGATCACTTTAAGAGCTTCTTTGCAGTTACTTGTATGAAGTTCCTCTTCATTGAGTAGTATTTCAAGTTGATTCAGGCTTCGAATGAGTTTGTCTTTGAAATGGTGAAATTGGACTCGGATGAAGTATTCAAATGTCTGATCGAACCTTGGTTCATATCCTGATGTATTAATGATTTTCTCAACTTGTGACTTGAACACTGTAAATGCTTTCATTGAATCTCTCTCTTGGATTTTCACTTTCATTTCCATTGTGTAATCATGTGTGATAAATTTGATCTTAGGATCTTTTAAGACAACAAAGGTTGTTGTTTGAAGATTAGATGTTTTTGGCGAAGTTTGAAAAGCGAATATGGTTGATTTTAGTGATTTCGTATTTTCCCTCCAAAAAATGAATTTGAAAATTATCTCTCCCAAAATTTGGAAATCACTATGAAATGCAATTCTAAGGTTACCAGAAAATTTTGATTTTTAAAAATTTTGATGTCAAATTTTACCGAAAAAATTTGAATTTTGGCCTAAAAATTTGAATTTTGGGTCAAAATTTTCAATGTTATACCAAAATTTGAATCTCGCGTAAAAATTGAACGTTTAATCTCCCCTAGAAAATAAATTATACTCAAATTTTCCCACCAAAAAACTTTTTTTTGCTTACTCGATAATATAACTGGTTACTCGATACTTCTTTTGTTACTTGATACTTCTTTTGTTACTCGATATGTTTTCTTATTCGATAACACTTTATTACTCACTTCCTTACTCGATAACCAAAGTAGAACTTCCTTACTCGATAACCAAAGTAGAACCAAGTATAGTTTCAATTAGGAGAACCCAAGTAGATTCCTTACTCGATATACGATAAGGTATAAAGGCTAACTCGCCAAATAAGTAAGGTTACTCGATATATTGTCTCCCTTACTCGATAAACAAGCAGCTTACTCGAAACTGGCTAAGTCTTACTTGATACAAACCTATCCTTACTCGATAACCCTGAAAAAAAACGCTACCTAACTCGATAAAACCCTTATGTTACTCGATAAAATGCTTACTAACTCGCTAAATTAGGGATCCTAACTCGCTGATCTTCGTAAAAACAGCCCTAAATCCACTTTTTTCATCCAAAAACAATCTAAAACAACCTAAAATTATCCCTAGGCTCTTGATACCACTTGTAAGATTTTAGATCTTTCTTTATCACCTAAGATTATGATGTTAGAGAGAGATAGAAGAACTAGAGAGAGAAACTATAGAGAGAGAGGTGGAGAGCACTATGTGAAATAAAACATTGATTAGCATGAACTCCCACCCTTCCTAACTAGCTTAGGAGGGTATTTATAGTTTTTACATTTGCCACCATCGGCTTTCTCTTGGGCCTTCTTTTGGGCCAAGCCATCTAGGCTTTTACATAAACATAATGGACTAGCATTTACTAACTATTACATGAGTATATTTAACTAACACTACTACAAATCTGGGAATAGAGCCCCTTTAATACAAAAACCGAGTTCGATAAGGGATTCCTTAAAAAAACAAAGGCATAAAGCCCGGTTATGAATTGGAAAAACCGGGATCTAATTAAGCTACAAAATAGAGCCCTGTTTTATACATGAAACCCAACTTTATTTGTTTTATTTTGTTCCTTTCAAGTGGGATTTCTCCCTCTTCTTTTTTATTTTCACTTTGATTTCATCTTTCAATTTTTCCCTTTCGAACGGGATTTATCCCCCCTTTTTTGTTTCACTTTGCTTTCTTCTTTCTATTCACCTAGACTACATAAACACAAACCCTTAAATCACTTATTGCATGTTTCCAGCTGGATAGCTTGAGTTTGAAAATCTTTGACAATCAAGTATGCAATCTTTCTCTAACATTCAATTTAATCATTATGTTCCAAGTGTTAATGGTTGTTGGTCTATTTTTTTAACAAATCCAGTGCCACTGTTGATGATGGTTTAATGATCGATTGCATCCATGATTGCCTTGTTCATATGATCACACACTAGGTTTGCATATTTGGATGATTAAAATGAAAACTACACCAAAAGAGCAGGAACTGGTTTTGTAGAGTATCTCATGAGTTGTTGAGATTGGAAATGAAAGTTGAAGATTGCAGTTGTGAAGTGAAGGTTGAAGATGCGCAGAGAGCCATTTTCGACATAGCTAAAGTGCAGGTAGTTACACTACTGCTGCAATGCTAAGTTTGCTCCAAAGTCGAACTTAAGTTTTCAATTAAAGGCAGCTTGTAACTTTTTGAAATGTGTTTTTTGCAAGAATAATCTCAATGTATTGATAGAAAGTAAGTTGTATATCAGTGAATGTTTTCTTACATTAATCAGTAAAGTGTTCATTTGGCTATAAGAATTAGCTTTCAAGGATATGTATTTTTTTTTCCACATAGAGCCATGTTTTTTTTATAGAAAACTGGGCTCTATAACATAAAATAGAGCCCGTTTTCTAAACCGAGCTCTATTTGCTTTTCGCATAGAGTCCCTCCCCCTTTGTGCCCTCATGCAAAACCAGGCTCTTTGCACCTTTTTAACCGGGCTCTATGCTCTTCTTTGATTACATAAATGATCAACACTTCTAATGCTAACACTAGGCCCGATTGACTTGAAATGTGACAATCAAGCAGCATTGTATATAGCTGCTAACCCTGTATTTCATGCAAGAACAAAACACATAGAGGTGGACTGCCACTATGTGAGAGATCAAGTCATAAATGGTGAAGTTCTTCCTTCTCATGTTTCTACTAAAGAGCAACTAGCTGATGTTTTCACCAAAGTCCTTCCAGTTGATCAGCATTCAAAACTGTTATCCAAGTTGGGAGCTTGCAGACATTCCACCTCTCAACTTGAGGAGGAGGGTAACAGTGGAGTTGGTTAATAGTTAAGTGTCTGTTATGTAATAGTTAGATAGTTAAGGGTCTATTATGTCATCTTTGTGTTTGGTTAGTTTTCACTATTACATTGTATATAAACACTTTACTATCATCATTTGGGGAAATAAGAAGAAACATTTCATTGTGTGAAACTGTGTGTTTTCTCTTCTCATTACTGTCAACAAAATATGACCATTTAAATCCAAAAGGGCCCGAATGTAGGGAAACGGCTACACTTTTATTAATAAAATCTAAATTACAATAAATAAATTAACAGTATATAAATAACAGAAACTTAAATACATGCAGAATGTAAGTAGATAAACGATAATTAAATAAAACAATAAACTAATAAAAAGACTTACTAGATCACCAATGGAGATCAGCAACGAAGCACTAAAAAGCCGAGGCACGTGTTAGACATGCTTCCCTTAAAACAGATTCGCCGTCTGTTTCCAAAGGTACAACAACCAAAACAGTAGGTTGTACTGTCGGACTTAACTAAACTGCCTGGAATTTCATCTTAAGAGATGCGTATTCCTTATGTTGGAAATCAATAATACTAATTGATTTGATGTGTTAAAAAACCTATGGAATTAGGGCGTCTATTTATACACAATAGACTCCACCCTAGTTTACTCCTCCTACCGATGTGGGATAGAAAATAAACTATTTTTCCACTTTAGTCATGGTACTGAATGACTAACTTTGAGACCCGATATCTCATTCACATCAACTCTATTTTGGACACATAAAGGCTCATTGTGGAGCTCTCTTCGAGGATAACGCAAACCTACAAACTATTACTTATATATATGGCACATACATATAAATAATTGTGTCCAAAGTTGGTCAAAAGTCACTTTTTCCAACCAATTTTCCAACAATCCCCCACATGAATGGAGATCGGTCATAATACAAAAATTACAATGAAATTCCAATAGTTGAATCTTGCAAAGGATAATTAGGTGTGACCCTTTGAACCTTCCCTTGTGAGATGCACTTAGTCTCCTAGATCTGAGTAGACGCGATATCCTTTGAACTCAACATTTGTTTACGTAGACGACAATACACACTCACACAAGACTCTCCCTAACATTGTTAAGTCCTCATAGTCGTGTTCGTTATGGTCATGAACACTAGCCTAGTTCTGTAAGAGCTCTTAGGAAATGCGCCCCCACAATTCCCTTCGAAGCGACCCCACTTCTCTCTCACACAGGTGATTTCATCTTGAATAATTACAAACATATGTTTTGTGATTTCATCTTGAATCATTATGCTTTTTGATTTCACCTTGAATCATTAAAGCCATATGTTTAACCTCTCAACAAGTCACATTAGTTATAGGAATGGACTAGGAAGTTACAACATTTAGTAACTCCCCCAAATTGATGTGACTTCCCCCATATTTCTATGATTAGGTTGTCCTATTGAACCCAGATCTTGGGATCTCAAGTCAACTGGGTTAGGTTTTCCTTCATAGAAACTCATTCCTTCAAGGGCTTTAGTCCCATTCCTTTATATGACTTACTAACTAACTCTCTGCTTAAGCCTTTCATAAGCGGATCCGCGATGTTATCCATTGACTTTACGTAATCAATCGTGATAACTCCAGTTGAGAGTAGTTGTCGCACCAATCAATGTCTATGATGGATATGTCTCGACTTACCATTTTATATTGTGATATGAGCTCTGTCCATTTCCAATTGACTATCACACTTTATATAAATGGTCGTTACCGGTTTACGCCATCTTGGCATGTCCTCTACGAATTAACGTAGATATATCGCATATTCTATAAATTTATCTCAAATGATAAATTTAAATTCCATCAAAGATTTAGCTATAAAAGTCTGTTTGAAATACTTTCAAGATTTCCAAGACATAGCTTCCCACGTAGAGTCCATACATCTGCTCTAGTGGATCTAGATTGTTTTATGTAAGAATCCATATTTGCATTACTCTATCATTAGATAGCAGTTGGATATCTTCCAAAATGCAATATCATAAGTATCATAGTACTCGTGTAAATACTACTCAAGTGGTCATCACTTGAATTACTGGTATATTTACTAAACCTGATCATAATTTACAGATTTATGATCAGGTCTCACACAAGTTATTAGACAAATAAGACGCCCAATATTCTTTGAGTATTCAAAATGGGCAACACCTCTACCTCTATTTTAAATAGATTAAAAAGGATGTCGTTGGAGTTCTAGCTAGGCCGGAATCCCCCACATTGAACCTCTCAAGAATGTTGTCCTTATAGTACTTTTAACTTCAAAACAAATCCATCTGGTTTCATATGATCATAGTTTCAAGAACCATATCGAACAACCAATGTAGTTCATGTCAAATCTTGACTCCAACATTTCATTAGTGGATTTGTTCATCTTGTTATCACTTCGAGTGATAAGTATACCATCTATGTATAAACATACGATTACATATATACCAGTGATTTATTTTTTCACATACATCAATTAATTTTGAATCCACATTCTGACATGACGTGGTAGAAAATTGGGATGTCATTGTTTGGGAGCTTTTTCTAAGCCATATAATGACTTAACAAGCCTACAAACTTTGCTCTCTTTTCTAGGAGCCATGAAACCCTCAGGTTGGTTCATGTAGATTTCTTCTTCTAAATCCCTGTTTAGAAATGCCATTCTCTCATACATTTTGGTAAACTTCCAGATTTCTTAAAGCAGCAATAGCAAGTACCCTCCTAATAGAGGTTATTCGTGTAACTGACGAATATATATCAAAGTAAGCTAGACCTTCTCGTTGTCTAAACCCTTTGATTACCAATCTTGCTTTTTTACTTATCAATGGTTCCATACCTTTGTGGTTGTTAAGTATAAACCATTTGTAGCCTAGTGGTTTACCACCAGGAGGTAAAACCATGAGCTATAATTTATCATGTTTGTAAAATAGAATCTATTTCACATTTGATGGCTTCTTTCCATTGAGGCCATCTTGAGGAAGTTACCGTTTCTTTGTAAGAAGTAGGTTCATAAAAGAAACAAAACTAGGTCCAAACGATTTCTCGTTTCTTTCCCGTTTGCTTCTTTTTAGTTAACCTTATTCTTCCAGGTTGATCTTGTCTCACATCAAGGAAATCATAATCAATCTCTTGTTGTCTCTTATTAGAACAACATTATCATCTTGATGTCTCTCATCATGAAGGACATCATCATTTAGTTGCCTCTCATCCTGGACAACTGTATCATCTAGTCTAGATGAACATCCATTTTCCTCGGATAAATAAGGAAACACGATTTCAAACAATGAAAGTTTTCCTTGATTCCATTATCGTATATTTGTACATATTCAGATTTTCTAAATCGCATACAAATAAATGATAGGCACTACTGTAATGGGCATATCCAAAATTATGCAATCCACAGTTTAGATCCAATATTTTGAATCTTAGGCGTCAGTACAGATAGACACCCCCCACATTCGTAAGTACTTATAGGATGGTTTTCATACCATCCATAGTTCATAGAACTATCATCTTTTCCTTACAAGGGATCTTATCTAAAAGATAAGTAGCCGATAGAATCACTTTCCCCCACATGCCATGGCTTAAATGAGGACTTTAATAACATGGCATAACCATATATTTTAAGGCACGGTTCTTTTCATTCAACAATTCTGTTGAGGCGTATAAGGAGCAATAAAGATGTATCTTATTCCAATGTTTAGTACATACATTTGGAAATGGAGACATATATTCACCTCCAATATCACTTTGAACCGCCTTGTGTTCGATAATAAGTTGATTCTCAACTTATTTGTATAGATCAATCTTGTCGATATCCTTACTCTCAAGTAAGTATAATGTAACAATTCGCATTTTCAGGTTAATTACCATTCCCGGAAAATTTCACTATTCACTTTTACTATTCATTTTTCCCGAAATTTTCCCGAAACTCGAATTTTGTTTCTTGGTCTCAAGTGATAAATCATTTCCATGGCAAATTAAATGTTTGACATTCGTCAGACCATTTTCGTGAAAGTTATTAAGGAATTACACGTTTTAGGGTAAAACGTCATTCAGAAATTCTACGCACAACGAAACTCGACCGCGTTAAGTGACCCCGCACAGAAAAATATTTGACACACTCATGATTTATTTGAGAATTAATCGTGACTGAGAAAAACATGACCAAAATAAGCCTCGGCCGTGAAAAACTGGAATTTTCAGTTTTTAAGCATTTTTACTCAGCCGTAACCTTAGCCTATACCTGCACCGCATTTCTAATACGATTTGAGTTTTCAACTTATTAGAAAAAGTCAACATATTTTTCCCTCCTCCTTTGACCAAAAATCATTCCTTGACATTATAAATCATTCCTTGATTTTTAGGCTTACGGTTTGATGTCTAAAAGACATTTAATACCAACCGACACTAGACTGAGCCCAGTCTAGACATTTTAAGTCATTTTAAATCAATATTATCCTATTAGAAAGGTAATATATTACTTTTCTCAATTTTACGCAATATTCGTACGTTTTACGTATTACGCGTTTTAGACCCGTGTTTCCAGTTTTAGCAGGGTTTTACCACCCAAATGGAACCTACCACTCATTTTATATTTTATTATGGAGTATTTTGACAAGTTTAATCATTCCTCCAAGTTTCGTATTTTTACGATACCCGGTTTTACGTTTTGTGACGTAACAACTTACGGTTTGCATTTTACGGAGTCAAAACATACTAGATATCTTGGATAATATCATCACAAGTCAAACCCTTCCTCCCCAAGCTTGTGAACCGCCACTAGGGGGGGGGGGATTCACACTAGGTGGCTTAATCTCATGCATTTAGTCATGAGATGAGAACATGTGTTAACCTTGGCCTCCAAGGTTTGACAAGTCAAGGTTCTAACCTCCTCAAGACCTTATTTAAGCCTTCTCTTCCCCTCCTTGGCCATTCCAACGACCCACACACACCAACACCATCTCCTTTGCTCATTTTCTTCCAAATTTTAGCAAGATTCAAGAGCAAGTTCAAGGTAGAAACCCTAGTTGATCTTAGGTTATCAAAACACTTCCATAACCTCATATACTTGGTGATTTCTCTTGAGTTTGAATCCACTCAAGTCACCTCAACTTTCATCATCTCTCTTTCAAGATTACAAGAGTAGAAAGATTGCATGAAGTGAAGTGGGTTGAAGCAAGTCTATCAAAGTCCTATCCTTACATGTTAACTTCCTTTCATCTTTGAAAGCCAAAAGTTGTAAGCCAAACCCTAACATGCTTCTTGTTGAATAATCATGTTCATGTTATTTACATATTATTCATGCTATATTATGTCTTGTAGTTATGTCCATGATGTATAAAAGTGAGTAAAACAAGTTGTTGTAATTGATTGACAAGATAAGTTATTAAAACAAGTAAACTAGTGACTTTCTTGGTAAGACCCGATCAAAATGGTAAAATTATGATATTGGATCATTACATATTACAGTATAGGACTTAACAAGGAAACCATAGCAATTTGAACCACCTAAAACGAGTATACGAGTCAAAAGTTACGCCCATTTGAAGTTACCAAAGATTTCCGGCAAAACTGCCTAAACCACACTGTTTTGCATTCTGACTTTTGGAAAGTCATACTTCTGGTCCGATTCATCAAAAAGTTAAAACACGAAAATTGTCCGAAACGACGTTTTCGTTCAGGAACAAAGAAGATCGAGCCCTGAAAACGCTTTCCGAGTGATAATTTCTTCAAATTCTTAACAGCCCATTTTTAGACCAAAGTCATTACATATAGGTTATGGTTTATGAAGACCAAAGGGGTCTTATGACCTAGAATCAAGACCACAACCATGGCTAGAGCCAAGGTTGAGTCTCAAGACCATGGAACAATGACCAAAGGTCATGGCAAGGCCATGACGAAATGACCATACAAGCTTACTTAGGCGAAAACATGAAACAAGGAATTGGCGAGAACATGAACAAGCAATTTGGATCTACTTCACTTAAAAAGGAACCATGAGATATTACAAAGAGAAAATGGTCATACAAGACTTATGAAACTACCCCTAATAACAATCTTCATGTACAAATAAACTTTCCTAAGTTTATTCAAATATCGGACATGTAACCTTTCGGATCAAAACTTATATCTATATATTTCATCAACTACTACAATAGTAGGGAGCCTCATGTGAGGAGTTCATTATGTAAGCCGTCGAGATGAGTTGTGGATTTATGAGTTAAAGTGTCCTGGCTCCTCGAACGCTTACTAACATGACTTCTGAATTATGTCGGCCCGAACGGTAGTAAACGATATACAAAACATACATGTTTCATGAATCTTTTCTTTCAAAGACTTACAATATACATCATACCACATCATGGACTAAATGCAAGATATATATATAGGCACTACTTCATATTCTTTACTCCGAACCTAAGTTGCAACAATTATTCTAGGTTGCTCGTAGAAGTTCTTACGGCATATCCATCATTCTCATTATACATCATCCAACTCAAGGTGAGTTCATAGCCCCACTTTCCATTACTTAATTGTTTTACAAACCCTTGGGGGGAATACATGTTATTTTAACCGAGCACAATGTTTTTAAATTGTATGTGTAACAATTCGCATTTTCAGGATAATTACTATTCCCGGAAAATTTCACTATTCATTTTTACTATTCATTTTTCCCGAAAATTTTCCCGAAAGTTGATTTTTATTTGATATTCTCAAGTGATAAATCATTTCCATGGCAAATTAAATGTTTGACATTCGTCAGATCATTTTCGTGAAAGTTATTAAGGAATTACACGGAATTACACGTTTTAGGGTAAAACGTCATTCAGAAATTCTACGTACAACGAAACTCGACCGCGTTAAGTGACCCCGCATCAGAAAAATGTTTGACATACTCATGATTTATTTGAGAATTAATCGTGACTGAGAAAAATATGACCAAAGACTTCCCGGCAGGTCACCCAAGCCTGTACTACTCTCGCATAAGCACGCTTAACCGTATGGGCGATTAACCGTTAGACCACAAAACGTTTTTCTAAGACGATTTGAGTTTTCAACTTATTAGAAAAAGTCAACATATTTTTCCCTCCTCCATTGACCAAAAATCATCCCTTGATGTTATAAGTCATTCCTTGATTTTTAGGCTTACGGTTTGATGTCTAAAAGACATTTAATACCAACCGACACTAGACTGAGCCCAGTCTAGACATTATAAGTCATTTTAAATCATTTTTATCACATTAGAAAAGTAACATTTTACTTTTCTCAATTTTACGCAATATTCGTACGTTTTACGTATTACGCGTTTTAGACCCGTGTTTCCAGTTTTTAGCAGGGTTTTACCACCCAAACGGAACCTACCACTCATTTTATATTTTATTATGGGACATATGGACATGTCTAACAATACTTTAAAGTTCCATAATTTTTCGACACCCGGTTTTACGTTTTGAGGCCTAATCATTTACGGTTGTCATTTCCCGGAGTCAAAACTCTTCCTAGTACTTCGGATAATACCAAGCAAAGTCCACACCTTGTCCCCCAAGTTTAGGAACCCACCTAGGGGGGGGGGGGGGGGAATTCAGCCTTGTGTGTCTTAATCTCATGCTAGGAGCCTTAAGATGTGAACATGTGTTCAACTTGGCCTCCAAGTGTTGACTAGTCAACAATGTAACCTCCTCATTTGCATATAAATGCCTCTCCTTCCCCTCCTTGGCCATTCCAATGACCCACACACATAAAAACACACCATCATCTCATCCTTAGCTCATTTACTTCAAGTTCCATCCAAGAAATCAAGTGCAATATCCATACATAAACCCTAGTTTAGTTTTGATTCATCAAAACTACTTCAAATCCTTAGAAACTTTGGTGATTTCTCTTGAGTTTGAATCCACTCAAGTCACCTCAATTTTCATCATCTCTCTTTCAAGATTACAAGAGTAGAAAGATTGCATGAAGTGAAGTGGGTTGAAGCAAGTCTATCAAAGTCCTATCCTTACATGTTAACTTCCTTTCATCTTTGAAAGCCAAAAATTGTGAGCCAAACCCTAACTTGATTCTTGTTAAATAATCATGTTCATGTTATTTACATGTTATTCTTGCTATATTATGTCTTGTAGTTATGTCCATGATGTATAAAAGTGAGCAAAACAAGTTATTGTTATTGATTGACAAGATAAGTTACTAAAACAAGTAAACTAGTGACTTTCTTGGTAAGACCTGATCAAAATGGTAAAAATATGATGTTGGATCATTACATATTACAGTAGAGGACTTAACAAGGAAACCATAGCAATTTGAACCACCCAAAACGAGTATACGAGTCAAAAGTTACGCCCATTTGAAGTTACCAAAACTTTGCGGAAAACTGCCAAATACCATTCTGATCAAATTTGGGTTTTGAAAGTCCCACTTCTGGTCTGATTCATCAAAAAGTTAAAACACGAAAGTTGTCCGGAACGCCGTTTTCGTTTAGGGCAAAAGAAGCTCAAGACCTAAAAACACTTTCCGAGTGATACAATTCTTCAAATTCTAAACAGCCCATTTTTAGGCGAAAGTCACAAGATTATGGTTATACTTTGAAAGGAACAAGAGGTCTTATGACCTATAATCAAGACCACAACCATGGCTAGAGCCAAGGTTGTGTCTCATGACCTTGAAACAAGGACCAAAGGTCATGGCTAGGCCATGACGAAATGACCATACCAACTTTCATAGGCGTAAACATGAAACAAAGAGTTGACGAGAACTTGAACAAGCAATTTGGATCTACTTCACTTAAAAAGGAACCATGAGATATTACCAAGAGAAAATGGTCATACAAAACTTATGAAACATACCCTAATAACAATCTTCATGTACTAATAAACTTTCCTAAGTTTATTCAAATATCGGACATGTAACCTTTCGGATCAAAACTTATATCTATATATTTCATCAACTACTACAATAGTAGGGAGCCTCATGTGAGGAGTTCATTATGTAAGCCGTCGAGTTGAGTTGTGGATTTACGAGTTAAAGTGTCCTGGCTCCTCGAACGCTTACTAACATGACTTCTGAATTATGTCGGCCCGAACGGTAGTAAACGATATACAAAACATACATGTTTCATGAATCTTTTCTTTCAAGGACTTACATTATACATCATACCACATCATGGACTAAGTGCAAGACATACATATATTGGCATGTTTATGTTTCCTTAGACATTATTCCAAACCTAAGTTGCAACAATTATTCTAGGTTGCTCGTAGAAGTTCTTACGGCATATCCATCATTCTCATTATACATCATCCAACTCAAGGTGAGTTCATAGCCCCACTTTACATTACTTCAATGTTTTACAAACCCTTGGGGGGAATACATGCCATTTTTAACCGAGCACAATGTTTTTAAATTGTATGCTTGCCTGATTGTTTTATTATCACTAAGTACCATCCTTGCCAAACCGAGATCCCATATTATGAACCATTTAATCACTTGCGAGGGTTACTTGCAAGTGAGCGCGAATATTGCGAATAGGCCTATTGGGATTGACGAATCCCATTTGTATTGACTAAGTTCAAACAAATGCATTAATATTTGAGACATTAGGTATGACGGCAAAGTACCTACCGGGATAACTCCGCCGATCGATATTGGTACCCGTTAATGTTTTGGTGTCATAAGCTTAGTATTTGATAATAACTGTTCCGGGCATATAACAACGTGGCCCATCTTTGTTTTCCAAACATTGGTGTGAGTCTATAGCTCACACTACCAACATATTGTGTTCAAACATTAAACAAACTCTATGAATATCACTCAACCTTTGTGTTGACCTCTCAAGCATGTATTTCAGGTTCATGACGATCAAGGATGGCACGGAAGGGCGCAGATACTCAAGAAGGCTATAAATTTTATTATCATTCAAAACTCATTTAATGTAAATTGTAAACATGGAACCATTTGGGACCTCATTTTGTAATCTCTGATATTTATATAATTTGAGTGATAAACCTTTTAAAACAACTCATTTAGAGTTCGTTTTCTATTATTGTGACTATTGTGCCGTCGAGTAACACCCAGTTCGAATTCCGCTGCAACCATGAATTGGGGGTGTTACAGATTGGTACCAGAGCCATGGTTATAGATAAACGGGTCTAATTGAGACCTAAACTATAACTACAATCACAAACAAAAACATTTTGTAGCCTTCCGCTCTTCGTGTCTTCCATCCTCCAGACGATTATGGACTTAGTAAGCATGTTATGCTACACAAACATATTAGTATATACCCATTTTGAGCATTTCCCCGTAGACATTTTTGTGCTACACAAACATAATTGCATATTGATATATGTACCCTTAACATAATTGAGCATTTCCCCGTAAGCATTTTATGCTACATGAATACATATAAGTATATTGATATATACACACTAAGCATTTTATGCTACATGAACACATATAAGTATATTGATATATACACACTAGGCATTTTATGCTACATGAACATATTAGTATATTGATATATAAACTCGGTTTATTTTCAATCATTTATCTAAACAATGAACTAAACATATCTGTGTATGCCTATTCTAAGGCATTTCGGCACAGCCACACTCTCCCAATCATGTTCCTACTCCAACATTATATGTCCAAGACATTGTAACTGATTGCAATGGTCTTTCCTATTTTCCAAGACATTGTGAGATACAATGGTCTCATTCATTTTCCAAGACATTGTGAGATACAATGGTCTCATTCATTTTCCAAGACATTGTGAGATACAATGGTCTCATTCATTTTTCAAGACATTGTGAGATACAATGGCCTCATTCATTTTCCAAGACATTGTGAGATACAATGGTCTCATTCATTTTCCAAGACATTGTATGATACAATGGTCTTAATCATTTCTCAAATTTTTGAGTCACACAATGACCTAACCTACTTCCCAGACATTGTGAATTGCACAATGGTCTAACCTACTTCCGAGACATTGTGTTTTATGCAAATGGTCTCTAGAATTATTCCATCACATCATCAATATCATTTCTTATGATATCAAAAACCCGTCACAATCTATCGATTTCAAAACAAGAAATATGAGATTTCTAAAGGACAAACTAATCCATCATCGACAAAAGCTGAACTTTCTCTACATTCATCAAAGTTTTCTTATGAAACCTTCATTATTAAAAGTTCGTGATCCTGGCCAAGTATGTTCTATTTTAGAACTACTTAAAACTTCCTTTCCATACGTATCTACCCTTACTACCTTCTATGCAATGGAATATGAAAACATACGTTACAAGTCTTGTATGGACGGGACTTGCAACTTAAGGGTTTGACATCGCCTTTGTTTAGTGGACAGTTTCCCGAAAGCAACAGACATATCAAAAGTATACCTAGTTTAGGTATTTGAAAATTTTATCGAACCTTGGCTAAATATAGACTAGTCACCTATATTTAACCTAGGGACAGTGGAATATAGTCTGACTAACTATATTCGACTTAGAATTTTCAAATACTGAGAGTAGTTGTACTAGGGTTATGTTTAGGTTGATTTCCTACATGAACTCGATAAACCACCAGAATACATTAAAACAATCTAGAGACACGATAATGTCTTACCACTCAGCGAAATCTTAACACTTTATTTGTACTCCCTAACTTCATTCTTGAAAGTTTTCATTTATGAGATAATCCGAACTACTATCTGGGATAGTTATCAATTATTCTCTTCATCCTGTAGAAGTACTATCCTGTTTAGGTCCTAAGGATACCATTCCATCATAAACCTTTAAAATCTCTTAAGATTTTTAAAGCAAACTCAACATCTATACCTAAGAGTATTAATGTTAAGCATACACTACACACTTTTGTTCATCAACATATCACATCATTATCTTCATAACCGTTACAAACACAAGCTCATTAACAGATCTTGATGCACTTTTAAAGCTCAAATCATCCTTAGTTACACCACAAGCACCCTTATCAGCTTTACAAGATTGAATATTCATCTTGTACTTTTGCTACACCAGTGTCATCTCGTAATACACTACCTTGTAACTCACCGGCTAAGTATGAATGTTGGGTTGGGAATTCTTAAGTAGGATGATTTGTAATTATTTGAATGGATTGGGATGCCTTTTCATTTAAATAAAGAAATTGTAAATCACCGAACCATAAGTTTATATTCCTCTATTTACATTGTTTGGGATGCCTCTCTATGTAAATAAAGAATTATAAACAAGTGGGCTTATTTGTATCCGAAATAACATAAGTATGAAGTCAACCTACATTACATTGCTCGGGTATGGCTTGATACCTACATTACATTGCTCGGGTATGGCGTGATACCTACATTACATTGCTCGGGTATGGCATGATACCTACATTATATTCGCCACAAGAAATCCTATCTTTTCACCGACATCGCTTCAAACCATGACATAAACACTAGGTACAACAACAGATTACCTACTATGCTATGATTGCAACTACTATCCCAATTTCCATTGATATTCCACTACTATATCAATTTCCATTTATTGAATTCCTATGTAAATTGCTATTGTTGTTCAACTGTTATATCAATTGCTATTGATACTTGACAACTATATCAATTTCCATTTTGATATTTAACTATATCAATTTCTGTACAACTACTATATCCATTTCTATTAATAATCGACTGCTATATCAATTTTCTTTGATATTCGACTATTATATGGATCTCTACTGATATTCAACCATGTTATCAATCTCTATTGACACACCATATTCTGAGACAAATCAAACTACATCACTAGTAATTCCAGACTTTGGTCCTCATAAGTAACTACACATCTTTATCGACACCACTCCAACATATGACACACAAAGAACTTCGGGACGAAGTTCCCCGTAAGGGGTAGAGACTGTAACAATTCGCATTTTCAGGATAATTACTATTCCCGGAAAATTTCACTATTCATTTTTACTATTCATTTTTCCCGAAAATTTTCCCGAAAGTTGATTTTTATTTGATATTCTCAAGTGATAAATCATTTCCATGGCAAATTAAATGTTTGACATTCGTCAGATCATTTTCGTGAAAGTTATTAAGGAATTACACGGAATTACACGTTTTAGGGTAAAACGTCATTCAGAAATTCTACGTACAACGAAACTCGACCGCGTTAAGTGACCCCGCATCAGAAAAATGTTTGACATACTCATGATTTATTTGAGAATTAATCGTGACTGAGAAAAATATGACCAAAGACTTCCCGGCAGGTCACCCAAGCCTGTACTACTCTCGCATAAGCACGCTTAACCGTATGGGCGATTAACCGTTAGACCACAAAACGTTTTTCTAAGACGATTTGAGTTTTCAACTTATTAGAAAAAGTCAACATATTTTTCCCTCCTCCATTGACCAAAAATCATCCCTTGATGTTATAAGTCATTCCTTGATTTTTAGGCTTACGGTTTGATGTCTAAAAGACATTTAATACCAACCGACACTAGACTGAGCCCAGTCTAGACATTATAAGTCATTTTAAATCATTTTTATCACATTAGAAAAGTAACATTTTACTTTTCTCAATTTTACGCAATATTCGTACGTTTTACGTATTACGCGTTTTAGACCCGTGTTTCCAGTTTTTAGCAGGGTTTTACCACCCAAACGGAACCTACCACTCATTTTATATTTTATTATGGGACATATGGACATGTCTAACAATACTTTAAAGTTCCATAATTTTTCGACACCCGGTTTTACGTTTTGAGGCCTAATCATTTACGGTTGTCATTTCCCGGAGTCAAAACTCTTCCTAATACTTAGGATAATACCAAGCAAAGTCCACACCTTGTCCCCCAAGTTTAGGAACCCACCTAGGGGGGGGGGGAATTCAGCCTTGTGTGTCTTAATCTCATGCTAGGAGCCTTAAGATGTGAACATGTGTTCAACTTGGCCTCCAAGTGTTGACTAGTCAACAATGTAACCTCCTCATTTGCATATAAATGCCTCTCCTTCCCCTCCTTGGCCATTCCAACGACCCACACACATAAAAACACACCATCATCTCATCCTTAGCTCATTTACTTCAAGTTCCATCCAAGAAATCAAGTGCAATATCCATACATAAACCCTAGTTTAGTTTTGATTCATCAAAACTACTTCACATCCTTAGAAACTTTGGTGATTTCTCTTGAGTTTGAATCCACTCAAGTCACCTCAATTTTCATCATCTCTCTTTCAAGATTACAAGAGTAGAAAGATTGCATGAAGTGAAGTGGGTTGAAGCAAGTCTATCAAAGTCCTATCCTTACATGTTAACTTCCTTTCATCTTTGAAAGCCAAAAGTTGTGAGCCAAACCCTAACTTGATTCTTGTTAAATAATCATGTTCATGTTATTTACATGTTATTCTTGCTATATTATGTCTTGTAGTTATGTCCATGATGTATAAAAGTGAGCAAAACAAGTTATTGTTATTGATTGACAAGATAAGTTACTAAAACAAGTAAACTAGTGACTTTCTTGGTAAGACCTGATCAAAATGGTAAAAATATGATGTTGGATCATTACATATTACAGTAGAGGACTTAACAAGGAAACCATAGCAATTTGAACCACCCAAAACGAGTATACGAGTCAAAAGTTACGCCCATTTGAAGTTACCAAAACTTTGCGGAAAACTGCCAAATACCATTCTGATCAAATTTGGGTTTTGAAAGTCCCACTTCTGGTCCGATTCATCAAAAAGTTAAAACACGAAAGTTGTCCGGAACGCCGTTTTCTTACAGGCACAAAGAAGCTCGAGACCTAAAAACACTTTCCGAGTGATAAAATTCTTCAAATTCTAAACAGCCCATTTTTAGGCGAAAGTCACAAGATTATGGTTATACTTTGAAAGGAACAAGAGGTCTTATGACCTATAATCAAGACCACAACCATGGCTAGAGCCAAGGTTGTGTCTCATGACCTTGAAACAAGGACCAAAGGTCATGGCTAGGCCATGACGAAATGACCATACCAACTTTCATAGGCGTAAACATGAAACAAAGAGTTGACGAGAACTTGAACAAGCAATTTGGATCTACTTCACTTAAAAGGGAACCATGAGATATTACCAAGAGAAAATGGTCATACAAAACTTATGAAACATACCCTAATAACAATCTTCATGTACTAATAAACTTTCCTAAGTTTATTCAAATATCGGACATGTAACCTTTCGGATCAAAACTTATATCTATATATTTCATCAACTACTACAATAGTAGGGAGCCTCATGTGAGGAGTTCATTATGTAAGCCGTCGAGTTGAGTTGTGGATTTACGAGTTAAAGTGTCCTGGCTCCTCGAACGCTTACTAACATGACTTCTGAATTATGTCGGCCCGAACGGTAGTAAACGATATACAAAACATACATGTTTCATGAATCTTTTCTTTCAAGGACTTACATTATACATCATACCACATCATGGACTAAGTGCAAGACATACATATATTGGCATGTTTATGTTTCCTTAGACATTATTCCAAACCTAAGTTGCAACAATTATTCTAGGTTGCTCGTAGAAGTTCTTACGGCATATCCATCATTCTCATTATACATCATCCAACTCAAGGTGAGTTCATAGCCCCACTTTACATTACTTCAATGTTTTACAAACCCTTGGGGGGAATACATGCCATTTTTAACCGAGCACAATGTTTTTAAATTGTATGCTTGCCTGATTGTTTTATTATCACTAAGTACCATCCTTGCCAAACCGAGATCCCATATTATGAACCATTTAATCACTTGCGAGGGTTACTTGCAAGTGAGCGCGAATATTGCGAATAGGCCTATTGGGATTGACGAATCCCATTTGTATTGACTAAGTTCAAACAAATGCATTAATATTTGAGACATTAGGTATGACGGCAAAGTACCTACCGGGATAACTCCGCCGATCGATATTGGTACCCGTTAATGTTTTGGTGTCATAAGCTTAGTATTTGATAATAACTGTTCCGGGCATATAACAACGTGGCCCATCTTTGTTTTCCAAACACTGGTGTGAGTCTATAGCTCACACTACCAACATATTGTGTTCAAACATTAAACAAACTCTATGAATATCACTCAACCTTTGTGTTGACCTCTCAAGCATGTATTTCAGGTTCATGACGATCAAGGATGGCACGGAAGGGCGCAGATACTCAAGAAGGCTATAAATTTTATTATCATTCAAAACTCATTTAATGTAAATTGTAAACATGGAACCATTTGGGACCTCATTTTGTAATCTCTGATATTTATATAATTTGAGTGATAAACCTTTTAAAACAACTCATTTAGAGTTCGTTTTCTATTATTGTGACTATTGTGCCGTCGAGTAACACCCAGTTCGAATTCCGCTGCAACCATGAATTGGGGGTGTTACAGTATGCTTGCCTAATTGTTTTATTATCACTAAGTACTAGCCTTGCTAAACCGAGATCCCTTATTATGAACCATTTAATCACTAGCAATAGTGAGCGCGAATATTGTGAATAGGCCTATTGGGATTGACGAATCCCATTTGTAGTGAATACGTTCATACAAATGCATTAATATTTGAGACCTGGGTATGACAGCAACATACCTACCGGGATAAAACCGCTGATCGATATTGGTACCCGTTAACGTTTTGGTGTCATAAGCTTAGTGAATTAATAACTGTTCCGGGCGTATAACACCATAGCCCATCTTTGTTTTCCAAACATTGGTGTGAGTCTATAGCTCACACTACCAACATATTGTGTTCAAACATTAAACAAACTCTATGAATATCACTCAACCTTTGTGTTGACCTCTCAAGCATGTATTTCAGGTTCATGATGATCAAGGATGGCACGGAAGGGCACAGATGTTCAAGAGGGCTATAAATTTTATTATCATTCAAAAACTCATTTATTATACATTGTAAACATGGAACCATTTGGGACCTCATTTTGTAATATCTGATATTTATATAATTTGAATGATAAATCTTTTAAAACGACTCAATTGGAGTTCGTTTTCTATCATTGTGACTATTGTGCCGTCGAGTAACACCCAGTTTGAATTCCGCTGTACCCATGAATTGGGGGTGTTACAGATTGGTACCAGAGCCATGTTATAGAGAAACGGGTCTAATTGAGACCTAAACTATAACTACACTTACAAGCAAAAACATTTTTATAGCCTTCCACTCTCCGTGTCTTCCATCCTCCAGACGATTATGGACTTAGTAAGCATATTATGCTACACAAACATATTAGTATGTTCATATATACCCATTTTGAGCATTTCCCCGTAGACATTTTTATGCTACACAAACATAATTGCATATTGATATATGTACCCTTAACATTATTGAGCATTTTCCCGTAGACATTTTTATGCTACACAAACATAATTGCATATTGATATATGTACCCTTAACATAATTGAGCATTTCCCCGTAAGCATTTTATGCTACATGAACATATACGTATATTGATATATACACACTAGGCATTCTATACTACATGAACATATTAGTATATTGATATATAAACTCGGTTTATTTTCAATCATTTATCTAAACAATGGACTAAACATATCTGTGTATGCCTATTCTAAGACATTTCGGCACAGCCACACTCTCCCAATCATGTTCCTACTCCAAACATTATATGTCCAAGACATTGTAACTAATTACAATGGTCTCATTCATTTTCCAAGACATTGTGAGATACAATGGTCTCATTCATTTTCCAAGACATTGTGAGATACAATGGTCTCATTCATTTTCCAAGACATTGTGAGATACAATGGTCTCATTCACTTTTCAAGACATTGTGAGATACAATGGTCTCATTCATTTTCCAAGACATTGTGAGATACAATGGTCTCATTTATTTTCCAAGACATTGTATTGTACAATGGTCTTAACCATTTCTCAAATGTTTTGAGTCACACAATGGTTTAACCTACTTCCGAGACATTGTGTTTTGCGCAATGGCCTCTAGAATCATTCCATCACATCATCAATATCATTTCATATGACATCAAAAACCCATCACAACCTATTATAAAGGATAAACTAATCCATCACCTACAAAAGCTGAAGTTCAGCTCTACATTCATCAAAGTTTTCTTCTGAAACCTTCATTGTTAAAAGTTCGTGATCCTGGCCAAGTATGTTCTATTTTAGAACTACTTAAAACTTCCTTTCCATACATACCTACCCTTACTATCTTCTATGCAATGGAATATGAAAACATACGTTACAAGTCTTGTATGGGCGGGACTTGCAACTTAAGGGTTTGACATCGCCTTTGTTTAATGGACAGTTTCCCGAAAGCAACGGACATATCACAAGTATACCTAATTTAGGTATTTGAAAATTTTATCGAACCTTGGCTAAATATAGACTAGTCACCTATATTTAACCTAGGGACAGTGGAATATAGTCTGACTAACTATATTCGACTTAAAATTTTTAAATACTGAGAGTAGTTGTACTAGGGTTATGTTTAGATTGATTTCCTACATGAACACGATAAACCACCAGAATACATTAAAACAATCTAGAGACATGATAGTGTCTTACCACTCAGCAAGATCTTAACACCTTATTTGTATGATCTTAATTCATTCTTGAAAATTTTCATTTATGAGATAATCCGAAATACTATCTTGGGATAGTTATCAATTCTTCTCTTCATCCTGTAGAAGTACTATCCTGTTTAGGTCCTAAGGATACCATTCCATCATAAACTTTTAAAATCTCTTAAGATTTTTAAAGCAAACTCAACATCTATACCTAAGAGTATTAATGTTAAGCATACACTACACACTTTTGTTCATCAACATATCACATCATTATCTTCACAACCGTTGGAACCACAAGCTCATTAACAGATCTTGATGCACTTTTAAAGCTCAAATCATCCTTAGTTACACCACAAGCACCCTCATCAGCTTTACAAGATTGAATATTCATCTTGTACTTTTGGAACACCAGTATCATCTCGTAATATACTACCTTGTAACTCACCGGCTAAGTATGAATGTTGTGTCGGGAATTCTTGAGTAGGATGATTTATAATGTCCTTATTTGAATGGATTGGGATGCCTTTTCATTTAAATAAAGAAATTATAAATCATCGAACCATACGTTTATATTCCTTTAGTTACATTGTTTGGGATGCCTCTCTATGTAAATAAAGAATTATAAACAAGTGGGCTTATTTATATCCGAAATAACATAAGTATGAAGTCAATAAACACTAGATACAACAACAGATTACCTACTAGGCTATGATTGCAACAACTATCCCAATTTCCATTAGTACGAGATTTACATTTTGGTTTTCATAATGATAGTGCAATAACAAACAAACTCATTACGAGGCCATGTAACCATATGCATGTGCAGTCGTACCAAACTCACTACGGGGCCATGTAACCATACGCATGTGCAGTCGTACCAAACTCATTGAGAAGCCATGTAGCCATATGCATGGGAAGCCGTACAATTCAAACAGGACTTGGTCCAACCACATGTTCAACGCTTATTCCATGATTCAATTCTTATATCAATTGCTATTGATACTTGAGAACTATATCAAGTTCTATTTTGATATTCAACTACTATATCAATTCCTATTAATATTCGACTGCTATATCAATTTCCTTTGATATTCAACTATTACCATACCTTTCCTATATAAAAGTAAGCCACATCCTACACCATACTCTGAAATGACAAATCAAATTACATCACCGGTAATCCCAGACTTTAGTCCTCATAAGTAACCACACCTTTTCATCGACACCACTCCAACATATGATACACACAGAACTTCGGGACGAAGTTCCCCGTAAGGGGTAGAGACTGTAACAATTCGCATTTTCAGGTTAATTACCATTCCCGGAAAATTTCACCATTCAATTTTACTATTCATTTTTCCCGAAATTTTCCCGAAACTCGAATTTTGTTTCTTGGTCTCAAGTGATAAATCATTTCCATGGCAAATTAAATGTTTGACATTCGTCAGACCATTTTCGTGAAAGTTATTAATGAATTACACGTTTTAGGGTAAAACGTCATTCAGAAATTCTACGCACAACGAAACTCGACCGCGTTAAGTGACCCCGCACAGAAAAATATTTGACACACTCATGATTTATTTGAGAATTAATCGTGACTGAGAAAAACATGACCAAAATAAGCCTCGGCCGTGAAAAACTGGAATTTTCAGTTTTTAAGCATTTTTACTCAGCCGTAACCTTAGCCTATACCTGCACCGCATTTCTAATATGATTTGAGTTTTCAACTTATTAGAAAAAGTCAACATATTTTTCCCTCCTCCTTTGACCAAAAATCATTCCTTGACATTATAAGTCATTCCTTGATTTTTAGGCTTACGGTTTGATGTCTAAAAGACATTTAATACCAACCGACACTAGACTGAGCCCAGTCTAGATATTTTAAGTCATTTTAAATCAATATTATCCTATTAGAAAAGTAATATATTACTTTTCTCAATTTTACGCAATATTCGTACGTTTTACGTATTACGCGTTTTAGACCCGTGTTTCCAGTTTTAGCAGGGTTTTACCACCCAAATGGAACCTACCACTCATTTTATATTTTATTATGGAGTATTTTGACAAGTTTAATCATTCCTCCAAGTTTCGTATTTTTACGATACCCGGTTTTACGTTTTGTGACGTAACAACTTACGGTTTGCATTTTACGGAGTCAAAACATACTAGATATCTTGGATAATATCATCACAAGTCAAACCCTTCCTCCCCAAGCTTGTGAACCGCCACTAGGGGGGGGGGGGGGATTCACACTAGGTGGCTTAATCTCATGCATTTAGTCATGAGATGAGAACATGTGTTAACCTTGGCCTCCAAGGTTTGACAAGTCAAGGTTCTAACCTCCTCAAGACCTTATTTAAGCCTTCTCTTCCCCTCCTTGGCCATTCCAACGACCCACACACACCAACACCATCTCCTTTGCTCATTTTCTTCCAAATTTTAGCAAGATTCAAGAGCAAGTTCAAGGTAGAAACCCTAGTTGATCTTAGGTTATCAAAACACTTCCATAACCTCATATACTTGGTGATTTCTCTTGAGTTTGAATCCACTCAAGTCACCTCAACTTTCATCATCTCTCTTTCAAGATTACAAGAGTAGAAAGATTGCATGAAGTGAAGTGGGTTGAAGCAAGTCTATCAAAGTCCTATCCTTACATGTTAACTTCCTTTCATCTTTGAAAGCCAAAAGTTGTAAGCCAAACCCTAAGATGCTTCTTGTTGAATAATCATGTTCATGTTATTTACATATTATTCATGCTATATTATGTCTTGTATTCATGTCCATGATGTATAAAAGTGAGTAAAACAAGTTGTTGTAATTGATTGACAAGATAAGTTATTAAAACAAGTAAACTAGTGACTTTCTTGGTAAGACCTGATCAAAATGGTAAAATTATGATATTGGATCATTACATATTACAGTAGAGGACTTAACAAGGAAACCATAGCAATTTGAACCACCTAAAACGAGTATACGAGTCAAAAGTTACGCCCATTTGAAGTTACCAAAGATTTCCGGCAAAACTGCCTAAACCACACTGTTTTGCATTCTGACTTTTTGAAAGTCATACTTCTGGTCCGATTCATCAAAAAGTTAAAACACGAAAATTGTCCGAAACGACGTTTTCGTTCAGGAACAAAGAAGATCGAGCCCTGAAAACGCTTTCCGAGTGATAATTTCTTCAAATTCTTAACAGCCCATTTTTAGACCAAAGTCATTACATATAGGTTATGGTTTATGAAGACCAAAGGGGTCTTATGACCTAGAATCAAGACCACAACCATGGCTAGAGCCAAGGTTGAGTCTCAAGACCATGGAACAATGACCAAAGGTCATGGCAAGGCCATGACGAAATGACCATACAAGCTTACTTAGGCGAAAACATGAAACAAGGAATTGGCGAGAACATGAACAAGCAATTTGGATCTACTTCACTTAAAAAGGAACCATGAGATATTACAAAGAGAAAATGGTCATACAAGACTTATGAAACTACCCCTAATAACAATCTTCATGTACAAATAAACTTTCCTAAGTTTATTCAAATATCGGACATGTAACCTTTCGGATCAAAACTTATATCTATATATTTCATCAACTACTACAATAGTAGGGAGCCTCATGTGAGGAGTTCATTATGTAAGCCGTCGAGATGAGTTGTGGATTTACGAGTTAAAGTGTCCTGGCTCCTCGAACGCTTACTAACATGACTTCTGAATTATGTCGGCCCGAAAGGTAGTAAGCGATATACAAAACATACATGTTTCATGAATCTTTTCTTTCAAAGACTTACAATATACATCATACCACATCATGGACTAAATGCAAGATATATATATATATATAGGCACTACTTCATATTCTTTACTCCGAACCTAAGTTGCAACAATTATTCTAGGTTGCTCGTAGAAGTTCTTATGGCATATCCATCATTCTCATTATACATCATCCAACTCAAGGTGAGTTCATAGCCCCACTTTCCATTACTTAATTGTTTTACAAACCCTTGGGGGGGATACATGTTATTTTAACCGAGCACAATGTTTTTAAATTGTATGCTTGCCTGATTGTTTTATTATCACTAAGTACTAGCCTTGCTAAACCGAGATCCCTTATTATGAACCATTTAATCACTAGCAATAGTGAGCGCGAATATTGTGAATAGGCCTATTGGGATTGATGAATCCCATTTGTAGTGAATACGTTCATACAAATGCATTAATATTTGAGACCTGGGTATGACAGCAACATACCTACCGGGATAAAACCGCTGATCGATATTGGTACCCGTTAACGTTTTGGTGCCATAAGCTTAGTGAATTAATAAATGTTCCGGGCGTATAACAACATAGCCCATCTTTGTTTTCCAAACATTGGTGTGAGTCTATAGCTCACACTACCAACATATTGTGTTCAAACATTAAACAAACTCTATGAATATCACTCAACCTTTGTGTTGACCTCTCAAGCATGTATTTCAGGTTCATGATGATCAAGGATGGCACGGAAGGGCACGGATGTTCAAGAAGGCTATAAATTTTATTATCATTCAAAAACTCATTTATTATACATTGTAAACATGGAACCATTTGGGACCTCATTTTGTAATCTCTGATATTTATATAATTTGAATGATAAATCTTTTAAAACGACTCAATTGGAGTTCGTTTTCTATCATTGTGACTATTGTGCCGTCGAGTAACACCCAGTTTGAATTCCGCTGCAACCATGAATTGGGGGTGTTACATATATGTAGCAATATTTTGTACTACCATAAAAAATTTCGATGAAGTACCTAATTGCTACCTTAGTAGGTATCGATTCCAAATCACATAAAACTATGTGAATCAAGGGTTCGGCTAATTTCCGTTCTACCAAGTGAAAAGACAATCTTGTCAATTTGGCTTCAACACAATTTTCACTTTTGTAATCCATGTTCGTTTATTTAAATAAATAATGTATTGAGTTAAAATTAACATGTCTGAGTTGGCCATGCTATACATTTAAAGAATCAAATAAGCTGAATTCATACTCATTTAATTAAAACAACCATTAAAAAAAATAGATTCAGCTTAAATATTTAAAGGAAGGGCATAACCCGTACCAAAAAAAAATTTGTTCAATGTCAACTCAATTTTATTTTATTCAAATAAAAATTAAGCCAAATTTATTAAGCAACCATCCAGACACATGATTCCTACGAATCTCTGGCACATACAACGTGTTGGTTCACTTAAGCTCTTTTCCTCATGTGAATTTCAACATCACATTTCTTTTCCCTTGCTATTAGCAGTTGTAGAGTTGCCCATAAATTGTATCTCTCCATTTTCTGCTGCTTTGAAAGAGTTAACCAAACTCTTATTATCATACTCATGACATGATGCCAAGTGTTAATCCACCATTATCTAAGGTCGGATCCAGCCTTGGCAACAATTTTCATGTCATACAAGCCATTTAACCCATAGTTATGGCACATAAATCTGAATGCTTTAGAGCATCTACCGTACATATAACTCGAGTATCGGTCTCCCTTTCACCAAGTTCGGGAGCAGATCCTTTAGGTGTCACTCGTGACATTCCAAATATTTTGATAATACAAGATTCCGTTATTAGTAAAAAAAAAAAAAACTAAACTTGGAATAATAAACAACTTGCAATATCCCAAAGTGTTTCTTAACAAAATAGATTACATCAAATTTTGTTTAAAACACTATTGTTTTGTAAGATCCATTATACAAAACCGCTTTTAAAGAAGTTTTTCAATTAAACAATATCTCATATTACATAATGTTTTTAAACAAAAACAAATTTGTAATATGATTTTATCAATCGTCTTTAAGAATATCTTTAATAGATCTGTATCACATGGTCTAATTTTACAATGAAACTCGACAAGGTTTCAAAATAGATATACCATTCCAAAGAAACTCAACATGGTTTCTATAGATCTACTTTTAAATGCTTAAAGTTTCAAGAAGTATATTTAGTTTATAAGTAAACTCAGCCTGGTTTAAATAAGCTAAATAAGTCAAATAAACTTTTCCACCAAAATATGATAACAGCTTGTATATTATCAGATTTTGTTTCAAACAAACTCATCTTGGTTTCAATAAGCATGTTCTAGTAATCAAATAAAATAACAACTTGTATTTTATGAGATTTCTTTCAAAGAAACTCCACTTGGTTTCAATGAATCTGATTTCATCATGATTTACAACCATGTTAGTAATCGGCGCACCAATTACATTCACAATGATTCACAAGGGTCACAAATTATGTTACCATCAGTTAACTTGCGAATATTAAAACACAACAACTGTTAAAACAATATGGTATCTAATAAAGTCGACATGTTTTATATAGACTTGTACCAAATTCGATTCAAAGAAACACAATCTTGGTTTCAATAAATCAAGATTCAAACAATAACATAAAAAAAACCAGCTTGAAAAGAAACTCATCATGGTTTCAATATAAACTGATTCAATAAACTGTTTTAAAATTGTTTATCTATCTGTTATACCAACTCAGTTAATTAAAATAATCCGATTTTAATAAAAGTGTTTTAGTTCTGTTACACAGAATCAGTTTTAAGACTGTAGGGAAACGGCTACACTTTTATTAATAAAATCTAAATTACAATAAATAAATTAACAGTATATAAATAACAGAAACTTAAATACATGCAGAATGTAAGTAGATAAACGATAATTAAATAGAACAATAAACTAATAAAAAGACTTACTAGATCACCAATGGATATCAGCAACGAAGCACTAAAAAGCCAAGGCAAGTGTTAGACACGCTTCCCTTAAAACGGATTCGCCAGCCAAAATAGTAGGTTGTACTGTCGGACTTAACTAAACTGCCTGGAATTTCATCTTAAGAGATGCGTATTCCTTATGTTGGAAATCAATAATACTAATTGATTTGATGTGTTAAAAAACCTATGGAATTAGGGCGTCTATTTATACACAATAGACTCCACCCTAGTTTACTCCTCCTATCGATGTGGGATAGAAAATAAGCTATTTTTCCACTTTAGTCATGGTACCGAATGACTAACTTTGAGACCCGATATCTCATTCACATCAACTCTATTTTGGACACATAAAGGCTCATTGCGGAGCTCTCTTCGAGGAGAACGCAAACCTATAAACTATTACTTATATATATGACACATACATATAAATAATTGTGTCCAAAGTTGGTCAAAAGTCACTTTTGCCAACTAATTTTCCAACACTTGAAACTCCTTTGTTGCTGCGTGCATTCATATTTATATTCATCATATAATTTTCCTTAACTTGTTAACTTAAATAAGCTTTTAGTACAATTCTTTCAGCCTATAGGCAATTGATAATGGAACAAATGGCTTATCCGAAAGAGAATTTTATTCTGGATAATCAAAAAAAGCTAACATCTTTGTACCCCGAATGTCGTTCTAATGCTTAGAAGACGTATGATAGCAAAAAAATAATGATGGAAAGCACATTCCTCTTACCAGTCACCAAGGAGCGGAATGTTGAGTATTTTACAGAATATTCCATGTCACAATAATACTCAGATGGTTGAATAGAGGTTGATAGAAAACCTAGCTGCAACGGTTGCAAAAAAAAAATAAAAAATTAAAAAAAAAAAATACTAAGGAAAAATGAAAAAAGAGATTTCATGTGGAACCTCAAATTGTTGATGATGTTTAAGGGAGAAAGGAAGGTGAAAAAATAATAATAATAATAAGATAGAAACATACCGATGGATCCCTTTCTATTATTCTCACTTTGGAAAGTATACAGTCTAATAAGTTGTCATTCATTAAACTGGAGTAAAATAGACGCTTCTTGTCATGAAAAGCAGCAGCTTGTTTTAAAACATGGGTAATAGAAATTGGAAGCAAAAACAAAAACAGCAAAAAATTGCTTAAATATCAGGTAAACGACATAACCGAAGATCGAAGTCTTACAAAGGTACAAACAGAATAGGTTGGTGTGATTAATATTAATATAGACGACAGTGCAGCAACTAACCATATCTTCGGCTCTGAAATACCATTGCACTCTAAAGTATTTTTGATCATCAGATGTTTTGAAAAATTCTACAATCCTACACATTCATTCATATATTAAGTACCAAAAGTCCTAATAATATGGTTATTTACTATATAATTTACATAATAATGAGGGTATAAATATGTATAATACGAGACTCATCACAAACGAAACCCTAAAACGAATACACAAAGCCCTAATTGCAACCTTAGACCCGATCATCAAGTAATCAACCCTAGGATTAGTCACAAGGAAGACGAGAATTAAGATTGCATGAGAATCAGTACTACGAATCGTTCTAAGGAGTTTAAACATAGCAAGACACTTTATTTCCTCTTCATTTTAGCAACAATGACTCTACACATGTTTCTTCTTTAAGTAAAGTGTAAGTGTATATTTATCGTTTAACTAGGCACCGGTAATGTTGTCTAGCTTGCAATCAAAATTTGTTAAGTTACTTATGGATGTGATTAATTATTATCGCATAAAACCTCATTGTGCTGATACCAAGATTCGAAATTCAAATTTGCCTAAACTTAAACTATATATAGTCCCGCATAGTCAATATATGTTTTGTCAAGGATGGGTAGGGTAAATTTGTTACGGCGCCCCTTTCATTCTTGTACTTACCTAAAACCAACATATGTAGATACGGATATGTTTGAGAAAGGATTTTAAAGTCACTAGGTTAAGATAGTTTTTTTGCTATATTTTTAGGGAAACAAGTTTTACTCTTACAAGACCTAATAAATGAAAAAAAAATCCAATAGTTTACCATATATTTTTAGGGTTCCACTTCACATCTTAACGCATAAAACTTAAGCATATGTATTTACTCTTATAAGATTTAGTTAAATCTGCATGTACAAGAGCATATTAGTTGCAGCAACTACAAGCATAAACCAATTCAGTAGTTTCACAGTATGTCCGTTCCACCATATTAGCCGTATAAATCAATTTGGAAGATAATGAAACTCAAGTCAAACCAAGGATAGTACTTTAAACTATCTGATTTCGGATAGCATGTATATGTAGTATGCGACAATGGTAAGTACTCTAATTGTGTTGTGATTCTATAATGATTTGGTGCAAGTTTCAAACAATGCATTCGCGTGAATATTTTTGTATAATTATTGCAAGGATCTATTATTAGTTTCCAATAACCCTCGTTTATGACGGATTTGTTTTTAAGTAACTATCAATCAAGCAAAAACTAGTTCAAATATACAAGCATAAAAGGAATCTTGATTAACTTGGTATATTGCAACTTAAATGTCAGCCATTATAAGTTAAGTCTCCAGAAAGACCACTCAAGTACTAGAGCTAGGATTAAGGGGACAAACCAATATGGATCAAAGTGATGCCAGCATTTCAAAAATGTAAATGTGCTTTCATGCTTGCTTATTTCGTATAGGTGTGAAATTACGTTACTATAAATTGGCCGTGTTAGATCTTGAATCCTAGTTTAACTGATAACCTAGATGCATTTATTTCTCTGGGGTAGCTCCTTGCGGATTATTACATAATTTTCGCAGTGAAATAAAAGTTATTATGAGCATTCGTAGCGTAACTATGCCAATGTGGATTCTAAGTACCAATTAATTAGTATGATTGCACCTTAATTACATTTTCTTTGTTAGCAACATATCTATTCGTAGAATAGCAAGTTGTGATTCCTATAAAAATTCGAATATCTTCTCGAGATCTTACAATTTTCATTTTATTAAACGCAGCCAGAAATGGTTTGTGTGGCGTTACTTTTAACTTTTAAAAGAACCTACAAGGATGAAGCATCATTCTTATCTAATCAAATTCTGACCTCCTACATACTTCTGATTACACGAGTGTACGTTCTAATCCTTTTTGCTAGCTTCTTCGACTAGACGTACGAACGCTTGCTTATGGAGCTACTTACTTATAATGTATTTTAACAATAAATGTGGTTTGTAAAGGAGTGTTAATCTCAATTTTCATCCCACATTGGGAAAACTAAAGAAAGATAGTTGTTATTTTGTATTATTATTATTATTTTTTATGAACGAAAGAGAGTTGTGTTAGTATGAAACCATAAATGACTTGATGACAAAAATTGAGGCTATTTAAGAGCATTTAGATGTACAAAGTCTAGTATTATAATATTCCTGTTACCATTCAAAATGTATAAAGAAGTGATGGTCATTCTCATATTTGTAACTTTGTAATGTGTCGTAGATATAGTACTAGAATAGTCAATGGGCTTATGGGATGGACTAATCTAATAGGTTAGTATTATGTGTTAAGTCATTTATGTAAAGTCCAATCCACTACAAAGCCCATCTTAAAGCCCATGAAACATATGTATGGAACTATATAAACACCTCAAATGAGTCATTTGAGGTGTGTGCTTAAGTGTGTCAGTGTGTGTTTCTCTAATAATATTTCACTTCTTTTTATCTCTCTACATTCTCTACTTTCTCTCTCTAACAATTTCAATTCAGCAGGCATAAGAAACCAAACCCTATAAATTTTTTGAAAGAAAGGGAAGAAAATGTCGACGAAGAACAATATTGATAAAAAGCTTGAGTTGATTGATATGCAAAATTTTCTTGAGAATAAACATGAGTTGATTACTAATGAAAAACTTGAGTCGATTGATGAGAAGGAAATTATTGATAAAGAGCTTGAGCTGATTGATAAGAAGATCGCAGAGCTTTTGGAAAGACGTCGGCAACTCGTGATAAAGAAAGAAAAGGGTGATGCCGAAGTTGCTGCTTTAATAAAGAATGGGCTGATCACCAAGTGGAATTGTGTGAATTAGAGCACGCTTTCACGAGCTTAGCAAAGGCTCCCTTGCAGAAGGTTGCAAGCAATAAACATCATGATTGATTGCCTTAAGATATCATTAGAAGGATCGATATACAGATCCAGATGCAAGTTGTATTTTCAATTTCTTTGTTAAGTTGTCTCGTTCCTGTTTGAATAAAATCTTTGTTGTTTTATTTCTTTTTTAGTTTGTTGCTTTTTTATTTATCTAAACATGTCTTCATTGTTCATTCAAATGCATCTATATATATCCTCACTTTTGTCTTAACTCTTGATGGTCATCATTAAACAACTTATATATACATCTAGAAATGTAATGTTTAATAGTTTTTTTAGGTACTACTATTGTTATGCGAAAGAAAAGAAACTAGGAAGTTCTTTCAAACAAAAAAATTGTATAACTATACCGATTGTGTCTCGTGATATTTCAATTTTGGTGTTTCCAGGATTAAGAATATGCGTAAAAGGGTGTCATTGTCCAATTGGGTTGTTTTGAACTAAACTTGTCGTAGCAACTTAGCTTGTACTGTATTTCACTAGAGCGATGTTTATGCTTTCAAATACACTGCCGTTCATAAAAAAAACATGTATGTAGTTATAGTGTGTACGATGTGTTGTAATTTAATATATTAAATACACATTTGAGATAAGTACCCTTTTGATATACAAGTTAATGTTAATGAATTTGTTTGAATTTGTTGCATACCAAAATTTGATCTAAATTAATTATAAAGTTTGTTTGGTAACTTTTTAAAAAGCCTAATATTAATTATGCAATCAATATGTTTCATTTGTTTCCTATATAAAAAAGTTAACATTGATGGTAATCTATTCATATATAAAAAGCTAAATTTCAACTTTCTATTCAAACAAGAATTTTAGTCAGAGACAGATGTAACTACATTTACAAATTATCATAAATAATTACATATTGTTTTCTTTAATAATCTCAAATATGAATTCTATAATCACTTATGATTATGCATTAGGGGAAAATGCTAAAAAATCATATATAGTATAAAACATATAAGACATCCATTTAATTATAGAACAATAATACATTTAATTCGTGTTTAATAAAGTCACGTAATATAAGCTAATGTAATAATACATTTAATTTGTGTTTAATAAAGTTATATATCAAACATGCAATAAATTAGTGTATGATTTTAGTTTTATATTATTTATGTACAAGTTAACATTGATCGATGGAATTCACTAAAACTTAATATCTGAGAAAGTATTACTCTAAAATGCAATTTTATTAATATTGTAATCATCTTTATTATAATTTTACAACATAATATAATATATATTTAGTAAATTTAATGTAATAAGGTGTAACATAATGTTTTATATAATATGAGTCATATATCTATATAATACTTATAAGTAGTGAATGCTTATTCGTTAAATCTTGAATCATGAAAACTAAAATTAATAAAGTTTACCTAAACTAAATTTAAGTATCATTTAATACACTTTAAACTTAATCATTTTTGTACTTAACAACTTTTAAAAAACAAAACTATTGTTTGTTTTCCAATTGAACGTTAAGTAATGTAACAATACATAGCCCAAGAGTTTCACAAAATATAATGAAGTTTTTATTTTGCAATCGAACGATAAGTAATTCAACAATCTCCGTCATAATGAAATACCAAAATGAGACTCTATGCTATGTGCCATGCAGTTCAGCTAGTGAAATCAAGAACATGAAAAATACATGCTAAAGCGTCAACATAAGGTTGGTGAGTCTATAGGTTTAAGTAAGTTGAAAACATAGACCACAAGATTTTAGTGACTACTGCTTCACTCACAGTATCTGGAAAAGTATTAGTCACTACTACTTCACTGCCAGTATCATAAAAAGTATAACTATTGCCGCTAAAGAAGAAGGATTTTCACTACCATAGTCGTAAGACCAACTTGGAAACGTTCAAGGTCCAGTTGATCCCTTACTAGCACCAATAATGGTGTGATCCGAATTTGTACTATTTGGAGCACCCTTAACTAAATTACCACTATTCATGGTTGTTTTACCAGCATTCGTACCCCTTTTTTGACTCCCTTCACACCCAAACTCAAAAACCCACTCTTTATACTACTACATGCAAACCATCCCTAGCAACCAGCAATCGATATGCAAACACACGAATAAATACCCAAATAACTACAACCACAAACAAAAGCAGACAAGTATTAATATAAATTAAGCATACAAATGCTAATAACGATCAACAATAATGAAAAGTGTTAGCATTAAAATATGTATAGAGAAGTGATGGTCATTGTCATATTACGAACTTTGTAATGTGTCATAGAATAAAATAGAATAGTTAAATGGGCTCGTGGAACTTGGTAAGCTAGTATTAACTTAGTTAAGTAAGCACGCCTTCTTAAGGTCCATGTAAACCAAGTCCACTAGCAAAAGCCCATCTCTTTATGCAAGAAGTATAAATACCTCCAAATGGTCTCATTTGGAGGTGTGCTTGAGTGTGTAATGTGTGTTTTATGAATGATAATATGTTTCCATCTTTATCTCTCTACTTTCTCTCTCTAAACACATAGTTCTCAAGTCACCAAGATTAGTGATTTATTAAGATCAAAGGTCCTACAAGTGGCATCACAGGGGCAAATCGTGGTGTTTTGTGATAAAAAATTGTGTTTTTTGGTGTTCTTTCTCGGAAAAAGTATGTTTTTGGCGAGTTAAGTTGAAGATTAGGCAGTTGGGTTTTGAAGATTAGCAAGTTAGGAATTTTTTTCTTGTGAGTTAGGAACTTTTATAGCGAGTTAGGAACATTTTCTAGCGAGTTAGAAACTTTCCTAGCGAGTTAGGAACATTTTCTAGCGAGTTAGGAACTTTCCTGGCGAGTTAGGAACATTTTCTAGCGAATTAGGAACTTTTCTTGCGAGTTATGAATTTTTCTAGCGAGTTAGGAACTTTTCTAGCGAGTTAGGAATTTTCTAGTGAGTTAGGAACTTTTCTGACGAGTTAGGAACATTTTCTAGCGAGTTAGGAACTTTTCTTGCGAAATAGGAATTTTCCTAGCGAGTTAGGAACATTTTCTAGCGAGTTAGGAACTTTTCTGGCAAGTTAGGAATTTTTTGTGGCGAGTTAGCCTTAACATTCCTTATAGTTTAACTTTCATTTTGAACAACTTATAGTTAGCCTTAACACTCATCAAAGGTTGCTAGTTGTTTATTTTGAACAACTTTCATTTTGCCATCCTGGATTATGAACTCCCTACTTGTTGGTATCTACATACAATACTTAAGATAGTTCCTAGGCATTCGACTACTAGTGGTAGACCTAAAGTGTGCAACTAATCTTTTTATAGATCTAGATCTAGCACTAGTTCCTTTTGGAACGTTCTTCTGTTCAGGCATAACATTCACATTCTTAGAAACACAATCATCATGAACATCATTAATTAAGCATTTCTTTCATATTAAACAAACAGAGTCATTAAATGCATTAGAAACAGTACTTTTGACATTACATTCAGTTGAAATATGTCTCTTATTACAAAGCGATAAATTCCTAGGGTGTTCTTCTACTTCTTCCACTTTATTCTTGCAAGTACTCTTAGAGGCAGGCGAGACTCTATTGTTCCTTGTATTGCTCCTAGGCTTTAGTCTCCTACTCCTAGAGGTGCTGTCTAATCCTGTAGAAGGTAAGGCACACGCATTAGGATTTATATTGTTGTCCTTTTAAGTTGATTTAGCATTCCTAGACTATTTAGGATTATCTTTGATGCTCTTGTCGTTTGTTCCATATGTTTTAGATGTGGAGGCAGACGCAATAGTGGGACTAATCCTATAAAGGCCAGGTGCTATCACTTTTGGTGTTTCGACAACCGCTTTTCCTTTATCAACAATCTTTTCTTTTTCATTTTGCTTGGGCAAGGGTGATGGAGTGACTGGTTTTGTCAAATCATTTTTCACATCGACTTTTGGAACAGATTGAGAAATTGACATTTTTGGTTTAACAACCGTTTTTGAGGTATTTGGTTTGTCCGAGGTCGATGGTTTCGCAAACTTAGTATCCACACCCTTCCTTTTTTGACTTTCAAGCTGAGCCCTCGAAAGATCATTTTGCTCTTTCATGTTCTTGAAGGCACGCTCGTACGACAGTTTGTCATACTTGCATTCTTCTCTTTTTTTTATCAAGTTGTTTAAAATATGACACATTTTCTTTTTCAAATTTTATAAGAGCATTTTCATATTTTGAAACAATTTCAGAGGTCTCAGCTCGCAGTCTTTCATCATCATGAACAAAATATGTTTGAAAAATAATGGACATAATATCAGTAGTCATAACGGCTTCGAAGAGAGAATCATTTAGGTTTTCCAAAACATTGATTTGTTCAAAAGATTCATTAGCCTTTTTTATCAGGGATTTGTGGTCCTTGACAAAGTTAGCTTTCTCAGTTAAAAAAGCATTTTCAAAATGAATTACACGAGCATGAATGTTATTAATTTGAGGAGCAAATTCATTTTCAAGAATCTTTCTTAGCTGTAACTGAACCGTGGAATTCCAATTGATCTCATTAAGTCTCATTTTAGATTTGACAGTCGTTTTAAGTTGCCCAACTCTGGTTTTAAGATCATCAAGATATCCCCTTGCAGCACTTGTGTTAAAAGTGTTGTTTGAAGACATCTGTTCCATGTTTGAAAGCGATTTGGAAGCAACTACTGGTTTAGAAACTAGTTTTGAGAATGGTTATTTTATGGAAAACACTGACGGTTCTTTTTGTGGAACAAAAGTAATTCCAGAAAGTTTGTTTAGTTTGTGGTAATCGATTGGTTTCAAATTCTTTTGTTTCATTTTAGTTATGCTCTCTTCAACAAGTTCCATTGTATCCACATAATCATGAACAATAGGAGGATCATGTTTGGTGTAAATCACATTACCATTATACAAAACATTCTGTTCTTCCTGAGCTTTCTTGAGATTGCAAGGAGTTTTGTTACCAAGAGCCATTTTATGTTTCGTATGGTAAATCAGATTAGTTTAATTAGCAATCATATTCATTGTTTGACTTGACTGACCCGACTTAACCACTAAGTCTTCTAGTTTTGCAATCTTGTGTTCTGACTTTATGATTTGTTGGGAATTCTGCTAAGAGAGAATTCTGCTGAAGAATCTGCTGATGGTTTCTACTGAAGACATAGATTCTGCTTTTAGTTTAGTTTCTGCTGAAGTTTAGTTTCAGCATTAGTTGTTTCTGCGGATATAGTTTTTTCCATGTTTTATGTAATATAGTTAGGATATGCATGAGTTTATTTAGGAAGTGATAATGCATATCTTTTAGAAGTTTTAGAATATACGTTTCTTGGGAAACGGTTTAGAGTTCCTTGTGTATAAAAGGAACACACGTTTATGTACTGATGATACTTTTTAGAAAAACTTTGATATTTATAAAAGATCCATAGAGGATCAATTGTTCTTAGTATTAAAACTTGTGTTTGTTTCCGCTTTAAAATACAAGTTACAGAGATTGTCTATTAGTGTGTTGGTGATTACATTAACATAACTAACGATTCTTGAGTGCTTAGAAGATCTATCAAGGTTTAGATTCAACAAGTGGTATCAGAGCCTCGGGAGAGTCTCTGTGATACTAAGAAACACAAATCTTACACCATCACAATCCAAAACAATCAAGGAAAAGGCCTGGATCAGATGATGAAGCTAATACAACCTATAACCAAAACACTACTTCTCTCCAACAACTCAACCTCTCCAACAGTAATGCTAAATTCCCATACTTGAAGAATGCTGAAGACTATGATTTGTGGTCCATGAAGATGCAAAACTGGATCACAAACATTGACTGGAATCTTTGGGAAGTTGTCCGTAAGGGGAACAGCCTAAAGAAACATGTTAAGGATGCTGATGGGATAGTTACAATTGTAGGTCCCAAAACTGCTGAAGAGGTTCTAGCCGTGCAAAGGGAGAATAAGGTAAGAACAATTCTGCTCCAAGCTATTCCAGATGACCACATGGGTGACTTTCACTTCATGGAGGATGCCAAGGACATTTGGATGGCAATCAAGGCTAGATTTGGTGGGAATGACAAATCAAAAAGGTTGAAGAGGTCAATGCTGAAGCAGCAGTTTCAAGAGTTTCAGATATCTGAGGAAGAAGGAATCCACAAAGGTTATGGCAGATTCCACCGGATCTTGAGCCAACTTAATCAGCTGAAGGCTAGACCAGATAATGAGGACTGCAATACTAAGTTTCTGAGATCTTTGCCACCATCTTGGTTGCAAGTCAGCATTGCTCTCAAGACCAAAGGTGGATTGGACATGATCTCCTTTGATGACCTCTACAACAAGCTTAAATCACTTGAGCCTGATGTTAGAAGTCCCATTCGTCCATCCACTCAATCAGCCTTTGTTAGCACCACTACAAAACCTGTGCATCATGCCTCAAGTTCTTACACCTCAGGAGCATCTTCTCAAACCCAAACAAAATCAGCTCCTAAATCAAAATCCAGTAGTGTAATGGATGATATTGTTCATTCATTTGTGGCTGAATATGAACATCAGCAGTTTCTTGCTTATGAGGATTTTGAACAAGTAGATCCATTGGAGATGGAGGAGATGCAATTGAAATGGCAGCTAACAATGATTTCTATGAACATCAAAAGGTTTGAGAATAAATCTGGGAGAAAGTTTGGCTTTAATGGAAGAGATGCAGCAAGGTTTGACAGAAGGAAGGTTTTATGCTACACTTGTGGTCAAATGGGCCATTTTTCAAGAGAGTGCAAGGCAAGAAAGACTGGTGATGAAGTTAGATTTTGCTCATATCTATTGGAATCAGGCACTCCTAAAGCTATACCTTCCAAAGCTTTGGTGACTCTGGATCACCAGATTGATTGGGCTGAACATGAACCTGCTGAAGAGGAAGCTTCTACTTCTGAACAAGTGAATTTGCTGACTTACTCCCCTTCAGAGGATAAGAGGGAACAAGTCTCCTTGATGGGTATCTCTCAGGTACACAATTGTGTGTTTGGATGTAGTGTAAGATACAATGAACTTAAACAAGAATATGATGAATTAAAACCTAAGTACAATGAGTGTTATATAGAAGTTGAGGCCTATAAAAAGGCTTTAAAAACTTTAGAAAAACAAAAGGTCTGGTTTCAAAAGAATCAACTTAAATATGATGAAAAGATAAGAGTTCTAGAAAGTGATTTAGAATGTGCAAAGGTAGATTTAAGACGTACTGAAAAAGAGAAATCTGATATAGAAAAGGAAAAACAAGAATTACAAGTTAAGTTAGATAAAGAGGTAGCTGGTCGTATGAAGTGGCAAGAAGGAGCATCTAATTTGAATAAATTAATTGATGGTCGCCAATCTGTTAGGTCTAGAAAAGCATTAGGATATGAGAAATATATTGATCCTGAAGAGTTAACTTATCCTGATTTGTCTAGTGTTTTTGACCCTGAAACACCCTTAGCATATCAAACACCTGTAAAATTTGTTAAGGAAGGGGGAATGAATGATGTCCCTAGACCTATAAGAGGGGAACATATGCCTATAGACCTGTCCATACCTATTGACTTTGATGGATCACACCATCTCTATGGCAAAAAGTCAAGTGACTTGCCATACCCTATTATTAAATCTACTGACTTTGTCTCTTGTTGTGACAGTGAAAAGTCTTCTGATGAAGGGTCTACTTCCTTTGCCAGTTGTGATTCAAGTGAGAAGTCAGACCTGCCCAAGACCACTTTCAGGACCACACCCAAGACATCACCCAAGACTCCCCACAAGCCTGCTAAAGTTACTGCTGATTCCAAGACAGTTTCTTCTGAAGACTTGTTTTCTAATTCTTTGCAAAACAATATTTCTAGTTCTGTTAAAAACAATTCTGTTAATCATTGTGGTTTGAATGCTTTTTCATGTTATAGAACTTCCTTCGGTTTGAATAAATCTTCTAAAAAGAAGAAATGTTTTGTGTGTGGAAGTAAATTTCATTTGATTAAGGATTGTACTTTTCATGAGCAAAGAATGGGTGTATGTTTTAGTCAAGGAAAATCTAGGCAAATGTGGAAGAATGTTAATGAAATACCTTCTTTTATTCCACATCAGCAGAAACCCAATTCTGCTGAAAACCATTCTTCATGGAGAAGAACCAGTACTAGACCTTATGTTCGACCCACTAGTTCTTTCTTATCTAATGGTTATTGGCCTAGACAATTTGACTGTATGTATGGTGGTGGAAGATATTGGGATACTGTTGTGAAGCCCTCAGCAGGTTGTTCTTGGACAAAGAAGGGACCTAATTTGCATTATAGGTCCAAGAACAATGGTGGATCTAAAACATCTACATGGCCTACCTCTAATGATCCACAAGGCAGGCTCAAGTCAGCAATGACTTGAGTCTCCAAGGTGTACTAACTTTTGTATATTTTTTGTTGTTGTTATAGGATCATCCTTTGAAAAGTACTGAAGTAGGTATAGTTGATAGTGGTTGTTCCAGAAGTATGTCAGGGAACAAGGACAAGATGCATGACTTTGTGCCTATAGAAGGAGGAGGCAGTGTAACTTTTGGTGGTGGAGATGGAAAAATTACTGGGAAAGGAACTATTAAAACACCTCTGTTAGATTTTGAAAATGTTTATTATGTGAAGGAACTTGAGCACTTTAATCTGTTCTCTGTATCACAAATTTGTGACACTAAGAATAAGGTTTTCTTCTCTGAGGATGAATGTCTTGTGCTCTCCAAGGAGTTCAAACTTCCAGAAGATACAACTGTTTTGCTGAGAGTTCCTAGAACCTTCAACTTGTACACATTCAATCTGAATGATGTTAAGCCTGAAGGAGATCTAACATGTTTGGTGGCCAAAGCTTCCCAGGATGAATCTACAAAGTAGCACAGGAGAATGGCTCATGTAAACTACAAGACTATCAACAAGTTGTCTAAACTTGATCTTGTTCAGGGCCTTCCTTCAAAACTCTTCACCAATGAACACAATTGTATTGCTTGCAACAAGGGAAAGCAACACAGAGCCTCTTACAAAACCATAACTGCTGTGAGCACCATCTCAGAACCTC
Organism: Artemisia argyi; assembly: GCA_030686995.1. Classification (NCBI taxonomy): domain Eukaryota; kingdom Viridiplantae; phylum Streptophyta; class Magnoliopsida; order Asterales; family Asteraceae; genus Artemisia; species Artemisia argyi. The sequence goes on along the minus strand of CM060685.1, from coordinate 185,875,348 downwards.
TTCAGTTGCTGCACATGGATCTCTTTGGTCCAACTCCTATCAGAAGTATTGATCATAAGTACTTTTGCCTGGTTATCACTGATGATTTTAGCAGGTTTTGCTGGGTATTCTTCTTGAAAACTAAAGATGAAACAACTCCTATTTTGAAAGAATTCATCACTTTAATTGAAAACCAGCTAAATAAAAAGGTTAAAGGCATTAGGTGTGACAATGGGACAGAGTTCAAAAATGTTGTTTTCATAGAATTCTGTAAGTCTAAGGGGATTAGAAGGGACTATAGTACTCCAAGAACCCCACAACAAAATGGGGTTGCTGAAAGGAAAAATAGGACCTTAATTGAGGCAGCAAGATCCATGCTTGCAGACTCTAAATTACCCACTATGTTTTGGACTGAAGCAGTAAGTACTGCTTGCTATGTCTTGAACAGGGTATCCATCACTAGACATCATGTCAAGACACCTTATGAACTTCTCACTGGGAAAGTTCCAGACATTCATTACCTTAATCCTTTTGGTTGTAAAGTGACCATTTTAAATACTGCTGATATACTGGGTAAGTTTGATGGGAAAGCTGATGAGGGATACATTGTGGGATATTCAGCTCATAGCAAGGCATATAGGGTTTATAATTTGAATGCCAAAAGGACAGGGCCATTCTTGGTATTTTGACCTAGATTATTTGACTGATTATTTGGGATACACAAGACATGTTTCTAATCCAAATGCAGGTACCAAAGATCCAATTACTAACCCTGCAGGTTCCATGGATGATGACTCAGAAAGTGACTCTAAGAAACAGGAACAAACCATTGTTGTACCTTCTTTTCCACCTAACCATTTTGTAGGTAATCATTCTGCTGCTGAACAAGATGATGAGTCACATTATGCAGAGGATCTTGCTAGACTTAAGAAGCAAGAACATGCTGCTACTCAGGAAGCTCAGAGACTCAGTGAAAAGGTTGCACAAGAGACTGATGCCATCCTTCAACAATCAGCACAAGCAGTCAGTGGAAACAAGGATGCTGCTGACATTTCTACTAAAGGCACTCCTATTGCCACTGATGAGCTCAAAGCTCCTGATACTCCTGCTGCACAATCTCCCATTTCTACTGAAGTTTCTACAGGCTTTGAGAAGCCCTTTACAAGATTTCCAAGTCCTTCTGATCTTGGCAATTATCAGCCTAAGCCTGGTCTATTTCACTCAGCTTCTTATGATATTGAGTTTGGGCCTACTGTCCACAACCTTGATGCCACCATTGATGTTAACCCTACAGCAACAAAGAGGATTCATAATGCACATCCCCTATCAGATATTATTGGAGATCCTCAAGCACCTGTTAGAACTAGAAGCACTGTCAAGAACACTAAATATGGTGAAGTTGCTTTCATCTCTTATGTCTACAATCAAAAGAGGGACAATCACAAAGACTACAAACATTGTCTGTTTGCATGCTTTCTTTCTCAGATAGAGCCAACCAGTGTTCCTCAAGCACTGGCTGATTCAAGTTGGCTTGAATCAATGCAAGAAGAAATGCTGCAATTTAAGAATCAGCAGGTTTGGATATTGGTTCCTCTCCCTGATGGTAAATATGCCATTGGGACAAAATGGATTTTAAAGAATAAAAGAGATGCAAGGGGTATTGTGGTGAAAAACAAAGCAAGATTAGTGGCTCAGGGGTTTAGGCAAGAGGAAGGCATTGACTATGATGAGGTCTTTGCACCAGTGGCCAGAGTTGAAGCAATTAGGATATTCTTAGCCTATGCATCATATATGGGCTTTATGGTTTATCAGATGGATGTCAAAGGTGCTTTCTTGTATGGTTAGATTGAAGAGGAGGTTTATGTGACTCAACCTAAGGGATTTGAAGACCCTGATCATCCTGAGTATGTGTATAAGGTTGTCAAAGCTCTTTATGGACTTCATCAGGCTCCCAGAGCCTGGTATGCTAGACTTTCCACATTTTTGCTGAAGCATGGCTACAGAAGAGGTGCCATTGACAAGACTCTATTCCTAAAGAAAGATTCCAGGGATATTATTCTTGTGCAGGTTTATGTGGATGATATTATATTTGGTTCCACCAAAGAAGCATGGTGTAGAGAGTTTGAGGATTTGATGAAGGGAGAATTTCAAATGAGTGCCATGGGGGAGCTCACTTTCTTTTTGGGTTTACAGGTTCAGTAGAAACCTGATGGTATTTTTATTCATCAGGAGAAGTATGTAAAAGATATGTTGACAAAGTTTGATATGGAGAATGTCAGGACTGCCACTACTCCCTATGAAGCTCCAAAACCAAAGAACAATCTTGACCCTGATCTTCCTGTGAATGTTCATTTATGCAGGTCAATGATTGGTTCTTTGATGTATTTGACTGCTTCTAGACCTGATATTACATTTTCTATGAGTGCTTGTTCAAGGCACCAAGTCACTCCAGTTACCTCTCATTTGAATGCTGTCAAAACGATCTTTAAGTACCTGAAAGGCCAACCCAAATTAGGTCTTTGGTACCCAAAAGAATCTCCATTTCAGCTAGCAGCTTATAGTGACAGTGACTATGCTAGTGTCAATATGGATAGAAGATCCACAACTGGAGGTTGCGAATTCCTTGGAAGAAGACTGATTTCTTGGCAATGCAAGAAACAGACCATTGTTGCTACCTCTACTACTGAAGCAGAGTATGTTGCTGCTGCCAATTGTTGTGGACAGGTTCTATGGATTCAGAATCAATTGCTGGATTATGGGTATAATTTCATGAATACTACCATTTTCATTGACAATCAAAGTACCATTTGCATTGTTAAAAATCCAGTGTTTCATAATAGAACCAAACATATTGAAATCAGGCACCACTTTATCAGGGATGCTTATGAGAAAGATTTAATTAAAGTGGTAAAAATTCACACAGATGAAAATGTGGCAGATTTGTTAACCAAAGCATTTGATGGACCTAGGTTTCAATATTTGGTGGTCCATATTGGTATGCTTAATCCTTAACTGCAAAGTTTAAGGGGAGGCATGAGCCTCAGGGGAGGATTGTTGTTGTAAACTTTGTATAATTTGTATACTTTTTGAGTTTTTAACACTAACCATCTAATGTATTGTAAGTTTGTTTGGTCTTTTTGTTAGCTTGTGTTTGTTTTGCAGAATGCCATTGCAAGTTGTTGATGAGTTTAACCATGATATGTTAACATGGTTGCTGAGATGTGTTTCTTCTGAAGTCTAATGGAGGCTAAGATTGATTTCTACTGATTCCAAATATACAGAGATCAAAATTAGCAAATGAGTTTTCATTCATTCTGAGACCATATTGCAGCTTACAAACAACTTCAAATGAAATTACAAGATGCAATCCTATACAAGTCAAAATTAGTCTAGCTTCTATCATCTATTACAAAAGCTGATGCATAACCAGTATGATGAAGAAGCTAAAGCTGAAGATGAAAATGGAAAAAGAAGAGGAGGAAGAATGGATTGATGAAAACGACGATGAAGATGCTCAAGAACCGAGTATTTTGGTCCCTAGCAACATCCCATCATCACCTACACCATTTTCCCTTTCCCCTTACCCATGACATCTGTCTTCTTTCCCTTTCCCTTGCTTCCATGGCATGAAGAACCAGGTCCTGGAGCAGGAAGACCTAACACCACACTTCGTGATGTTGGAAGAGATGAATTTCTCTTCTTAGGCCTTGTTTGGGGTCTATCTGGTGTGGAAGGAGGAAGAAATGAGGGATCTTCGTCTTCATCCTCTGAGGAGTCTTCATCAGATGTGAAAATGAAGGGAGAGACATATTGTCTCTCAGCAGGAATAGGAGCATTACTAGCTTCCCCCTTCTCCAAGGCATTCCATCGCTTTTCCAACTCACGTGCATAATCAGAATCATCAATTTCTGAGGGATATGGTGGACGATCATCAGATGAGGAGGAAGAGGAGGAGGATATGTCTATGATTTCTGGCTTGGAAGACAATGTTTGAGGGAGAATTGGGATTATTTGTGGAATTAGGGTTTTGAGATGATTTGGGGATAATTTGATGTCTGAGAAGTGTAATTTGGGGTCATTAAATAAGCAAAGTTTAGGCGTTATGATAATTAATGCGAGTTGGGTGGCACAGTAAAAATCATGATATTCACCGAAGATATTTTTACATTTGTTTGGTTTCTGCTGATGTTTACCATTCCTCAGCAGATTTGACCATCATTACTGCTGAAGGGTAATTTTGAATTTGGAAGATTTTACTTTACACGTCAGACTTGGTCAACAATTAGTTCCGATAATTTTGACCACGATTAGGGAACTTCCAAATATAACCTACTTCGCATATCTCTTCCTAAACAAAATTATTCGCTTATTACTCCATTTAAACCCATAATTCTTTGAGTAATTCATAACCGTCTCACGCAAATTCATTCAAATGGCACAACTTGAATTGAAACGAGATCATAACAAGTATGCTATTCTGAAAAAGGCTAAGGGACATGACGAGTTTGATTTAATGGTGGAGTTTCTGCAGCGATCAAAGATTCATTATGCTTTGACACATTGTCCCAATCTGATATATGAATCAATGGTGACACAATTTTGGGCATCTGCTGCAAAAAGATCAAACACATAGATTGTTGCTGTAATTGAAGGTGTAGAGTATGTGGTAACAGAAGGATTAATCAGGACAAAGCTACAGTTGGATGATGAGAATGGTGTCTATCACTCCAACACTGCGGAGATTGTTGCTGGGCTAAGGGAAGCTGGATATCAAAGCACTGAAACAACTAAGTGGCAGAAGAATCAATTTTGTCCCAAGTGGAGGTATTTGGTGCATTTGCTGCTCCAATGTATAAGCAACAAGTGTGGTGGATGGGACCAATTTTCTCTACAATTGGGCTGTGGTATTGTATGTCTCTCTAAGGGTCTAACTTATAATTTTTCAAAGTTTATTTTTGAAAATATGCTAGAAAATATTGATAAACAACAGCATAAGTTCTTAATGTACCCTAGGTTTTTACAAATTATTTTAGACATAACCACTGAAGATAGGACTCATGTGCCTATTAAGAGTCTAGGTCCTAAGTTGTTTGCCTCAATGAAAACAAATTATACTGGGGAACATCGCCCTCTCTTAGATGCTATGTTGCCACATGGTAATGATAATGATGCTGGCAATGTGCCTACTCAAAATGCTGCTGATGATAGTAATCCATCATCTTCTGGTGTTGCTGCTGATGGTAATCCTTCAATGGTAATTAAGGAAGAGCCAGCTACAACTGATGAACCATTACATGTTTCTTTTGACCTACCACCACCTTCCCCTGCCCATATGTCACCTAGTCCTGCTATTTCACCATCTCAGGTTGCTCCAGTTGAGTAAACACATGAGATTGAAGAGACCATTTAGTCTCTTGAGCCTCAGATCACTAGACTACCTACACCTAGTCCAGTGAGAGAGCCAGTTGATGAAGGCTCTCCCAATGTTGTACATGAGTCTGTTTCCCCTGCTGGGTCCAATGAAGCTTCATTTACCACTGAGCAATCTGTTGGTGGAGCTGAGGACCCTATTACTCTCACTTCTGTATATGATTCACTTTGCAGGTATATGAGAAAGACAGATGATCTCCAAAAGGAGCTTGCTGATACCAAGCCTACTCTTGGTAATGAGATTGCGATGCTGAAAAGAAAAGTTCAGGATTTGGAGGCACAATTGTCTAAGCAGAAGAAAAGCAAGGTGATAATGGATACTGCTGAAGTACCTCAGGAGGAAAATTTAGACTCTCTTGAAATTTTGGCTGAAGTTGCTAGACAATCACATGTTTCTTCTCCCAAAGCTGCTGAAGTACTTCCATCTAAGCCAACAATTCACTTCAGCAGAAGAAGTAGAAGACAATATTTGGCAAAGAAAGCTGTTGAATCCTCTAAGATATCAAGTGGTGATGATATTCTTATGGCAGAAGCTACTGATACTCTTTAGGAGAAACAATCATCCAGTGCTATTGCTGCTAACAAATCTGCTGATGAGGCTCATGCATTAGTAGATACATTCTTTGTTGCAGGAAAAGAGTATAAGGATTCTCCTGTTCATAATTCATCTGAGATTAAGCAAGTTTCTCCTCATGACAACACTGAAACCCTCAGGCCTCAAGGATCTGCTGATAATATACTTAATTCAGAAGTTCAAGAATTAAATGCTGATCCTATGGAAGATTTGGATGTTTCTCATGATGATTTTGCTGAAGGGGTTGAAGTGGGTGAGGATGAGATTGTTACATCTGAAGAAAGAGTTGCACAAGAAAAACTCTTTAAAGAATGGGAAGATTATAAGAAGAGTTCAGATATGGCTGAGGCAGAGCAAGCCAAGTTTGATTCAGAATATCAGTCTACTACACAGAGATACATTTCTACCTTGCCTATTGAAAGACAGATCGAAGGAATTGGATGCTGCTATTCAAGATTTTGATGAGTCAGATTGGCAGCATATTGGAGAGCAAGTGATTGCTAATCCTGACTTAGCTGCAGAAATTCTTGGTGATAAGGTGGAGAAAAAGGACTGGGTTTCTGAAATTGTGAAAGAGATGAAATTGAGAAAGAAAGCAGCAGATGAGCAAAGAGCCAAAGCAAAAAGAGATAAACCCATGACTCAAGCACAGCAAAGGGACTACATGAGAACATATGTGAAAAGTCAAAGCAGTGCTTTATATAACAATGCTTGGACTAGGAAACAAGTGTGGGCACTTCCAGATGACAAATTGGTTCAGATGTATAATAGAATCAAGTCTAGGTGTGAAAAAGATGGAATGGGTGCTCCTAAGAATGCTCCTGCTACTCTTGATGCTGCTGGTTCATCTGTTCATATAGATATTCCTGTTGTTGCTGAAAAGGTATCTTTACCTGACACTTCTGCTGATGTACAACCTGTTGCTGCTTCATCTTATATTGATAAAGGTAAAGCTCAAGTGATAGCAGAAATCCTCCATCTAGAAAAAGAACCAGGAAGCAAATGGAGGAGGAAAGGGTGGGTGAAGAGGCTGCTAAAAGGTTAGATGATGAACAACAAGCTGACATGGCAAGATTTCATGAGATTAAGGAAAGAGAGGTGGAGCTTCAAGCTGCTAGAGCCAAACAGATGAGGAAGGCTATGGATGAACAATATGCATCTGCTGCACTTGAATCTTCTCAGGATTCTACTGATGAACAATTGGATAATCCATCAGTGGAAACTGATGCTGCAGAGGGTGTATCTACTGAAGTTGAAGTTCCTGATGAATCTTCTTTACCTCATGATGCCATTTATGTTCCTGGAAGAAGAGCTAAGAGAATGGCTAGAGTCAGAACTTCACATTCCACACAGAGACTAATAGATGTGAATGCTTCTGATGCATCTTTTATCAAAGAAGGATCCCCTGATGATTGGCCTGAGGCAACTAGAGATGTTTTGGTTCACTGGGAGTTGACTAAAAATGGACAGATTAATACCATTTATAGACTAGATAAAACTTCTCTATCCTTTACATTTCTATAAGACATACTACATCTTGTGGATCATCAGGATTTGCTCACTCTCAATGATTTGGTTCACAAATTTTATGCAAACCATACTCCTACAGGGTCTGGATTGTATTTATTGGGTGATCTCAGAGTGTTGTTTGATTCTTCTACTCCCACTGGTGCTGGTTATGACATATGGAAAAACAATCAAAGATGGAAGGTTCAGAGTTGGAAGTTTTTTCCTTTGCCATATGTTCATGTGTTGGAAACTACATCTGGTCTCAGACTTATTATGGATCTTGGCAAACGATATCCTCTGACAGTGTCACTGATGGAGAAAATGCTTCAACACAAATTGGAGATTCCTCCTGATCCAGTTGGGAATGCTAGGTTGTTTGCTGAATCTCTGGTGAAAGTGTTCAAACTCAGGATTAGGACTTCCAGAGCAGCTTCAACTTGATGGTATATTGTTGTCTTTTTATTTATTTTATTAGTATTAAAAAAAAAAAAAAAAAAAAAAAAAAAAAAAAAAAAAAAAGAAGGTAACATTTTTGTATAGTATTGTGTATGTTGTATGCAGGTTTGGTGTTAATCACACTTTCTTTGGTTATCAACTTACCTGATGTTGACTATTCCATCAAAAAGTTGGCTAGTCCAAAGGGTACAACTTTGGTAAAGACACATCAAATCTGTTGATAGCTGTAATGGTTTGCTCAAAACCATAGGGTAATCAACTCACCCATGCTTTATTGCTGAGAGTTGAAATGGTTGTCAATTGACCATGGATTTTTCCTTTATGGATTCCAAATAATTGGCTAGCCCACATGTATATGGCTTGTGGTAAAGGCAGTGGAAAACCATATTTGATATTCAGTTAACCAAAATGATTTTTCATCAAAATAATTGGCTAGTCCTGAGCAAACGGCTACAGGTAAAGACATCTCAAATCCGTTTATAGCTGATGATTTGCTAAAAATCATGTGGTTATCAGTGTACCTTAAAACATTTGGCTACTCCAATAGTGATGGCTATTGGTAAAGAGACATCAAATCCATTATTTTCAATGATTCATGACTGAGGCAAAAGTAGTCAACTAAAGTCAACCACGGATGTGGTCAACATAGTCAAACTCCTTAGGCTCAATGCTCCGCGGAATATAGTGTTTCCCCGGGTCATTATGTCCTGACGAGGTGTGGATTGTATTCAAACGGGTTTGTGATCGGGTGAATTTGGATAGAAAGGGGTTTGAGATTGATTAAACTAAGGAATCTACAAGAGAATAGCTTAAATAAGCTATTTGAACAAGACTGGAAGTTTGGAAAAACCAGAAACGTTTAAAACCTAAAAACGCGTACGTTCAATTTAAATTTACGTGAACGTACGAAATAAAAAGTGAAAACTGAAATCTGAAAACCTCCAGGGGGTGAAAATGACTTTTTTACTAACCTAAGGATGAAAGAAAATTTTTAGAAAAAGAAAATAAATTTCTACACTATTTAATTATTTATTATTAATTAATTACTAATTTAAAGATTACTTAACTAATTTTAATTAATTTAAATTATTAAAAATAACAAACTAACTTAGAAAATTAAGAAAAATTTTACAAATCTAATTAACCATCACATGAATCCTAAAAAAATTATAAAAAGTTTGTAAAAATTATATTTAAACTAATTTACTAATTATTTACTTATTTATTATTTAATATCTAATTAAACTAATTAAATTCTAAAAATTACAAAATGAACAGTAAAAATTCTAGAAAAATTCCTAAACTTATATTATATTATATAAAAGCTTGGAAAAATATAAAAACTAGGTGTCACTTTATAAAAACTAATTATGCTATTTACTACTTAATTATTAATTAATTATTAATAAAACTAATATTAAATCTAATAATTACTAAATGATATTATAAAAATCTGAAACAATTACTAAAAGTACTTTAACATAAAAGGAATTTAAGAAAAATATAAAAATGCCAAGTGCTTAATAAAAATCTACAAAGGAAAATTAAAATTAAAATTACATTAAATAGAAACTATCACTTATAATTAAATTTGTTTTTTCTGGATTTTCTTTTACAAAACTCTAAAAATACTTAAAACATAAAACTTTTGTGAAAACAAAATTTCCAAAGCTTAAAAATAAGCCAAATGCAAGCAATAATCTTACATAGTTGACTATTGTTGACCAAATAAGAAAATAAGCTCAAATGAGCTTAAGTGGGACCCACTATGGGTGATTCTGGAACAAATGAGTTACTTAGACATTATTAAGCAAGATTCAATCAATTAAGCAACATGAATAAGCCAGGAAGCAAGAATAAGCACTTGATTTGCTTATGTGAACACTGAAAATGGGACAAGTTTGTGGGGTGATTCCAAGTGGGGTCAACAAGGTCTGAGGTCAAACTTATGGTCAAAACTTGAAGAGTGCTAGGAGGGGGTTGAAAGAACCAAGGATGGGCAAGTGGGACCCACTGAGGTGGCCAGAAACCACCACCAAAGTGGTGGTGATGGCTGAGTTATCTGATGCAGCAGGGGATATCCCTCCCCTGCAGGTATCTTTGAAGCTAGATGGGGCCCACACAAAAATTACCAAAAATAGAACAAAGGTAGGAATTTGTAGTTAAGCTGGGGGGCTACAAGTAGAAACAAATTTCAAATCCTAAAACTTTACACAAAATTCTAATTAATTCTTGCAAATAATGGGAAAAACTGAAAACATACCATTTTGACTTTTCATAAAAACTTAGAACTTTGACTTTGCTCAATTTAAATGACTCCTAGATGACTGTTTATGCAATGTTATGCTACAATGAGACTAATCTATGTTATATTATCTAAATATGCACCTATGATCCTGATTATGTAGCCTTACTGCTAACAGAGGTGCAAATATTGAAGATTGAAGTGATATTTGACTTTCTGCAAACAAAAAACTAGAATTTATGCCTATACTAACTAAGACTAATCTAATGTGACTTAAACAAACCAAAGGCAAGACATGATACAGGTTTAAGAACCCCTAACCTGTTAATCCAAACAGTCCTTAACCTGACAGATTTTCTAAATTTTGAAGCTAAAGAGATATTGAAACCATGTCATTGAAATATAGGCACATAAAATGATGTAATAGACTTAAATAGGCACAAACAAGCAGATGATAAGCAAGAATTCAGTAAACAATAGAAACTTTAGAAATTTCTTACTAATACCTTCCTGCTTAATATTAGAACCAGAGATCAACTAATCAAGCCTTAAACCTCCCCTGAGGTACTATTATCAGGATCTTCCATACAGACCATGCTCCATTGTTTCCTGTTCCTCATACACTAATTTTTACATTCATGAACATTTGTGAGGTATCTTTGAGATTTTAGAGACTTCACAGTGAAACTAAGTCTTAGGCTTACTGAGCTATTAGAAATTAGTTATTAGGCTAAAATGAGTGTAAGAGAACAGTTAACAACAATTTTCAACAACATTAAACTAGATTAAGAATTTTCAAAGAGAAAAATGGCAAAAACTAATTTTGACTAAGACAACTGAAATTAAGAAGTACAATGAGTTTCAGATACTCTGAAGTGACTTAATACATCATTTTTAAACTAAAAATTACATTTGGGAAAGAAATTAGATTAAAACGACATTGATACTAAACTAAGCTACACTACTCTAGCTTAACTAATGCTTCTCTTTCATTTCTCTTTGACTTTTATATGCTGAGGGTTGATTCTCTCTCTATCCCACCAATTTCTAACCATTGGATGGCTTGAGAAGATCCTGACCCTTCAAATGGAAATTTGGCGCCAAAGTGGTCTTGGAACAGTTGGGGATTGCTTGGAGGATTTCAAGGGTATTAATTAGGTTTGTAATTTAGTATTTGGAGGGGGAACAAAGTATGGGGTGAGTGAGGTGGAGGAGATGGCATGGCAGGTTGAAACAGAGCAAGTGGAGGGGGAAGGAGATGGTCAACGTTTGACCCTGGGTGGTTTTATTTGAAACAGGGGAGTGTAATATTGTGGTGGTGGGCTGGATGATGGTGAATGGGCCAAGGGGTTTACATGGATCAGGTTAATATTTGGGTTTGGTTTGGTATTTGGGTGAAATAAACAACAAGGGTCCAATTTGGTTAAGTAGTGATACACAAGGACCAATGTTGCAAATGCTGAAAATCCCAAGGGCTGAAAATGTAATTCCCCAATATTATCATGAGGTTAATTCCTGTCAAGTACCAATAATCAAAGGACCATAATTTGTAATTTCCAAAAATTGAAATCCCAGGGACCTTTTATGTCAAATTTGAAAGTACAGGGACCAAAACTGTAATTTCTCCAAACATTTTACCCAAGGACTAAAAATGACTTTTGTGACTTCCCAAGGACTCAAAATGATTTTTCTTTCAAAAATATCCCACCAGGGACCAATCCTGCCAAAGTTTGAAACTCCAGGGACCAAAATTGTAAATTTCCAAAACTTTTGAGATTCTTCACCAAAGGACTAAATATGACAACTTATGATTTTAGAAGAACCTTTGGTGATAATTTTCCATATTTTGAATGACCAGGGACTAGTTTTGACATTTTATGAAAGTTGGGGGACTGAAACTGCCAATTTTGCAAACTTTGTACGTTTTTCATCTGTTTTTTCTCTTTTTGCATCTAAAACATATAAAACACAATTTTGAAATATTTTCAGTAATTTGATGCATTTCTGAGTGTTTTTGTATGTTTTGCAGTTCAGATTTGACCAAAAATGATGAGTGTTTGAGCACTCATCAATTCACCTCTCACAGGAGTTAACACACCTGGATGTGATGAGAATAGTATGAAACTAATTTGTTTTGATGTACATTTAGTCATTTGTTGCTGCAAAGAATGGAGTTTTCAAGTATGTGTTGATCATAGAGATCCTGCTGATGATGATTCTTTGCTGATGATGTTAGATTTCAATCCTCTTGGTATGTAACTTCAAAGATCTATCAAGAATCTTGAACTTAACCATGTCAAATTCAAGATTAGGGGAGGATTGTTGGGAATTCTGTTAAGAGAGAATTCTGCTGAAGAATCTGCTGATGGTTTCTACTGAAGACACAGATTCTGCTTATAGTTTAGTTTCTGCTGAAGTTTAGTTTCAGCATTAGTTGTTTCTGCGGATATAGTTTTTTCTGTGTTTTATGTAATATAGTTAGGATATGCATGAGTTTATTTAGGAACTGATAATGCATATCTTTTTTAAGTTTTAGAATATACGTTTCTTGGGAAACGGTTTAGGGTTCCTTGTGTATAAAAGGAACACACGTTTATGTATTGATGATACTTTTTAGAAAAACTTTGATATTTATAAAAGATCCATAGAGGATCAATTGTTCTTAGTATTAAAACTTGTGTTTGTTTCCGCTTTAAAATACAAGTTATAGAGATTGTCTATTAGTGTGTTGGTGATTACATTAACATAACTAACGATTCTAGAGTGCTCAGAAGATCTATCAAGGTTTAGATTCAACATGATTTCATCCAAAAGTTTATCTTCTTTCTTTGCAATGTCCTTTTTCAACTCATCCCTTTCTTTTTCAAGATTGGTATAAGCTAATTTTTGTTTTGAAAGTTGGTTTGTTAAATCAGAAATTTCTTGTTTTATAGAATTAATGGTTTTTGTTGAACTAATTTCAAGAGTATCAAATTTGTTTTGCAATTCCCTATCTTTAACAAGTAACTTCTTATAACCAATTTCAAATTCTGACTCGCGTTTTTTGTCAATTTGAATACTTTTTGCATTTTCCTTATATCTCTCAAGCTCAGTGGTCAATTTCTCATTCGCGGCCTTAACTTTGCGATTGACCTTTCTAACTTTCTCAATTTCAATACCACAATTTTTCAATAATGATTCAAATAAAGCACGTGTTTCCTCATAATTCTCAGCATGCTGTGAAACAAAGCCTCCATTATGATTCACATCTGGAATTGCTGAAGGAGTATTGCTACTACTTGGCGTATCCAGTTATGTATCATAAGTGGGTGCTGGAGACTCAAAATGTTGTTCCTCATGAGGAGACATATCAAATATATGATGATTGTGACATGTGTTGAAGTTTGATACCTCAGATGGTGCACTGGTTTCATAAACAGGAAGTGTGTCTGAATATGTGTCATACTTAGCTTCCTGAAGATTTTCCATGAAGATGCAGTTTGCATCGATATCCTCCCTGTCTTCCATGTCATCCATAAGAGCCATAAAATCATTTTCCTCTGCATTCAACTGAAACCCTGCCTTTTCTTTTTGTGCCAATAGCAATGCTTTCTGCAAATACTCTGGATCTTTCTTGTTCGGCTTGGTAGGATAGTTCCTTGCCATATGACCTATACCCTGGAAGTTGAAACACTTTACTGGGTTACCCTGATTCACATTTCCATGATTCCCAACAACTGGAGCTGCAACATTCCTGATCTAATTACCCATTGCCTAATTTCCAACATTCTGACCTCTCTGATACCACTTGTAGGACCTTTGATCTAACTAAATCACTAATCTTGGTGACTTGAGAACTATGTGTTTAGAGAGAGAAAGTAGAGAGATAAAGATGGAAACATATTATCATTCATAAAACACACATTACACACTCAAGCACACCTCCAAATGGTGAGACCATTTGGAGGTATTTATACTTCTTACATAAAGAGATGGGCTTTCATGGGCTTTTGTTAGTGGACTTGGTTTACATGGACATTAAGAAGGCTTTCTTACTTAACTAAGTTAATACTAGCTTACCAAGTTCCACGAGCCCATTTAACTATTATATTTTATTCTACGACACATTACAAAGTTCCTAATATGAGAATGACCATCACTTTTCTATACATATTTTAATGCTAACAATCTCCCCCTAAGAGGTGGTCATTCGAATGAAGCTCCACGTGATTAGGTCTTCTGTCTTCTTTGTCTTGAACTTTGTGTGTCATTGTAGAATAGTCTTTAGTCTTTGTTCCTTCATGCTTTGTGATCTTTGATAAATGACTTTTCTTCGATCTTTGATCTTTGTTGTTGTGGCGGAGTCTGCCCTTTGTCACTTCTTTGTCTTTGGTGGTTAAAAACCTTTCCAACATGCTCTAAATTTTCCTAAGTACTTCCGCTAAGATAGTTAATTTTCTTACGTGAACAACTACATCTTTGATCATTCCTATCGGGTGGGCAATACTTCCATCCGCTAGACCAATAAGTACTTCCGTTTCCTCTAAATTTCCTAGCTTAAGAGTGGTGAAAAGGGATAAGGGAATCAAGTTGAGGCTTGATCCTAAGTCGGCTAGTGTGTCGAAAGCATCGGATTTTCCTATCTTACAAGGCAAAACAAATACGCCCGGATCATCAAGCTTCTTAGGCAACTTGTTTTGAACGAAGGCGGTCCCATTTTTACCCAATTTAAATTTCTCATATTTTTCCTGGAGGGCACTATAGTAGGGAGCACGGGCTAAGACATCAATGACAGGACGTTCAAGGTGGAGCTCCTTGAATTCATCGTCAAGGTCTTGTGTAGGAGGTGTTTCAACTATGCTTTTGACCGGTTTGATATTGGATGTTTCATTCAATTGGTCCTTTTGAAGAATGTGGGTTTGCTTGAAACACGTGCTCATTGCTTTGACCGAATAGTATTGTGGACAAGAAGTAGGTGATGGAACCGATGATATGGCATTAACGTTTAGTTTCGGGTTCTTGACCGTGTCGCTTGGGAGTGCTCCCATTTCTCGGTCATTGAGAACTTTCAACAATGCATCGATTTTAGTGGTCATCTCGCTTTGCTTTTGTTTGAAATCGGCTTCAAACTTAGATATGTGAGCTTCTTGAGATGCCATAAACTTGGACATCAATCCTTCAAGATTATTGGTACTACCATAGTTATTGGAAGGATTGTTGTTGAAAGTACGGCTAGAGGGTAGACCGTTTGGTTGGTAACGATTAGGTGGATTGGAAGAATTGTTTTGGGGCATGTTTTGGTTTTGTTTCCACCTAAGGTTCGGGTGATTTTTCCAAGAAGGGTTGTAGGAATCACCGTAAGGGTTTGGCTAGTTGCAACATCAAGGTCTATGGAATCTACGATTTTAAGGAAATCCTTGAGATGTTGATTAGGATCTTCGGAACGAAGTCCATGGAATGCACATCCGCTTTGCACCAACCGGATGGTGTCGGTTAGCAAGGGAGACACATTGGCTCCTTGAGTGAGCTAAATAGTGTTTCGGTAGCCTTGGTGGCTAGGACGGGAAAACTCTCCTAAAGTTCGGGGCCTAGGAGGTTGGTTTGCTAGTGGTGGGTTTTGTGTGTGATTTTGTTGTGGTGGGTTGATGGGTTCAAAGATGTTACCACCTTCCATGATGTCAGATGGTAAAGGTTACGAACAAAGACACGAAGAAATAAGATAGACTAAAGAAAACCTAAAAATAAAAATAAAAATCTTACTAGAAAGGAATCTAGCAAGTAGACCTAATAAAAAGAAATCCTAACCTAGACAATAACTATTCCCCGGGCTGTGGCGCCAAAAACTTGATACGTGGGGATCGCACCCTCGCAACAGGTTTTACCTCTCAAGGGATCTCGAGAAGCTTACAACCCCCACCAGGCAGTGTACCTGATCGTTGTAGTATAGTATAGTGACAAGTACCGGGAGATTGATCGTTCAACTCAGGAATAGTGTCGCTAGGATTAGAAAACCTATAAAACTAGGTCTAGAGGTGAGGGACGATTCTTTTTGTATTTTTATATTTTATGAAAGCAAGTAAAAATCTCGGGTTTTAAAGGAGTGGGCGAAATTAGTTGCTAGACAACTAATCCAATTTATCTAATGATGCAATCAAAATAAAATAAAAGAAATGAAAACAAAACTAGTTATACTAATGTGGTGGTAACAATAATTAGGAAAGTTGTGTTTACTTAGATTTCATTACTCCCTAGATATCTTTTACAGGTTAATTACTTGTTACACTTGCATTGATGACGGGTCATATTCCTTAATACTAGTCTTAGGGTTGTGTACAATATTCCCTAACTCTATAGGATCCTACTTCACTCCTATGTCGAGCCGTTAGAAGCTCCTAACATGGGATCATTAGAATTCTCCTACGCATTAAATACAACCAAAAATCGTAATACACCTCCGATCATGTTTCTTAAGACGTTCAAGCAAGTTACCAATGGAAGTCTGCCAGTTTTTTTAAGCCTAACATCGAATACAATCATCCGTAACAATTATAAACAAGCAATCAACCAAAAATCAACATCTAGGTTTCATTACATCTAAGCAAACACAAGAAAATCAAGCCTCGCATGTTAAATAGAAGACAAGCGTAAGATATAATCAACAAAACATAGACATATTGAATGATTTGAAGGAATACTTATCTTTAATTGAACATGAAAGATTCAAGGGGTTGAAACCCTTGAAAAAGTGATCAAATTCAGACTAGGGTTTTTCCCTCAAAGTTGCACCCCTAATGAATGAAATTTGGAAAACTATATATAGATTACATCTCGTGATGGCGTCATGTATTGGATCGTGACGCCGTCAACTCGCCGCTATAATAAAATCGTATTGCCTAGATCTGATTGTGACGCCGTCATGTGTAGAATTCCTCTGGACCATCACTAATGTTTGGACCCTGACGGCCTTGGTGACGTCGTCAGGTCCTATACTTGAAAACTCTCTGGACCGTCATGTGTATTTTCCACTTCCACCTCTTTTGTAACTCTTGACGCCGTCATGTAGAAGGTCTTGACGCCGTCAGGTACTGTTCCCAGCAAGGAAAATTAAGACTTTGCCATTTTCTTCACTTTTATGCTCCAAAAACGTCCAAAATGCTTCCTTTTCCATATTTCTCTCCAAAAGTACCTAAAATGACAAAAGGAATGATTTAGGGCAATATTTGATTAAATAAACACGAATTGGGGCTTATATGACCCTTTAAAAGCAGTACACTTTTCGCCTCATCAGGGGGTAATAATTTGATGTTCTTCCCCATTACTCCATAACATAAGTACTTTACCCATGAGTCCCAATCGTCCCAAAACAATATGTACAAGATATGACTCGACTTAGCAACCATGTAATCAATTAGATAATTAACTAAGGGTTTAAACAAATAACAATAATGCACTAAAGATGAGTGCATACACGGAAGGCTAAGGCAATTTGGTTGCACATTTGGGTGGGTTGTAACAAATTCTTCCTTTAAGTAAGATGCTTAAAGTTAGAAACGAAAAGATAGGCTCGAAGGGGTGTACTAGGGGTTTCGTGTACTAAAAATGAGTACAACGCTAAGGTGTGGGAAAAATTAATTGACTTTACTACTCAAGTAATATGACTTAAATGGTCAAGTAATTATGATACGGGTTTAACACAAGGGTGATCCTAATGCCTCTTATCATGTAGTAAATCCTACCACACGGATGTAGTCTCACTGGCAGTCTCGGGATGCATCACTAACGCAAGTTCTAGAATCTAAATGCTACCAGTACACTCATAATCACTAAGAATGAATGCTTTTTCCTAAAGATCTAAAGGCGAACCTCACATTTTTTGGGTGGAAATTTTTGAGTGGTATGGTTTTTGTGCTAGTCATACAATTCCTATCCATGAGACGCTTGTTAAGGCTAAAGTTTCACTCCTAAATGTTGTAAAAAATTTTAAATTTGGCGCTAAAATTACACTAACAAGTATTTCTTTTAGTTTTATTACACACCTACCATCGAACAAACAAACTCAAGTGCAGTAGTATCCTATAAGGTATCATCATTTACCCTCCCCTTACACTTAGGATGAACATTGTCCCCAATGTTCAATTAAAGAATGTAAAAGTAAAATAGGTAAAAGAATGAAAACAAATACTCCCCTGATTCGTTCGGTGTGGATAATGTGTTAACAAGGTTAGATCTTCCTCCAAGAAAATGAACGTTCAAAGCTTCCCTTCCAGAAATATAAATCATCTTCTTGTCATATATAACCTGTTAAACCTGAGAAAACAAACAAGGCAACCTCGCGTAAAATTGGCGGCAATCTATATATACTAACAAATCCTAGAAAGCAATTTAAGATATAATGCTTGTGGAATGAATGTTTGCAGATTTCCTGGAGTTTATAAAACTAAAGAATTAACAAAAACTTTAAGACTCCGTTAGAAAAACAAAACTCTCAAAATTTCCAGAATTTTACACGTGACGCCGTCAGAAGTGACCTGCAGAAATCTTTACGTTAAGTTTTCGGAAAATTTCTGGAAAAACTTATGTCCTACTTCCTGAAAAATCCTGCAAAACATCATTATGACTCGATACAAGCATTGGACTCTAACAAATACTAATATACATGTTCATTTAATATTGTGGCGAATCAAGATCAATTTCGTTCTTAGAAACAAATTTGGGGTTTCCCCTTACACTTAGCTTTTGCAAAATACCTTTATATGAAGTTAAGACGAAGTTAAACAACAAAATAAAGCATTTTCACAATTTAGTTTGAAACATGATCTATCAACAATAAAAATAAAGCATGCATACAAAAACAAATAACATCAAACAATTAAAAATCAAACAAAACACACAAAACATGGGTTGCCTCCCAAGAAGCGTTTTTCTTTATTTACGAGTCTTGTAGCTAGACTCAAGGTCATGGGCTATCCTATATGTGTGAGCTCCTCGTTGAGGACATCTTTGGGATCAAACTTAGGTTTCAACTTCCTATCGATTTTCTTGGTACGGTATGACCTCTCAAACTTTTCTCCATCCGGATCATATAAAATCATCTTCATATGCCATGATTCGTCACCTTCCTTAGGTGGCTTGTCCCAATTCCATTTACACTTATCCCCTTCCCTTTTCCATTTGTTCATCTCTAGGTTAATAGGCATTACGCTTAAGAACTCAATCATTTTCCTAAAGACTAGGGGATCCTAAAAAGGGTCTAGTTCCTCATCTCTAGCTATGAGTTGTTCCACCAAATGTGTTTTATCGATGAAATCTTTTTCTAGATAGAATGGGCGTTGAGGTCCTATAAAGTTTCTTTCTATCCAAGGCCCATATCTAGATGGTCTCCTATTCATCTCTACCCAATGTGGTGTCGGTTCGTCCTCACAATCGTAGCTATGCTTCTTAACATCATAAACCGACCAAGTCTCACCCTCTCCTACCGCTATCTTAGACTCCTTACAATCTATCATGGCACTAGCGGTTGCTAAAAATCCTCTTCCTACTAACAATGGGCATGTAGTATCACTAACCATATCTTGGACGTGAAAATCCGCTAAAATAGTTAATTTTCCTACGTGAACAACTACATCCTTGATCATTCCAACCGGGTGGGCAATACTTCCATCCGCTAGACCAATTAGTACTTTCGTCTCCTCTAACTTTCCTAGCTTAAGAGTGGTGAAAAGGGATAAGGGAATCAAGTTGAGGCTTGACCCTAAGTCGGCTAGTGTGTTGAAAGCTTCGGATTTCCTATCTTACAAGGCAAAACAAATATACCTGGATCATCAAGCTTCTTAGGCAACTTGTTTTGAATGAAGGCAGTCCCATTTTTACCTAATTTAAACTTCTCATATTTTTCTAGGAGGGCACTATAGTAGGGAGCTCGGGCTAAGACATCAATGAAGGGGTGTTCAAGGTGGAGCGCCTTGAATTCATCGTCAAGGTCTTGTGTAGGAGGTGTTTCAACTATGTTATTGACCGGTTTGATATCGGATGTTTTATTCAATTGGTCCTTTTGAAGAATTTGGGTTTGCTTGAAACACGTGCTCATTGCTTTGAACGAATAGTATTGTGGACAAGAAGTAGGTGACGAAACCGATGATATGGTATTAACATTTAGTTTCAAGTTCCTGACCGTGTTGCTTGGGAGTGCCCCCGTTTCTCAGTCATTGAGAGCTTTCAATAATGTGTCGATTTTAGTGGTCATCTCGCTTTGCTTTTGTTTGAAATCGGCTTCAAACTTAGATATGTGAGCTTCTTGAGATGCCATAAACTTAGACATCAACCCTTCATGAGTATTGGTACTACCATAGTTATTGGAAGGATTGTTGTTGAAAGTACGGTTAATTAGAGTGTGGACCGGTTGGTTGGTAACGATTAGGTGGGTTGGAAGAATTGTTTTGGGGCATGTTTTGGTTTTGTTTCCACCTAAGGTTCGGGTGATTTTTCCAAGAAGGGTTGTAGGAATCATCGTAAGGGTTTGGCTCGGGTTTGAAAGTGTACCACTTGTCTCCCGCTTCGTCGGTACGCGAGGATGCGTAATCCGTAAAAGCTTATCCGGGGAGTTCCATGCAATCACGAGTGTCATGGGGACCACTACATAATTCGCATGAAGAAGTGATTTTGTTCACTTGGCTTGAAGGCTAGGAGCTTCGTAAGATTTCATGAGAAACTTGACTTGGTCCTCAAGTTCCATGATCCTACAGTCGGGAGTGCTAGAATTGTTCGAAGGCAAAGATATTGCCTTGACCGTTTTGTTCAAATCACGGGGATCATTCCAACTTTCGTTGTCATAGAGAGCAAGATTTTCTATGAGTTCCCATGATTCTTCCGCACTTAGATCACGTAGCTTGCCACCGGCCGATTGGTCAATGGTTCGCCTTGTGGAGAGATAGATATGGTCATAGAAGATTTGGACTTGGAGCCAAAGATCTATGCCATGATGAGGGACTTTTTGGAGTAAGTCCTTGAAACGAGTCCATGCTTCATATAGAGTTTCACATTGACGTTTTTGGAACATCAAGATATCATTTCTAAGCTTGGTAGTTCTCCCCGGTGGGAAAAATTGATTAAGGAATCGAGTGGTGAGATCATCCCATGAGGTGATGGATCCCGCGGGTAAACATTCAAGCCATTGACTAGCTTGATCACGTAGAGAGAATTGGAATAGGCGTAATCGGGTCGTCTCTCTAGTTGCAACATCAAGGTCTATGGAATCTACGATTTTAAGGAAATCCTTGAGATGTTGATTAGGATCTTCGGAACGAAGTCCATGGAATGCACATCCGCTTTGCACCAACCGGATGGTGTCGGTTCGCAAGGGAGACACATTGGCTCCTTGAGTGAGCTAAATAGTGTTTCGGTAGCCTTGGTGGCTAGGACGGGAAAACTCTCCTAAAGTTCGGGGCCTAGGAGGTTGGTTTGCTAGTGGTGGGTTTTGTGTGTGATTTTGTTGTGGTGGGTTGATGGGTTCAAAGATGTTACCACCTTCCATGATGTCGGATGGTAAAGGTTACGAACAAAGACACGAAGAAATAAGATAGACTAAAGAAAACCTAAAAATAAAAATAAAAATCTTACTAGAAAGGAATCTAGCAAGTAGACCTAATAAAAAGAAATCCTAACCTAGACAATAACTATTCCCTGGGCTGCGGTGCCAAAAACTTGATGTACGAGGGGATCGCACCCTCGCAACAGGTTTACCTCTCAAGGGATCTCGAGAAGCTTACAACCCCCACCAGGCGTTGTACCTGATCGTTGTAGTATAGTTTAGTGACAAGTACCGGTGGATTGATCGTTCAACTCTGGAATAGTGTCGCTAGGATTAGGAAGCCTACTAAACTGGGTCTAGAGGTGAGGGATGATTCTTTTTGTATTTTTATATTTTTATGAAAGCAACTAAAATCTCGGGTTTTGAAGGAGTGGGCGAAATTAGTTGCTAGCCAACTAACCCAATTAATCTAAAGATGCAATCAAAATAGAATAACAAAAATGAAAATAAAGCTATTAAACTAATGTGATGGTAACAATAAATAGGAAATTTGTGTTTACTTAGATTTCATTACTCCCTAGATATCTTTTACAGGTTGATTAGCTTGTTACAATTGCATGGATGACGGGTCGTATTCCTTAATACTAGTCGTAGGGCCGTGTACAATATTCCCTAACTCTATAGGATCCTACTTCACTCCTATGTCGAGCCGTTAGAAGCTCCTAACATAGGATCATTAGAATTGTCCTACGCATTAAATACAACCAAAAATCATAGTACACCTCCGATCATGTTTCTTAAGACGTTCAAGCAAGTTACCAATGGAAGTCTGCCAGTTTTCTTAAGCCTAACATCGAATACAATCATCCGTAACAATTATAAACAAACAATCAACCCATAATCAACATCTAGGTTTCACTACATCTAAGCAAACACAAGAAAAATCTAGCCTAGCATGTTAAATAGAAGACAAGCATAAGATATAATCACACAACACATAGACATATTGAATGATTTGAAAGAATACTTATCTTCAATTGAACATGAAAGAATCAAGGGGTTGGAACCCTTGAAAAAGTGATAAAATTCGGACTAGGGTTTATTCCCTCAAAATTGCACACTAATGAATGAAATTTGGAAAACTATATATAGATTATACATCGTGACGGCGTCATGTGTTGGATCGTGACGCCGTCAACTCGCCGCCTTGATAAAATCGTATTTCCTAGATCTGTTTGTGACGCCGTCATGTGTAGAAATGCTCTGGGCCATCACTAATAAATGGACCCTGACGGCCTTGGAGACGCCGTCAGGTCCATAAGCTTGAAAACTCTTTGAACTGTCACGTGTATTTTCCACTTCCACCTCTTTTGTAACTCTTGACGCCGTCATGTGGAGAGTCTTGACGCCATCAGGTACTGTTCTAGCAAGGAAAATTGAGACTTTGCCATTTTCTTCACTTTTATGCTCCAAAAACGTCCAAAATGCTTCCTTTTCCAGATTTCTCTCCAAAAGTACCTAAAATGACAAAAGGAACAATTTAGGGTAATATTTGATCAAATAATCATGACTTCGGGCTTAAATGACCCCTTAAAAGCGGTACACTTTTCGCCTCATCAATTGTCTCCCACGATTATCCTCCAGTGTGAAAGTAAGTAATCGGTTTTAGGGTTGTATTGAAGAGTTAGGGTTTTTAGATGATACCTCAATGAGAACCTTGATATTCTTTATATAGGCATGGAATCCTTATAGATTTCGTGCTCCTTACTCTTCGGCGTATCTCGCCTTATCCGGTCTATGATCTTTTATCCCATAAATAGGAGATCATTATCAAGACCATAAATAATATGTTTGGGTTTGGGCTTTCGTGAGCCCAAATTGTTATTATAATGGCTCAAATCATTATTATGATAGCCCACATGTGGTGGGCTTGGGCATTAGTAATTTCCGCTGATCGGGTTCGTGACCCGAGTGCGGACTATACGTCATCATGTCCCCCCAGTCTAGTATGCGCAGGGTGTAGCTGCGGATGCTAGACTAACAACTATAGCGGTAAGCGTGGCGGGGAAGTTCCAAGTATTTCCCGCCAAAAATAAACATACGGTGTATGTAGCCTAAATGAGTCACACGTATTCCTCAAAAACCGTGAAAAAGTGTTGTACCTGTTAGCATTCCAGCCACACGATAAGGTTAATGGGATCCACGTGGCATCCATCCAACACCATGGGTAACCCTATATAAAGGGTTCCCCATTTTCACTGTGATTATCACAGTAACTTGCTATTTCCCCCATTGCTAGAATCATCAAATACGAATCAAGAAACCTTAGTTTTCATTAAGGCAATAGCGCGTGCTCTTCCTGATCAAAGTATATTTCAAAAATGGTCCGTCAATTAGATGATTTTACCTCCAAGATAGACGAGGATGCACTTCGTCAGTTCACGTCGGACTATATATTCCCCTTGCGTTGCACCCGGTAGTACCGGCGGCAGATGCATCTATCGCTGAATTCCCTGAGGGAAAGATAGGGGTATACACGCGCTTTTTCGAATTTGCGAATCAGCGCGTGCCCATATCCCTATTCCTGAGCGATGTGCTCAATTTTTACCGTCTGCACATATACCAGCTGCACTATATAGGTGCAGCGAAGATTACCAATTTTAAGGTAAACTGTCGTTTACTCGCCATCAACCCAACCATCAATCTCTTCCGCGCATTTTACCATACAACGTGGTCCAATGGGTGGGTATCGTTTTTGAAGCGCGCAGGGCGCCTTTAATGTTACACTGATAAGTTAGACGCCCTCAGGAATTGGAGGGAAAGATTCTTCTGGGTGGATAATACGGTGTTCCCCTGGCTCTTTGACTTCTATACTCAGGGGACACTTCCAAAGGATGAGCGCCCAGGCCCCGGGACGTACAACACAGATGATGCGGAGACAATAAACGCCAAATGCATCCCCATCAACTCTTACCCCGAAGAGTTTTTGGTGCACATTGGGATTAGCCGCAACTTCTTTCAGGGCGTGGACGATGTGCCAACCTTTTTGGATGAGAATGGCCAGGGTAGGTGCTTGTCCTTCCTTTCCTTCACATCTGTAGTGTAAGCATTCTTTTATCTTGCAATTATGTGTAACTTCATTTTTGTTTGTTGTTTTGTTGCGCAGAGATGGACTTGTTTGGCGTGGTGAAGCTGACAAAGCCCACACAAGTAACTGTGGGGGTGCGCCCTTTGAGGGAGGGTGAAACACCTATTCTGGAAGCCACGGCAGGACGCATTATGGAGCATGCGCAAGAGGAGCCAGCTGACGTCGCCCAACCTCTACTGGAGGCGACTCCCGTGCATACTGTTCCGTCTCTGGAAGTTCAATCCGCAGAGCCCTCGCGCACTAACTCCTCGGAGGGTATGGGGATCTTCAAGGCAGATAGTGATCCTGAGGAGGTGACACAGGGAGTGAAGCGTGAGGAGCTCGCTGGTGGTGATGGTGCGGGTGCATCCAATAGGAGGCATCATGTCATCACTGTGGATGTGTCCTCAGATGAGGATGTGTCGCCGTCTTTTGTTGCGCGGGATACTGCTGAGACCTCCCTTCCCAAGTAAGTGACAATATCTTGTGTCTTCTCTTCTTCTCTCTTTTTTTTGTTTTTTTTTTTTTATCATTGATATAATGTGTTGACTTTTTGCTCTTTGTATGTAGTGACGAAGCTGCAGGGGGTGATGCAGCGCATGTTGAGCAGTCGCCACCTAAGGTTAGTCACTCTCAGGTGGAAGAGCCTTTCAAGGCGTGCGAGGACATGTCCACTGAGCAGCTGGTGGAGGAGCTGAGCTTGGCCGCTGCGCACCAAGCCTCCTTGGTCGCCCAGCTCAGGGCTAAGCGTGTTGGTGAAGAGAGTGCCAGCGCGTAGAAGGATGAGGAAATTGCGCTGCTGAGGGCGCAGTTGGCGAGTGCACAAGCTGTCATGAAGTCAACAACTGCGCATTCCAAGAGGCTTGCGGATGAAAGGTTGTCCTTGCTGGCTGAGTTGAGCCATGAGCGTGCTGCCTTTGAGCAATACAAGTCCACCTGCTTTTGGGGATTGAAGTACCTACAAGAGAATAAGAGCAAGTACTTCGCCCAGTTGGATGACTTCTGCAAGGCTGTAGAGGTCGCCTTGGAGAAACAGGAGGGTAAGTTGCGCAAGCTTAGCATCGAATACGATGAAGAGCTATACCCTCATTTGGTGTCTGGCTGTCTGCTGTTGCTGAGCGCATGTACTTACTTCCTTTTGACTTTTTTTCCAACTTTTCGCTTTTAATTCCCTTGAAATTATTGTCTTGTAATGCGTGTGTTGTTTTATTCGTAGGTGGCTGATCAGTTATGGCCTTCGCTTGGCTGCAATGGGCACGCTAAAGTCCCCAGAAGTTGTTGAGGCTTTTGGGAACGTCGTGCAGTGTGCCTTAGCGCGTGGCAAGGCTGAAGCCATGGAAGAGCTGCACAAGGGCAAGATGCTGACTGTGCCCCTCGCAGAAGTGCCAGGCTACGCTGGAGATGTCTATGCGGAGCTTGTTGCGGCTATGGAGAAGATGAAGATCTTCGAGTTCCCTCGCATCGCTCAGCTAGAGCATGACCAGGATTACCCCATCAGTGTAATTATGGAGGGGTTAACCCTGGCGAGGCACATAGCAGAGGACGCGGAGGCGCAGCCTGACTTCATTTTGAAGCCGGATGAGTCGCAGCTACAGGTGCCTGTTTTTGCTCGTCCACGCGACATATTGAGTCCTTTCGCCCTGGAGAAAGAAGTATCCTTAAAGGCGTCCTTGGAAGCCCATGCTACAAGGCTTGCAAGGAAGAAGGGTGTGAAAGGGAAGGTCATCCTGTGTGGCGTTGGTGCTGCACATCTTCCTATATCTGATGGGATTCTTGTCAGCGTGGCAACAGTGTCGCCTGAGGATAGTAGCCTATTGAAAAGGCTTGAGGAGGCTGGGGTTGCAGCGCCCGATGTTAGTAGTTCAGGGCATAGGCGTACTCGTAGTTTTTAGACTATTATAGATTCTCCCTTTTTGTTGTATGTATATTGAATCTATAATTTGTATAAACTCGTAGTTTATAAATAAAGTTGGTTATTGTACGCATGTTTGTATCATCTTATTTGTACTTATATTATTTGTCTTTACATGAAAGACATCCAAGAGTCAAATTGTGATCAAAACATACTTAGATAAAATTTTAGAATCTATGATCCTTTAGAGTTGTATGTTAAGTCCATAACTTAATATATATGCGAATATAAAATTCGTGAGTGTATGGGCTAACTTGCAGCGTACTGCAAGTGCCGTATCAAGGAACCAAGAGTCTTGGCTCCTAAATTGCTAAACGTGCACAGTGTGCATTGTTGCGTATCCTTCGTGGGATGCGCATTAAACTTACTCCAACGTATTGAGAGTAAGGTGTTTAGCAAGGATGCGTGATCCAATGTTGATGGGTTTGCAACCCTCTTACTCAACGAGTTATTTATTAGGTTTACTCATCCTTTCTGCCATTGTGGGTCTTAATATATGCATGCACACCATGTAGGCAAAAAGATAAATCAACGATATTGAAATATAAATAAAATGTAAGCAAGAAAGTTTAATGTGTCGCGGAGTTAGCTAGAAACAGCGATGTTTTATTAATTCTTGCAAGTTTTTTGAAAAAAGAAAAGACATTTGCCTAGACGAAACAAAATGTAAATACACGGACATTTATTGAGCACTTACTAAAGTTCGGGGATGTCTGTGTGTGGACCGTAACCTAGGGGCTGATCGTATGAAGGTAGCGAGGCTTCAAACCCTAATTACGGAGTTCGAGAATCTGAAGATGTCAGATAACGGTACATAGACGAATATACTGCAAAGTTATTGGGTATTGCTTCTAAGTCAGCCATGCTTGGAGAAGTCATGTCGGAACACTAGATGGTAAAGAAGTTTCTCACAAGTCTTCCTAGACGGTTTATCCATATCGTTGCAGCCTTAGAGTAAGTTTTAGACCTTAAAACAACGGGGTTTGAGGATGTGGTTGGACGATTGAAAGCGTATAAAGAAAGAGTCAAAGAAGAGGATAAAGCAAACATGCTCAAGAGAATTTTCTTTATGCTAGGACCGAATATTCCAATTGGAATAATGACTAAAGCGGAGGAAGAGGACGTGGTTCATACTCTCGAGATCGTGGCCGTGGTCAACGTGACTCCTCCAAAAACCATGATGATAATGAACAAAAGGGTAAGCAACATGAGAAACGTGATCTCTCACATATACAGTGTTACCGTTGTGATGAGTATGGACACTTTGCTTCAAGATGCCCTGAACGAAACCGAAATCATGAAGTTAACCTTAATGAGACGCAAGAGAAAAATGTGTATCATGAGGAAGGTACGCTCTTTATGATGAACCATATTCAAGAAACAATTTTCACGAATGAAGAAAAGTACACTCCACCAAAGTACGAGCCAAATACCGATGAAAACTATGTGTGGTACTTTGACAACGGTGCAAGTAATCACATGACATGTAATTACTCTTACTTTTCTGAATTAAATGAAAATATAACAGGACGTTTTAGGTTCGTAGATGGTTCGTGTGTTAACATTAAAGGAAAGGGCTCGATTTTGTTTCAAGGGAAAATGGGAAACAAAAGTTGCTAAAAGATATTTATTACATTCCCGCTCTTCGAAGTAATGTGATAAGTCTCGGACAAGCTACAATATCCGGTTCTGATATTAGTATCCGAGGTGATTTCTTAACCATGCGAGATAGTTGTGGAGATTTACTTATAAAGGTCCCGCGGAGTGCAAATCGTCTTTATAAGACTCAACTAAAAGTTGGTAAAGAAGATACAAACGAAGTGAGCAAGCACATCCACACTCGATATCACTTCATTCGTGAATGTGTGGAAAATGAGCAGGTAATAGTAGAGAATGTATTCGGTGAAGAACAAAGTGCAGACCCGTTAGTGAAGGCCTTGGTGCGTATAAGGTTCAAGGAGATGAGATCGTTACTTGGTGTGCAAGAGTTCCCCTCTTCGACTCAGAAATTCAGGGGGTGATTGTTGGCGAATTCCTGAGTTTGGTTGTGGCTATGGCGTGTACAGATTCAGTGATAGTAATACAAGTTGGAGTTGAAGTCTGATGTGGCTTAAGGCGTGATACCAGATTCAAGCAACAAGAGTTGGAGTAGAAGTCCAACAAGTTTACTTCACGTGCAAGCAATTATCTTCCTATAGGACTTGGATAATTATAAGGTTAAGTTTATAGTCTAATACATATAGGTTAGTCTATATATACCGTGAAGGGTAGGGATTCTCATTGTATCAAATTGGAGTTTTGACTTTTGAGTGA
The DNA here is from genome assembly GCA_030686995.1 of Artemisia argyi. Lineage (NCBI taxonomy): Eukaryota > Viridiplantae > Streptophyta > Magnoliopsida > Asterales > Asteraceae > Artemisia > Artemisia argyi. The sequence continues at coordinate 185,846,297 of CM060685.1, read as the reverse complement.
GTTTCTTCAATAAAACAAATCTGTGTATTTAGGCAGTAACATACCTGTGTCGTGTTCTTGTGTACACGTGCTGTGGTGCGATCATTAATAACAACAGCAGTGATATACTGATATGTTTTCTTTTATGCTTTCTATTATCTTTATAGTTATTATTATTCTCGCTTTTTATCTTGCATCACACTTGATCGGTTTGATACTAAAAATTTGAGTCTTTAAACAGGAACGTATTTGCCCTCCACCTTTACATTTTCCACACATCAATTCATTTAATTGTAGAGTTCATCGTGCAAAAGCGGATAACCCATCTCTTAGTTCCATAGCTTTTATGATAAAACGATGACACTTTTCTACCAACTAGCTTATTCAATTAAGTATAATTCATTACCTAGATTTCATGCTTCCATAGTTTGATATAACTATAACTAAAATCACAAGCTTTTATCAGGCATATGGATATACAACTAGAGTTATATTAATGTTTTTAACGTCATACTTGTACAAAATTTAGTCTAAGTATCATCAAATATTCCTCTTAGATCAATCTCAGATGTCCGTAAATCATTTCATGTTATGAATATGTTGGCAAATGTGTTTTAAATAGAAGCAAAAGAATGTAATGAGCTACTGTGAATAGGTTATCAATTTTTTTGTAATCTTAGAACTTGAACACAAAGATATATTAAGGAAAAGCATCGTTAATTATGTAGGACCGATAATATGTATGATTCATGTGGTTCGGGAGGTCTTGGTTGATCAAACATGATAAAAGGATACATGTTTCTAGTGAGAGAAAGTAGAGAGAGGGTGGAGAATAAAAGTGTAACACCCCCAATTCATGGTTGCAGCGGAATTCGAACTGGGTGTTACTCGACGGCACAATAGTCACAATAATAGAAAACGAACTCCAATTAAGTCGTTTTAAAAGATTTATCATTCAAATTATATATATATCAGAGATTACAAAATGAGGTCCCAAATGGTTCCATGTTTACAATTTACATGAAATGAGTTTTGAATGATAATAAAATTTATAGCCCTCTTGAGTATCCGTGTCCTTCCGTGCCATCCTTGATCGTCATGAACCTGAAATACATGCTTGAGAGGTCAACACAAAGGTTGAGTGATATTCATAGAGTTTGTTAAATCGATTGAACACAATATGTTGGTAGTGTGAGTTATAGGCTCACACCAATGTTTGGAAAACAAAACAGGTAGGCTACGTTGTTATACGCCCGGAACATGTATTATACACTAAGCTTATGACACCATAACGTTAACGTGTACCAATATCGATCGGCAGATTTATCCCGGTAGGTACTTTGCTAACATACCTAAATCTCAAATATTAATGCATTTGTTTGCACTTAGTCAAAACAAATGGGATTCGTCAATCCCAATAGGCCTATTATTAATATTCGCGCTCACTATTGCTAGTGATTAAATGGTTCATAATCAAGGATATCGGTTTAGCAAGGCTGGTACTTAGTGATAATAAAACAATCAGGTAAGCATACAATTTAAAAACATTGTGCTCGGTTATAAATAGCATGTATTTCCCCCAAGGGTTTGTAAAACAATTAAGTAATCGAAAGTGGGGCTATGAACTCACCTTAAGTAAGATAGCAAGTAATGAATGTAACGGTTGAATCATGAAGGTTTCTACGAGCAACCTATAATCGAATGTCGCGACTTAGGATTGGAGTAAAGAATATGAAGTAGTGCCTATATATATATATATCTTGCATTTAGTCCATGATGTGGTATGATGTATATTGTAAGTCTTTGAAAGAAATGATTCATGAAACATGTATGTTTTGTATATCGTTTACTACCGTTCGGGCCGACATAATTCAGAAGTCATGTTAGTAAGCGTTCGAGGAGCCAGGACACTTTAACTCGTAAATCCACAACTCAACTCGACGGCTTACATAATGAACTCCTCACATGAGGCTCCCTACTATTGTAGTAGTTGATGAAATATATAGATATAAGTTTTGATCCGAAAGGTTACATGTCCGATATTTGAATAAACTTAGGAAAGTTTATTTGTACATGAAGATTGTTATTAGGGGTAGTTTCATAAGTCTTGAATGACCATTTTCTCTTGGTAAGATCTCATGATTTCCTTTTAAGTGAAGTAGATCCAAATTGCTTTGTTCAAGTTATCGCCTAAGTCATTGTTTCATGTTTACGCCTATGTAAGTTGGTATGGTCATTTCGTCATGGCCTTTCCATGCCCTTAGTCCTTGTTTCAAGGTCATGAGACACAACCTTGGCTCTATCCATGGTGGTGGTCTTGATTATAGGTCATAAGACCCCTTTGGTCTTCATAAACCATAACTTATATGTATTGACTTTGGCTAAAAATGGGCTGTTTTGATTTTGAACAAATTTATCACTCGGAAAGCGTTTTCAGGGCTCGAGCTTCTTTGTTCCTGAACGAAAACGTCGTTCCGGACAACTTTCGTGTTTTAACTTTTTGATGAATCGGACCAGAAGTATGACTTTCAAAACCCAAATTTGATCAGAATGGTATTTGGCAGTTTGCCGGAAATCTTTGGTAACTTCAAATCGCCATAACTTTTGACTCGTTTACTCGTTTTAGGTGGTTCAAATTGCTATGGTTTCCTTGTTAAGTCCTCTACTGTAATATGTAATGATCCAATATCATAATTTTACCATTTTGGTCGTGGTTTTCCAAGAAAGTCACTAGTTTACTTGTTTTAGTAACTTGTTGTAACAATCAATAACAATAACTTGTTTTGCTCACTTTTATACATCATGGACATAACTACAAGACATAATATAGCACAAATAATATGTAAATAACATGAACATAATTATTTAACAAGAATCAAGTTAGGGTTTGGCTCACAACTTTTGGCTTTCAAAGATGAAAGGAAGTTAACATGTAAGGATAGGACTTTGATAGACTTGCTTCAACCCTTTTTCACCTCATGCAATCTTTCTACCCTTGTGATCTTGAAAGATGGATGATGAAGGTTGAGGTGAATTGAGTGGATTTAAACTCAAGAGAAATCACCAAGTATATTAGGGATTGGAAGAGTTTTGGTGAATGATAACCTAACTAGAGTTTCAACCTTGAAGAAGCACTTGAATCTTGCAAGAAATTGGAAGGAAATGAGCAAAGGATGGAATGGTTATGGGGTTTGGGGATGCACGGCACAAGAAGGGGGGAGAGGGGCTTTTATAGCTCAATGAGGAGGTTACTTTCCTTGACTAGTCAACACTTGTTCACCAAGTTCTACACATGTTCTCATCTAAGGCCTCCTAGCATGAGATTGAGCCACATAGTGTGAATGCCCCCCCCCCTAGTGGCAGTTTCAAGACCTTGGAGAACAAGGGTTGGACTTTGGATGATATTATCCAAGATATCTAGTGTGTTTTGACTCCGAAAAATGCAAACCGTAAGTTGTTACGCCTCAAAACGTAAAACCGGGTGTCGTAAAATTATGGAATTTGAAAGTATTGATAAACATGTCAATAAGTTCCATAATAAAATATAAAATGAGTGGTAGGTTCCATTTGGGTGTAAAACCCTGCTAAAAACTGGAAACACGGGTCTAGAACGCGTAATACGTAAAACGTACGAATATTGCGTAAAATTGAGAAAAGTAAAATGTTACTTTTCTAATGTTATAAAAATGATTTAAAATGACTTATAATGGCTAGACTGGGCTCAGTCTAGTGTCGGTTGGTATTAAATGTCTTTTAGACATCAAACCGTAAGCCTAAAAATCACGAAATGACTTATAACATCAAGGGATGATTTTTGGTCAATGGAGGAGGGAAAGAATATGTTGACTTTTTCTAAGAAGTTGAAAACTCAAATAGTCTTAAAAACGCGTTTTGTGGTCTAACGGTTAATCGCCCAAACAGTTAAGCGTGCTCATGTGAGAGTAGTACCGACATGGGTGACCTGCTGGGAAGTCTTTGGTCATGTTTTTCTCAGTCATGATTAATTCTCAAATAAATCATGAGTGTGTCAAACATTTTTCTGATGCGGGGTCACCTGACGGGATCGAATTTCGTTGTACGTAGAATTTCTGAATGACGTTTTACCCTAAAACGTGTAATTCCCTGTAATTCCTTAATAACTTTCACGAAAATGAGCTTATGAATGTCAAACTTTTAATTTGTCATGGAAATGATTTATCACTTCAGCCCAAGAAATAAAAATCAAGTTTCGGGAAAAATTTTCGGGAAAAATGAATAGTAAAAGTGAATAGTGAAATTTTTCGGGAATAGTAATTATCCTGAAAAATGTGAATTGTTACAGTCTCTACCCCTTACGGGGAACTTCGTCCCGAAGTTCTTTGTGTGTTCTATGTTGGAATGGTGTCGATGAACAGGTGTGGTTACTTATGAGGACCAAAGTCTGGGATTACTGGTGATGTAATTTGATTTGTCATTTCAGTGTATGGCGTAGGATGAGGCTTACTTTTATGTAGGAATGGTATGGTAATAGTCGAATATCAAAGGAAATTGATATAGCAGTCGAATATTAATAGGAATTGATATAGTAGTTGAATATCAAAATAGAACTTGATATAGTTGTCAAGTATCAATAGCAATTGATATAAGAATCGAATCATGGAATAAGCGTTGAACATGTGGTTGGACCAAGTCCTGTTTGAATTGTACGGCTGCCCATGCATATGGCTACATGGATTCGCAATGAGTTTGGTACGACTGCGCATGCGTATGGTTACATGGCCCCGTAATGAGTTTGGTACGACTGCACATGCATATGGTTACATGGCCTCGCAATGAGTTTGTTTGTTATTGCACTATCATTATGAAAACCAAAATGTAAACCTCGTACTAATGGAAATTGGGATAGTCGTTGCAATCATAGCCTAGTAGGTAATCTGTTGTTGTATCTAGTGTTTATTGACTTCATACTTATGTTATTTCGGATATAAATAAGCCCACTTGTTTATAATTCTTTATTTACATAGAGAGGCATCCCAAACAATGTAGATAAGGAAATATAAACTTATGGTTTAGTGATTTACAATGTCTTTATTTAAATGAAAAGGCATCCCAATCCATTCAAATAATTACAAATCATCCTACACAACATTCATACTTAGTCGGTGAGTTACAAGGTAGTGTATTACGAGATGATACTGGTGTTCCAAAAGTACAAAATGAATATTCAATCTTGTAAAGCTGATGAGGGTGCTTGTGATGTAACTAAGGATGATTTGAGCTTTAAAAGTGCATCAAGATCTGTTAATGAGCTTGTGGTTCCAACGGTTGTGAAGATAATGTTATGATATGTTGATGAACAAAAGTGTGTAGTGTATGCTTAACATTAATACTCTTAGGTATAGATGTTGAGTTTGCTTTAAAAATCTTAAGAGATTTTAAAAGTTTATGTTGGAATGATATCCTTAGGACCTAAACAGGATAGTACTTCTACAGGATGAAGAGAATAATTGATAACTATCCCAAGATAGTAGTTCGGATTATCTCATAAATGAAAAATTTCAAGAATGAAATTAGGTAACACAAATAAGGTGTTAAGATTTCGCTGAGTGGTAAGACATTATCGTGTCTCTAGATTGTTTTAATGTATTCTGGTGGTTTATCGAGTTCATGTAGGAAATCAACCTAAACATAACCCTAGTACAACTACTCTCAGTATTTGGAAATTTTAAGTCGAATATAGTTAGTCAGACTATATTCCACTGTCCCTAGGTTAAATATAGGTGACTAGTCTATATTTAGCCGAGGTTCGATAAAATTTTCAAATACCTAAACTAGGTATACTTTTGATATGTCCGTTGCTTTCGGGAAACTGTCCACTAAACAAAGGCGATGTCAAACCCTTAAGTTGCAAGTCCCGTCCATACAAGACTTGTAACGTATGTTTTCATATTCCATTGCATAGAAGGTAGTAAGGGTAGATACGTATGGAAAGGAAGTTTTAAGTAGTTCTAAAATAGAACCTACTTGGCCAGGATCACGAACTTTTAATAATGAAGGTTTCATAAGAAAACTTTGATGAATGTAGAGAAAGTTCAGCTTTTGTCGATGATGGATTAGTTTGTCCTTTAGAAATCTCATATTTCTTGTTTTGAAATCGATAGATTGTGACGGGTTTTTGATATCATAAGAAATGATATTGATGATGTGATGGAATAATTCTAGAGACCATTTGCACAAAACACAATGTCTCGGAAGTAGGTTAGACCATTGTGCAATTCACAATGTCTGGGAAGTAGGTTAGGACATTGTGTGACTCAAAACATTTGAGAAATGATTAAGACCATTGTATCATACAATGTCTTGGAAAATGAATGAGACCATTGTATCTCACAATGTCTTGGAAAATGAATGAGACCATTGTATCTCACAATGTCTTGGAAATGAATGAGACCATTGTATCTCACAATGTCTTTGAAAATGAATGAGACCATTGTATCTCACAATGTCTTGGAAATGAATGAGACCATTGTATCTCACAATGTCTTTGAAAATGAATGAGACCATTGTATCTCACAATGTCTTGGAAATGAATGAGACCATTGTATCTCACAATGTCTTGGAAATGAATGAGACCATTGTATCTCACAATGTCTTGGAAAATGAATGTTGGTGTAGGAACATGATTGGGAGAGTGTGGCTGTGCCGAAATGCCTTAGAATAAGCATACACAGATATGTTTAGTCCATTGTTTAGATAAATGATTGAAAATAAACCGAGTTTATATATCAATATACTAATATGTTCATGTAGCATAAAATGCCTAGTGTGTATATATCAATATACTTATGTGTGTTCATGTAGCATAAAATGCTTAGTGTGTATATATCAATATACTAATGCTTACGGGGAAATGCTCAATTATGTTTAGGGTACATATATCAATATGCAATTATGTTTGTGTAGCACAAAATGTCTACGGGGAAATGCTCAAAAATGGGTATATATGAATATACTAATATGTTTGTGTATCATAACATGCTTACTAAGTCCATAATCGTCTGGAGGATGGAAGACACGGAGAGTGGAAGGCTATAAAAATGTTTTTGCTTGTATATGTGGTTATAGTTTAGGTCTCACTTAGACCCGTTTCTCTATAACCATGGCTCTGATACCAATCTGTAACACCCCCAATTCATGGTTGCAGCGGAATTCGAACTGGGTGTTACTCGACGGCACAATAGTCACAATAATAGAAAACGAACTCCAATTAAGTCGTTTTAAAAGATTTATCATTCAAATTATATATATATCAGAGATTACAAAATGAGGTCCCAAATGGTTCCATGTTTACAATTTACATGAAATGAGTTTTGAATGATAATAAAATTTATAGCCCTCTTGAGTATCCGTGTCCTTCCGTGCCATCCTTGATCGTCATGAACCTAAAATACATGCTTGAGAGGTCAACACAAAGGTTGAGTGATATTCATAGAGTTTGTTAAATCGATTGAACACAATATGTTGGTAGTGTGAGTTATAGGCTCACACCAATGTTTGGAAAACAAAACAGGTAGGCTACGTTGTTATACGCCCGGAACATGTATTATACACTAAGCTTATGACACCATAACGTTAACGTGTACCAATATCGATCGGCAGATTTATCCCGGTAGGTACTTTGCTAACATACCTAAATCTCAAATATTAATGCATTTGTTTGCACTTAGTCAAAACAAATGGGATTCGTCAATCCCAATAGGCCTATTATTAATATTCGCGCTCACTATTGCTAGTGATTAAATGGTTCATAATCAAGGATATCGGTTTAGCAAGGCTGGTACTTAGTGATAATAAAACAATCAGGTAAGCATACAATTTAAAAACATTGTGCTCGGTTATAAATAGCATGTATTTCCCCCAAGGGTTTGTAAAACAATTAAGTAATCGAAAGTGGGGCTATGAACTCACCTTAAGTAAGATAGCAAGTAATGAATGTAACGGTTGAATCATGAAGGTTTCTACGAGCAACCTATAATCGAATGTCGCGACTTAGGATTGGAGTAAAGAATATGAAGTAGTGCCTATATATATATATATCTTGCATTTAGTCCATGATGTGGTATGATGTATATTGTAAGTCTTTGAAAGAAATGATTCATGAAACATGTATGTTTTGTATATCGTTTACTACCGTTCGGGCCGACATAATTCAGAAGTCATGTTAGTAAGCGTTCGAGGAGCCAGGACACTTTAACTCGTAAATCCACAACTCAACTCGACGGCTTACATAATGAACTCCTCACATGAGGCTCCCTACTATTGTAGTAGTTGATGAAATATATAGATATAAGTTTTGATCCGAAAGGTTACATGTCCGATATTTGAATAAACTTAGGAAAGTTTATTTGTACATGAAGATTGTTATTAGGGGTAGTTTCATAAGTCTTGAATGACCATTTTCTCTTGGTAAGATCTCATGATTTCCTTTTAAGTGAAGTAGATCCAAATTGCTTTGTTCAAGTTATCGCCTAAGTCATTGTTTCATGTTTACGCCTATGTAAGTTGGTATGGTCATTTCGTCATGGCCTTGCCATGCCCTTAGTCCTTGTTTCAAGGTCATGAGACACAACCTTGGCTCTATCCATGGTGGTGGTCTTGATTATAGGTCATAAGACCCCTTTGGTCTTCATAAACCATAACTTATATGTATTGACTTTGGCTAAAAATGGGCTGTTTTGATTTTGAACAAATTTATCACTCGGAAAGCGTTTTCAGGGCTCGAGCTTCTTTATTCCTGAATGAAAACGTCGTTCCGGACAACTTTCGTGTTTTAACTTTTTGATGAATCGGACCAGAAGTATGACTTTCAAAACCCAAATTTGATCAGAATGGTATTTGGCAGTTTGCCGGAAATCTTTGGTAACTTCAAATCGCCATAACTTTTGACTCGTTTACTCGTTTTAGGTGGTTCAAATTGCTATGGTTTCCTTGTTAAGTCCTCTACTGTAATATGTAATGATCCAATATCATAATTTTACCATTTTGGTCGTGGTTTTCCAAGAAAGTCACTAGTTTACTTGTTTTAGTAACTTGTTGTAACAATCAATAACAATAACTTGTTTTGCTCACTTTTATACATCATGGACATAACTACAAGACATAATATAGCACAAATAATATGTAAATAACATGAACATAATTATTTAACAAGAATCAAGTTAGGGTTTGGCTCACAACTTTTGGCTTTCAAAGATGAAAGGAAGTTAACATGTAAGGATAGGACTTTGATAGACTTGCTTCAACCCTTTTTCACCTCATGCAATCTTTCTACCCTTGTGATCTTGAAAGATGGATGATGAAGGTTGAGGTGAATTGAGTGGATTTAAACTCAAGAGAAATCACCAAGTATATTAGGGATTGGAAGAGTTTTGGTGAATGATAACCTAACTAGAGTTTCAACCTTGAAGAAGCACTTGAATCTTGCAAGAAATTGGAAGGAAATGAGCAAAGGATGGAATGGTTATGGGGTTTGGGGATGCACGGCACAAGAAGGGGGGAGAGGGGCTTTTATAGCTCAATGAGGAGGTTACTTTCCTTGACTAGTCAACACTTGTTCACCAAGTTCTACACATGTTCTCATCTAAGGCCTCCTAGCATGAGATTGAGCCACATAGTGTGAATGCCCCCCCCCCTAGTGGCGGTTTCAAGACCTTGGAGAACAAGGGTTGGACTTTGGATGATATTATCCAAGATATCTAGTGTGTTTTGACTCCGAAAAATGCAAACCGTAAGTTGTTACGCCTCAAAACGTAAAACCGGGTGTCGTAAAATTATGGAATTTGAAAGTATTGATAAACATGTCAATAAGTTCCATAATAAAATATAAAATGAGTGGTAGGTTCCATTTGGGTGTAAAACCCTGCTAAAAACTGGAAACACGGGTCTAGAACGCGTAATACGTAAAACGTACGAATATTGCGTAAAATTGAGAAAAGTAAAATGTTACTTTTCTAATGTTATAAAAATGATTTAAAATGACTTATAATGTCTAGACTGGGCTCAGTCTAGTGTCGGTTGGTATTAAATGTCTTTTAGACATCAAACCGTAAGCCTAAAAATCACGAAATGACTTATAACATCAAGGGATGATTTTTGGTCAATGGAGGAGGGAAAGAATATGTTGACTTTTTCTAAGAAGTTGAAAACTCAAATAGTCTTAGAAACGCGTTTTGTGGTCTAACGGTTAATCGCCCAAACAGTTAAGCGTGCTCATGTGAGAGTAGTACCGACATGGGTGACCTGCTGGGAAGTCTTTGGTCATGTTTTTCTCAGTCATGATTAATTCTCAAATAAATCATGAGTGTGTCAAACATTTTTCTGATGCGGGGTCACCTGACGGGATCGAATTTCGTTGTACGTAGAATTTCTGAATGACGTTTTACCCTAAAACGTGTAATTCCCTGTAATTCGTTAATAACTTTCACGAAAATGAGCTTATGAATGTCAAACTTTTAATTTGTCATGGAAATGATTTATCACTTCAGCCCAAGAAATAAAAATCAAGTTTCGGGAAAAATTTTCGGGAAAAATGAATAGTAAAAGTGAATAGTGAAATTTTTCGGGAATAGTAATTATCCTGAAAAATGTGAATTGTTACAAAAAGGAACTTTATGATAGATAAATGAAATAATACAAAACACCTAATGATTTCCCACACCCCTCATGGAGAGTCATGAGGGGTATTTATAGGCTCATTACAACATTACTTTGCCTAGTGTACGATAGTAGTCCCTGTGGGTACTACATGTTACTAATCTAGTCCAATTCACATGTGTGACGTTATCTTTATAAAATAGCGAGGCTAACAATTTCCCTCCAAGATATCGTCACACGTGAATGGTTACAATGAGACCTATAAGCAAAATAGATTACAATAATAATAAACTATATTGACGTTGTTGAAGCGCAGAGTCTCTGTAGTCTACATACTGAGGCAGACTTGCAGTTCTCTCTTCCGACGATCTCGGCGTACTGACTGCAAAGGTCTTTGTAGCTCTGAACTTCAACTGTAATGGTCTAGTTAGGTTATTACTCCCTCCTAACTAGTGAGCCTTTATTTCTTTTTCCTGCTCCCTCCTGAACCGACAACCTCTTTCATCACGCAGCGGACAAAGTAGATTCAAAAGTGTAGGCACATGGTTGTCGTTCAGGGAGCATCATTACAACATAACTCACATAGTATTGCACAGAAGGTTGGTAATACGCTCCAATGTACACATCATTAGTACTTCTTCGGTTCCAGTGTAAGCACAATTCCCTTGAACAACCAACGTACTAGAGATGAAACACTACTTCTTTTGGCATGTTCTTCTCCCTCCTGATGGTTGCGATTTATCGAAATCATCATACAATTTTGTGTACATGCCATAATTACCCGTCCAGGACAAGTCTTTTCGATTACTGACATTTTAAGCTTCGTCAATTCATTGGTACTTACTGAGTCGAGCTCTTCTGAGATTCAGTCACAAACTTTAAACATCTTTGATCACATTTTAATCATGTCTTCTCCCCCTCAAAAATAGCATGTCGTGATATTTTTGATATCAACTGATTAAGAAAAAAAACTTTTGGAGAGAAAGACAGATTTGTTTTTGCATGATTTCAGAACATTTTTGTTGTTGTACTCCCCCTTAATGATGGCACATTTTAAAATCAATTAAGAGTTTAGAGGGAGTTATGTTGAGCACTCATTTTGAGAGATTTTGAGAAATCTTTTGAACAATCTTGAAAAAGTGCTCAAGAATTTTGTTTGAAAATGAGTTTATGCTTGAAATCTTTTTCGTTTGTTTAGACTCGAACTTTTTTGAAAAAGATTTTGTCATTGAACGTACGAGTCCTTGATTTGAAAATAATCAGAAGTCATCATTAGGGTCCGGGTTTCGTACTGAAGTATACGAAAGCCATTGTGAAGAAACTTTTGAGAAACGACATGTTTTAGAAAAACATTTAAAGAACTCCCGTTCAAGCATCTGTACATGTCCATATCATTGTTAAATGACATTTCTAGAAACGTACAGAATATTGATTTATACGAGAGACATGTCGTGAGAAGAATATTTTTGGATTTTTTGATTTTATATTGTTTTTGTATTTTTTTGAAAATTTTCTATTTTTGTATTTTGTTTTTTCAAAAATATTTACAGCGAAGCGATTTTGAAAACATTTTTCAAGAAGATTCGAGAAGACGTTCTAGCTCCTCATGAGTTAGGCTTCGCATGCCAATTCGTCGAACTAAATAGTCAAACCGTTCTTTTGGAAGGGCTTTAGTAAATAGATCGGCGAGTTGGTAATCAGTCTTAACGAAAAATAATTCAACAGTACCCTCTTCTACATGTTCTTTGATGAAATGGTATCGGACTTTGATATGCTTCGTCTTTGAGTGGTGTACAGGATTGCACGAGATGGCTATGCACTTTTTGAGTCACAATACATAAGTATTCTGTCAAAAGTAAAGCCATAATCTGTGAGCTGTGTCCTCATCCAAAGAACTTGGGCACAACACGCAGATAGAGACACATACTCGGCTTCGGCGGTTGATAGTGCAGTACAATCCTGTTTCTTTGACGACCAGCTTACTAGCTTTTCACCCAAAAATTGTGCTCCACCTGATGTACTCTTTGCTGTAACTTGATCACCGGCATGGTCGGCATCTGAAAATGCAGTTAGATTAAACCCCGAATCCTTCGGATACCAAAGTCCCATGTTAATGGTGCTTCGTAGGTACCAAAAGATCCGTTTAACCTCTTTGTGGTGAAGTTCGGTAGGCTTTGCCTGAAACCGTGCTAATAAACAAACAGCAAATTGAATATCGGGTCGACTAGTAGTTAGGTACATGAGAGAACCGATCATGCTCCGATATTTCTTCGGATCGATGGGTTTCCCAAACAAATCGGCACCTATTTTTGGTGAAGTGACCATTGGTGTACCAACAGAATCACAGTTTTCCATTCCATGTTTTTTGAAAATCTCTATTGTATATTTAGCTTGATTGATAAAAATACCACGAGGGGATTGATGTATTTGTAAACCAAGAAAGAATTTTAGTTCCCCCATCATGGACATTTCAAATTTGCTTTTCATGAGATTTTCAAAATGTTTTGAATGGTTAGGATTGGTTGATCCAAAAATAATGTCGTCCACGTAAATTTGAACGATCAAAATATCATCTTTGAATTTTTTGGTAAACAAGGTGTCATCAACCGTTCCTTTGGTGAAATTGTTTTTGAGCAAGAAAGATGATAGTTCGTCATACCACGCTCTTGGAGCTTGTTTTAAACCATAAATGGCTTTCTTAAGCTTGTAGATGTAGTCTGGATGATCTTTGTCGATGAATCCCTCTGGCTGACTCACATACACTTCTTCTTTCAGAGTTCCATTTAAGAAGGCTATCTTAATGTCCATCTGATAGACTGTGATGTTTTTGCGAGCTGCATAGGCTAAGAAAATCCGGACTGCTTCAAGTCTAGCTATAGGCGCGAATGATTCCTCAAAATCTATCCCTTCTTCTTGTGGATAACCTTTAGCCACGAGACGAGCTTTGTTGCGAATAACAGTCATTTCCTCATCCAGTTTGTTCTTCCACAACCACTTGAGATCAAGAACACGTATTGATGAGTGTGTAAATACTGATCATTTTATACCATTCTGAACTGCCAAAACATCTCAAAACACTCAATAATGAATCAAAATAGTGAAAATATCCCAGGAAAGTGTTTTACATGTTTCAAATGCAAAAATACCAAAAACAGATGAAAAATGCACAAAGTTTGCATAATTGGCAGTTTCAGTCCCCCAACTTTCAAAAGTTGTCAAATCTAGTCCCTGGTCATTCTAAAAAACTTGAAAAAAGTCACCAAAGGTCCTTATAAATCAAAAAGTTACATAATTAGTCCTTTGGTGAAAAGTTTCACAAAATGTCAAGTTTAGTCCCTGAACTTTGGAAATTGTCAAAAATGGTCCCTGGGATATGAAAAACTTTGAGAAAAACAAATTTTGTCCTTGCACTAACCTTTTATGATAGGATTGGTCCTTGGTGGAAAGTTTGGTGAAAATTACACAAATGGTCCCTGAAGTTTGAAAGTTTGACGATTTCAGTCCCTGGTGAAAATAAATTGGAAAATTCATGCCAGGACCTTATATTATTCATGATGTGGCATATTACACCCTTGGAAATAAATTGGAAGCATGCCAAGACCACACCTCAAACTTTCATCAAATTACAAAATAGGTCCTTGTGAATTATAAACCTAACTGGATCCAAAATAATAATATTACTCCCTATTATCCTAGTCCAATCCATGCCATAACAAACCCAACATCCTAATCTTGGGACCAAGTCAATAACAGCCCACCAAAACCCAAAATTATAAACTGGGTCAAACTTTGACATGGTCAATACCAGTCAAACACCCAAACCACCTTCCCCGTTTTCCCTCTCAGCCTCCCCCACACCCTCTCAGCCTCCCTTCTCCACCAATCACAAGCCAAAGCCCCCCAAAATTAATGCCACCACCCCCAATAAATGCCCCTCCCCCAGTTGCACGCTATCAGAACCAAATTGCAAATACGTCTTTCCCCGCCAAAACACGTGGAAGCATTTGAGTGGACCAAAGCTTGAAGAAAGAGGTGGGAAATGATGGCAAGGGTGCTGGGAACCCTAATCCTTTGCTATAAATAGAAGAGAAGCATGAAGAGCAAGGAAGTTAGTTAATTAGTTTTAATATATGTCGCATAATGCAAGTTTAAATTCCTAGTGTAATCTTTAGCTCTTAAGCATTATATTAAGCATCTTTATTGTATTGTAACTCTTTTCAATCAAGTAATTTCAAGTTTCCATAGCTTTTTCAGCTTATGCAATTTTATTTCAAATTTTATATCATCATTAAGCTCAAGTATTGTTATTGTGTAATGTACTGGACTCCTAGGCTCACATAAGCTCCCTTATAGCTTATATAAGCTATTAGTAACAATTAAAATCAGCCTAGTGACAAAAAAACTCAAAAACACCAAATGGTCAACAAAAGTCAACACGACAGGTTTATGGAGTTCATTGCTGGAGCAAGGGGTGAAATGGAAGCCCTTGGTTTAGAATCCCATGGGGGATGCTAGGAAGAGTTTCTTGGTTCTTGGTTCATGTTATTGGCAGGAAAGCAAATCTGTGAGCAATTCTCTTTTTGTTTCAAGTTACATCCATAGTGTTTATTTGCAGCTTAATATTGTTCATTTAGCTTTCTTTTAACCTAATTAGTAGTTCCTGATTCTTAGTTTTAGTTTTAATCTTAATTTCATTAGCTTCTTTAGTTAACTGTCTCATAACCTAGTGTTTGGTTTAAGTATGTTCTGAGTAACACAGTGTTGATTATTGCTGTTTCTTGTTCAAATATCATCATTCAGTATCAAACTAGCTTAGAACAACACTTAGACACAGGTTTGGTTCAATAAAAAGTCAAATCATTAGAAACAGTTCATTCACACCTTCTTTGATTGGTTAAAGAGTGGTCAACACCCCATTTCCAATCATCTTTGAAAGGTTTAGGTGAATTTGGGCTCAAAGTATCTTAAAACATCATAATCAATCAATTAGACAGGATTAAAGTTCATTTTAGTCAACATAGGTTCAATAGAGAAAAGGTCAAATTTCATCTTCTCAGATTTTTGCTAAAACTCCAAGAATTTTCATGATTTATAGGATGAGAGTTAAGGGCTGAAAATTGTTGTAGCTATAATCTACCATCTGATCTTTAGGTTCCTAAATTTGTTTCATTTTTGTGAAATTTGTGTGGAACCCACAGACCCCCAAAGTGAGTTGCAGGGCAAGACTTTGCCCTGTGCACAGCAGACCTCCACCACACCACCAACTTTGGTGGTGGTTGTAGACCACCCTAGTGGGCCCTAGTGGTTCCATTTGACTTTTTCCAACCCCCCTCCTACCAGGGAGTGTGGATTGACCATCTGTTTGACCTTAAAGTCAGTGGACCCCACCTGGTTAGCCCCATCAAGTTTGTCCCCAAACCTGTGTTCAGATTGTTATTGCAAAGTGCTTATTTCATTGCATTCAGCTTAATTGTGCTTATTGCTTGCTATTTCTGGCTTATCTGAGTGAGTTTAACTGATTTGAACCTATTTTCACCATTGTGGGACCCACCCATAGTCATTTGTGCTTAATTACCCACACAGACAACATAAGTCAACTGTCTCAAGCAAAGGGGGTGTTACAGCTTATTTATAAGCTATTTTCAAAAGTGGTTTTACAAAAGTTTATTATTTTCAGTAGTAAAGTTAGTGTGTAAAAGAAAATCCAAGAAAAAGTCAATTTAAAATAAGTGATAGTTTCTATTTAATTCAACTTAATTTTAATTTTCATTTTTATATTTTAATTAAGTAGTTAGTATTTTTATATTTTTATTAATTACCTTATATAGTAAAGTAATTTTAATAAAATTTTCAGATTTTTATTTTGTCATTTAGTATTTATTAGATTTAATTTTATTTTTCTTAATTATTAATTAATATTAAGTATTAAATCTCCTATTTAGTTTTTATAAAGTAAAACTTGGTTTTTATAATTTTCCTAGCTCTAATATAGTATAATAGATTTTTAGAAAATATAATTTTGAATTCTACTGTTCATCTTCCATTTTTCTTATTTAATTTGTTTAAATTAGAATTAAAGTAATTAAAAGGTAAATAATTAGTGGATTAATCTTAAAACTTAATTTTTTGAGTTTTTATAATTTTTTAGGATTCCTGTGATGGTTAAGTAATTTTATAAATTTTATCTTAATTTTCTAAGTTAATTTAGCATTAATATTAATTAAAAGTAGTTTAATTAGTTTAATTTAGTTAAATAGTTTTTAATTTATAAAAAAACCCATAAAAAGACAAAAATATTTATTTTTATTTTTTATATTTTCTTCAAGTTCTAATTTAAGTTTAGAAATTATTTTTTCAAATTTTTAGTTTAATTTGTATTAGTTATAATTATTAGTTAATTTAAATTAGATTTTAATTTAGATTTTAAATAGTTTTATTAATTAAATAATATTTAAATAATATTTTAATCACTTTTACAATTTCATTTTCATTTTCTAATTTCTTTTTAATTTTAAGTTTCAAAAAGTGTCAAAAGCACCCCCTGTAGTTTGTTAAATACCAAAATCCCACTTTCTCTGTCTGTTACGTGATCTGAATTGTGAATACGTGCATATATCTGGTATCTGATTTTTGTGAATATTATATCTGTGTACCAATACCAGAATAACAGTAGCAAAATCATTTCCACATTATCTGGGCTACTGTCCTTAGTGCCACTCACTCATAAACGATTTCAAACGACACCATTTCAATCTCGCTGGGACATAACGACCCGGGGACACACTATACTATCCACGGTGAATTGGCTTGATTAGTTTGACTTTTACGGTTGACCATTCACAAGTGGTTGACTAATAAGAGTTGACTAGTTCGGACCCAATCAAAATTTGGCGCCGCTGCCGGGGAGGTTGTTGCGTGTTTTATAAAATCGTTTTAAGTTTAGTGGTTTTCAAAACCCTCCCTGTACAAATTTCACACAAATTTGTAAAAAGTTTTTGTCAAAACATAATCATATCAAAAACGTTCATTAACACTTCTCCTGAAGTGTTGAAAAACATCAAAAAAATTAAAAACAATCAAAAACAAACTGTGAAGTTAAATTACTTCGTGTTCTTTAAGGTTACAACCTGAAACAGTTGGTTTAAGGTAAGTTCTGACATTAAATTGCGAACTGAAGAGGAAACCTATTTACTTCCTCCCGCCAGCCTGCGAGTAATCTTAAAGGGACGATTTCGGTTAACGAATCAGTTCCAAAAATATTTCCCAAGTTTTCTGCACACACACCCATAAGCCTAAAGCAGTTTTTCAAATTAATAAATAACAAACCCATAATAAGTTCCCAAACTTAAGATTAAAACTTGCCTTTATATCCCTGTGAGTGGTGTACCTTTTTCAAAGAAGCCATTCACTTGTGATTTCTGGTTTAAGTTCACTGTGGTTTTGCCTCGAACTTGTGTTGAAAAATTGTTTTTAGTGCATGCGCACTCGGTCTCAAACAAAGAATAAAAAACAGAAAAACGTACCCGAGCTACGTTCTGATACAGAAACCGAAATGGCCGCTGGGCCACCACCACCATTACCACCCCCTGACCCTCCCGTGGGTGTGCCAGCCCCCGATCTCCGAACGATGGAGGAGCTGTGCCAGCCTACCATGCAAGGGCGGGGTGGGCCTATTGCACCACTCACTATTGGGGCTGCGGACTTTGGCCTCAAGCACCACATGATCCAACAAGTCCAGAATTCGTGTCAATTTCACGGATTACCGGGTGACGATGCTAACAAGCATCTTGACAAATATCTTACGGTCACCCAAAGCATGAAACAGCATGGTGTCACCGATGATGCCCTCCGGCTGTACCTCTTCCCCTATTCTCTCACTCATCATGCCACTGCATGGTTTGACCGACTCCCAAAGAATTCTATTCGTACCTTTGATGACATGGTAACCAAGTTTCTAGCAAAATATTTTCCACCTTCCATGGTTACCAAGTTACGAAATGATATCAGCATCTTCCGGCAACGTCCCGATGAGTCTCTTTTTGAGGCTTGGGAACGTCATAAGCTAGCTATTGATAGGTGCCCTAACCACAATATGTTACAAGTTACCATCATAGATACCTTCTATAATGGTCTGACATTGAGGCACCGAGATATTCTCAATGCTGTTGCTGGTGGGACCTTTATGAAAAGGCGTCCCGAGGAGTGCTATGACTTGATTGAGAACATGACTGCCCACCACAACTTTTGGGATTCCTCTGCAGAGAGGGATGCGTCATGTAATTCAGTTACTCCTTCATCATCATCTCCTGAAATAATTGCTCTTACCAAAAAGTTGGATGATATTTCTACGGCTGTGTTGAGAATGAACCAAACGATACAACATCAGGTTCAAAATCAACAAGTGAAAGCCGTGGCCCGAAGTTGTGAGACTTGTGGGGGCCCACATCTGTATTCCGAGTGTCCAGCTACTGCTGACTTTCCTCAAGAGAACGTTTATGCTGCTAACGGTTCCTACAACACGGGGGGTAATTCTTACCAACCGCAAGGGGACCGTAATCTCTTAAGCTATCGTTCCAACAATTTTCTCGGACCTCCCGGTTTTAACCAAAATCAAAACCGTAACACGAATCAGAATTTTAACCAAGGTCAAAACTCAAATTTCCAAAACCCGAACCAAAATCAAGGCCAGTTTAATCAAAACAATTTTCAAAATGGCAATCAAAACCAAGGTTTTCAAGGAAAATTTCAAAGAAACCAGAATCAAGGGAATTACAATCAGGGTAATTTCAATCAGAGAAACAATTTTCAGGGTAACAACAATCAAAATCAAGGGAATTTTCAAAACAACCGTGTTCAAAATCCCCCTGTTCAAAATCAAAACGTTGTTCCACCCTCGTCTTCCTCCGATGAAGTGCTAAAACAATTCATGAAAGCACAAGAGGAAACGAATCGGTTATTGATCGGCAAGATCTCTGAACTTCAGAAGTCTTTAAATGATCGACCCTCAGGCCCGGGTACATTACCGAGCAACACGATCGCTAACCCGAGGGGCGATGTCAAAGCGATCACTACTAGAAGTGGGGTATCATACAATGGACCCGCGATTCCCTCTACCTCTTCTTCTCCTCCTAAGGTAGCGGAATGTGAACCTGAGGTTACTACGGACACGGTACTTCCTACTAATAACGGAGGTATCAACAACGTCCACCCTCAAGTTGTCCCGGTCCCGGCTCGTAAGCCGAAAGTTGTATTTGATCCTCCTGTGAGTTCTGATGAAATCCCAAAGAATGATCCTAAGCCTTCAATTCCATATCCTTCACGTGTGAATGATCAAAAGAACCGCGAAAGAGCTAATCATCAGATGGAAAAATTTTATCAAATTTTCCAAGAATTACACTTCGATATTAGCTTCGCGGACGCTCTTCTTCTCATGCCTAAGTTTGCTTCGACAATCAAAAATCTGATAAGCAACAAAGAAAAACTCTGTGAGATGGCAAAAACTTCACTCAATGAACATTGCTCAGCAGTGCTCTTGAAAAAGCTTCCCGAAAAGCTTGGAGATCCCGGGAAATTTCTCATTCCATGTATTTTCCCTGGGATGGTTGAATGCTTCGCCTTGGCCGATCTTGGCGCAAGCATTAACCTGATGCCTTACACAGTCTGGAAAAGACTCTCACTTCCTGCTCTCACTCCGACCTGCATGACACTCGAACTTGCAGACCGTACTATATCCCATCCTCTCGGCATTGCCAAAGATATCTTCGTGAAAGTAGGAAAATTCCATTTTCCGGAAGATTTCGTGATTGTTGATTTTGATGCTGACCAGAGAATTCCTCTCATTCTTGGGAGGGGATTCTTAAGAACAGGTCGTGCTTTAATCGATGTATTCGAAGAAGAAATCACTCTACGTGTTGGTGGCGAAGCCATCACATTCAATCTTGATCAGACTTCAAGATACTCCTCCAACTATGACGCTGAAACGATTAACCGAATTGATATCATCGATGTTGCGTCTGAGGAGTATTCTCAAGAGGTCCTTGGTTTCTCATCCAGTGGCAGTATTTCTACTGACCCTATCATTTCCGACTCTTCCCCTTCCCTCACTCCGTTTGAGGGAAGTGACTTCCTTCTGGAAGAGGTCGAGGCTTTTCTTGCTCAAGATAGCTCAATCCCAAGTGGGGTTGATGAAAACTATCTTGACCCGGAGGGGGACATTCTTCTCCTTGAAAGATTGTTAAATGACGATCCTTCACCCTCTCCGTCTCCACAAATACTTCATAAAGCGGAAGTCAAAAATATTGAAATAACTGAAGACTTCCCCGAGGTTGAGCTCAAGGACTTGCCTCCTCATCTAGAATATGCATTTCTGGAGGGTGATAATAAATTACCCGTCATTATTGCCAAAGACTTAAAAGATGAGGAAAAGGCTGCACTCCTAAAGGTTCTTAAGTCAAACAAGCAAGCAATTGCTTGGAAACTCTCCGACATTAAGGGCATAAGCCCGAACTTTTGTACTCATAAAATCTTAATGGAGGATGACTTTAAACCAGCTGTGCAACATCAGAGAAGGGTAAATCCCAAAATCCACGAAGTTCTTAAACTTCTTGTTGCGGAATTGATTTACCCTATATCTGACAGTCCTTGGGTTATCCCAATTCATTGTGTTCCCAAAAAGGGTGGCATTACCGTTGTCACCAACGAGGATAATGAGTTGATTCCAACTCGTTTGGTCACGGGTTGGCGTGTATGTATTGACTATCGAAAGTTAAATGAAGCCACCCGTAAAGACCATTTTCCTCTCCCTTTTATGGACCAAATGCTCGAAAGACTTGCGGGGAATGAATACTATTGCTTCCTCGATGGCTTCTCGGGTTACTTCCAAATCCCCATTGATCCCCAGGATCAAGAGAAGTCTACCTTCACATGCCCGTATGGAACTTTTGCTTACAGACGTATGCCTTTCGGCTTATGTAATGCACCAGGAACGTTCCAGAGGTGCATGATGTCTATATTTTCCGACATGATCGGGAAAACTATGGAGGTATTCATGGATGATTTTTCAGTCATCGGGGATTCATTCCAGACTTGCCTCTCCCACTTGGAACAGATGCTTAAACGTTGCAAAGAAACGAATCTAAGTCTCAACTGGGAGAAGAGCCACTTTATGGTCAAGGAGGGCATTGTCCTCGGCCATAAAATTTCAAAAGACGGGATTGAGGTTGACAGAGCTAAAATCGATGTCATTGCTAAATTACCTCATCCCACCACCGTAAAAGGTGTTAGGAGCTTTTTGGGTCATGCCGGCTTCTACCGTAGGTTTATCCAAGATTTTTCTAAGATTGCCCGGCCTATGAACCATCTCCTCGAGAAGGATGCTCCTTTCATCTTCTCTCCTGAGTGCATCGAAGCTTTTGAAACATTAAAGAAAAAGCTTACCGAGGCACCGATTCTTGTTGCCCCCGATTGGGACCAACCTTTCGAGCTTATGTGCGATGCTAGTGATTTTGCCATAGGTGCGGTCTTGGGGCAACGAAAAGCAAAATTCTTTCAGCCTATACACTACGCAAGCAAAACTATGACTGAGGCTCAAGGTCATTACACCACCAGTGAAAAAGAACTACTAGCTGTGGTGTATGCCTTTGAGAAATTCCGGTCATATTTAATCTTGACTAAATGCGTAGTGTACACAGATCACTCGGCTTTGAAATACCTATTTGCAAAACAAGATGCAAAGCCGAGGCTTCTCCGTTGGGTTCTCCTCCTTCAGGAATTTGATATCATTATCCGTGATAAAAAAGGAGTCGAGAACCTTGCTGCTGATCATCTCTCACGATTAGAAAACCCTCATCAGGATGTGTCCGAGAAAAAGGAAATAAATGAAACATTTCCTCTCGAGACACTCAATGCGGTTGCTTTTCGTGGTGACTCTACTACCCCATGGTTTGCCGACTTTGCAAATTACCATGCGGGTAACTTCATCGTGAAGGGGTTGACGTCCCAACAGAAGAAAAAATTCTTCAAAGACGTTAAACATTATTTCTGGGACGACCCCTTCCTCTTCAAAATCTGTGCCGATCAAGTCATCAGGCGATGTGTATACGGACAGAAAGCCACTGATATTCTCAAGGCTTGCCATGCTGGACCCACCGGGGGCCACCATAGTCCTAACTACACCGCCAAAAAGGTGTTTGATTCCGGTTTCTATTGGCCCACGATCTATAAGGATGCCCACGAGTTAGTCAAAGCCTGTGATGCTTGTCAGCGTCACGGGAATATTTCACAAAAGAACGAAATGCCACAAAATGCCATTCAAGTTTGTGAAATCTTTGACGTCTGGGGCATTGACTTTATGGGGCCATTCCCATCTTCTCGTGGAAACAAATACATACTCGTGGCTGTTGACTACTTGTCAAAATGGGTTGAGGCTAAGGCCTTACCCACTAACGATGCCCGAGTTGTTGTGAAATTCTTGAAATCCCTCTTTGCTCGTTTTGGAACTCCACGTGCCATCATTAGTGATCGCGGTACTCACTTTTGCAATGATCAATTTGCAAAAGTCATGCTTAAGTACGGTGTTACTCATCGTCTTTCTACCGCGTATCACCCACAAACAAGTGGGCAGGTGGAGGTTTCCAACCGTGGTATTAAAAGGATTCTTGAGAGGACAGTAGGTGAAAACCGTGCTTCCTGGTCGGATAAACTAGATGATGCACTCTGTGCCTTCCGTACAGCTTACAAAACACCCATCGGGTGTACTCCATACAAGCTTGTATACGGGAAGGCGTGTCATTTACCGATCGAGCTCGAGCACA
This sequence comes from Artemisia argyi, assembly GCA_030686995.1. NCBI lineage: Eukaryota > Viridiplantae > Streptophyta > Magnoliopsida > Asterales > Asteraceae > Artemisia > Artemisia argyi. The sequence continues at coordinate 185,822,874 of CM060685.1, read as the reverse complement.
AAGCCTACTGGGCCTTGAAACATGCTAACTACAACCTTCATAAAGCGGGTGATCACCGTAAGGTTCAAATCAATGAATTAAATGAACTTCATGATCAAGCCTACGAGAACTCTTTGATCTACTAAGAAAAGACAAAGAAGATTCACGACTCTAAGATTAAGAACCGCGTTTTCAACGTCGGTGACAGAGTCCTTCTTTTCAACTCAAGATTAAAGATCTTCTCGGGGAAATTAAAAACCCGATGGACTGGACCATTCACTATTGCTAAAGTATATCCATACGGGACTGTTGAGTTATCTCAACCCGAAGGTCCCAACTTCAAAGTGAATGGTCATAGATTGAAACATTATTTTGGAGAGGACATACCACCCATGGTTGTCCCGGATCTCCAAACTTTCCCCATGGACCAATGAATTCGGGGATCGAGTCAAGCTAGTGACTCGGTGAACAAAAATTAGCAACATATACGGGTTTTTACCCGTATTTCTGACTTCTTTCTACTTTCTACCACCCTAGTGTGGGGGAGTGGCCGTCCCCCACCATTTGAAAAATAAATATGTATATAAGTTATAAAAAAAAAAAAAATGTGTGATTGTATGTACAGTTCAATAAAGTGAAAAATAAAAACGATATTTCCACAGTTAGATTTGCATATTAGCTTTTTCTGTTCAGAAATTTGGAATAATAGCCGGGACTTTGAATATTGAGGACAATATTCAATTCTAGTGTGGGGGGGGGGGGGAAATTCTTACGAATTTTATCACAAAAACTTTCTAAGTACCCCCATTTTTAGGCCTAAATTTTTCAAAATTTTTCACTTTATTTAAAAATTTTTGTGGTAATCAGTCCGCCAAAGTCTAAATGACAAAGGGATTGGCTAGTCCAGGAGCAAACGGCTTTTGGTAAAGACATCTCAAACCCGTTGATGGCTGGCAATTTGCCAAAAATTGTATAGTTCCTCAACTCCCCCGTATCCTCATAAGCAAATGAGTTGGCTAGCCCGCAAGATTATGGCTTGTGGTAAAGGCAGTGGAAAATCCATAATTGGTAATCAGCTCACCAAGATGTTGACTTAGTCCATCAAGATGCTGGCTAGTCCAGAAGCAAACGGCTTTTGGTAAAGACAAATCAAATCCATTGACAGCTGGTGGTTTTGTGACAACCGGCAGTTTAGGGCGCTATTTTAAAAACCCGCATTACGATTTAAGTTCGTTTATAATTTTTTTATTTGAAATTTTCATTTCACAACGAACTTGTAGGACCTATTTTATGGATATTTTTAATTAATGACGTTATGGGATTCGTGAATTATGTTCATAATTCATTATTGATTTAATGCTCGGTGATGTATATTTGAATTCTCACTTGTTACTACGTTGACTTTGGCACTAGGATTACCTAACAAAAGTTTTATGATTCGTCTTAACGAGTCCGACTATATTTTAATTATTTACGAGATGGTTTCGAGAGGTATTAAAGTTTAAAATGAGTTCGGGTTCGGGCCACATGTTTTTACATTTACCCACGTTACCCGCTCCACACCATAGTAATATTATTATTACTATTATTATTATTATTATTAATAACTTTTATAAAAAAATATATATATATAATAAAAAGGGTGTGTTTGGTCCGGTTTACCCACACACACACACAAGCCCACTCACAATTTCCATCTCTCTCATCTCATCTTCTCCCCCCATCTTTAACCCTAGCCGCCGCCCTCTTTGGCCGGCCGCCACCGTCACACCGCCACTCCCACACCGAAAATAACACCACCACTTTAACCCTCTCGTCGAGATCTTTCTTTTGAGCTATAACACGCACCCTAACTCCCACGTTAACACCAAATCCGAATCATATAATCACAAGTTCATCACCACTTTCTTGTTATTTTCTTGTGTGCTCTTCGATTTAGTATTGTTTTGGAAGGTAGGTCGAGTTTTGACTCGATTTATGGGTTCAAATCGTGACTAAGGGTCACGAATTGATGAGAATCGATTGGGTTTTCATTTAAAACGTGATATGTTTATGGGTTTTTGATGAAATCACATTTTCAAATGGTTTGGTATCCGGGGTTTAGTTTATTTGTGGGTTCGAACGAACCGTGAGTCGAAGACTCACGGCTAGATGTGGGTACGAGCCACTTGGCTCGTTATATTTATTGTTATTCGACCTTGGAATCCTTGATGGTTCCTGTTTGGTGCTCGATTTGGATGCTTGGGTCCCGTTTGGTGATGTTTGTAGCTCGATGGAGCTTAACCGAGACCCTATAGTCTCGGTGTAATATTATCTTTGGCTCGGTTGAGAGCCTTATGTAACCATTGGTCCGAGTGGTTTGATCCTTGGCTAGCTTGGTTACCGATTTGTTATTGTCATTGTTATTTGAGGTTGCGACCCAAAAGGGTGTTTGGGACTGTTTTGGTTGGCTCGTTTGAGCATTGCCGAGACCAAGGTGGTCCTTGGTCGAGTCCTCCTTTGACTCGTAAATTCAGCCGATACCCAAGTGGGTCACTTGGCTCGGGTTTTGGCTTGGTAAACCGACCCGAACATTAACCTTGTTGATGTTATTTCTTGTATTATTTGTGAGCATAATATTGACATTGTTGTGGTATTATATTTTCGGCCGAATGCTTTGTTGGGTCGAGACCTTTTGGTGGTCTCGACAAGGGAATTATTGTGATATTGTGAAGTTGTTGACGAAAAGAGATATTGGGGACCGATTGTGAGACGGTCGTTAGATTGACGGAGATAGGTTAGTCGGGTGCCGTAGTCGGACCCTCATGTTGTAGCCCGTGGTTGAGATTGTGATTGGACGGAGATTGGGTATTTTATGACTTTTGCTTATATTTGGACTTGGACAATGAGCCGAGAATCATGACTCGGACATATGACCATTTCGTATAACTCAATAACTATTAAAATTGAAACGAGAATAATAAAACTCGTAATAATAATTATTGATAATATGAACGTTTATATGAAAGTATATACGTGAATAACGTATAGATAACTATATAAACGCGTATATTAATAATAATAATAATCACGAGTCGTATTATAAATAATACGATTAGATATATATTAGGCTACGAAAGTGGCGTAATATTATTAAACGTATTACTTTTATAAAAATTGTGTTATAAAACGGGAAACTCCCGACAATTATGAAACGTTTAATAAAATGTCATTTCAGGATATATAACGGATAAACTTATTGAGTTAGGCGAAATTGTTGTCACTCGGGTCCAGGTAAGTTATTATTTGTGACGTTCGTGTTGTCACGGATATATGACGACTAATATAGACGTTTTCTATAATTAAATAACCACTTAACCGTAAGGTTGAGCCGGGTTATTTGGCTATATGAAATGAATATATTAGTGGGCATCGTATCCTACGACGCCCATAGGTTGTAGTATATGTAAAGTGTAATAGATTGCGAGTGTATATATCGGGAAATCTGGCCAATTTGACGATATATATGAGGAATTTATTAAACTATGATATATACTATATAGTAATTATGTGCTATGTGCCTTAGGTTGGGTGTAATCTTGGAACGGTATGTTACATAAATAAATATGAGGATTATCAAATCGACGGATTTGGTAAACTTCGGCGATTTATTTAAATGATATATTGGGCTAATATTAGATCTATAGTTTATTTCATTATTCTATATGTGATCTTTTTGGTTTGTTTTGAGTCGACCCACTACCCGTATGGATACCAAACGCAAATACACCAAACTAATACGAAATGGATTTTCGGAAATAAAACGGATTCTCGTCCGGGTTTGGGAATATTATATATTTTAGGAAATGATTTCTGAAAGAGTTAATATTGTTAGGTCGTGCCAAGTCCGTAGTTGCTGTTCCGTGAGTGATCATACATCTTATTTCTACCTACCTCGTCTTGCTATTTTTTCTGGACTTGAGGTGAGTCATAGCCCCACTTTTTCTTGAACTATGTTTTCAATACTTGGGGTGAGAAACGTGCAAATTATTTTACGTGGACTATTATCGCTTTTATATTCTTTCTAAACTTGCTATGCGTATGGACTAGGATCTATTGTCAGCTTTAGTCACACATGTCGTGTGTACTATTCAAGGTTGGCTTATTTGGTTATTGGTGGATTGTCAGCTTTAGTCACATATAGGTTGTGTGTACTATTCAAGGTTGACTTATTTGGTTATTGATGGATTGTCAGCTTTAGTCACATATATGTTGTGTGTACTATTCAAGGTTGACTTATTTAGATACTATAGTGTGCACCTATAGGTTATTAATATTCCGGAGGTTATCCGAGTTATTATTGGTATTGCGGGGGCTACCCGAATATCTATGTTAGTACGGAAGGGTATCCGTGTGTTTTGTTAGTACGGAAGGGTATCCGTGTGTTTTGTTGGAGCGGAGGGTATCCGCAGGCTTTTAGCGAATCCTTAGTCTAGCTAGCAAGCGTTTTGCGTATATGTCCACTATATTGATAGTTGAATTTAAACCTATGATCTCACCAGCGAAAGCTGACTTTTAGCACGTTTTCTCAGGTAATTAAGTGTTGAGATGCATGCTTGGAATGGAAGGCTCGGCCAAGGCTCACGGTTCATGGATCTATTTTTCTAAACTCTGATAATTAAATTTGGACCTATTGTTATTTATTTTGGGCCTGACTCTGAATGATGTTGGGACAAATGTAAACCTTAAAACCCCGTTTTGGTTGTGTTTTTACTATGTTTACTTTATCTCGTTCTGTATTGTCTTGTGTTGGATACCAATCCCCGTAGCACCCTGAAAGCTTGTTAAGTCTTCCGCTGTATCAAATTTTGGGGGTGTTACAGATTGGTATCAGAGCCAAGGTTATTGAGAACTAGGTAAATAAACGCCTAAACTATAACCGTATTTTTATAGAAAATGATCCTTGACCTCCGCCCGCCAGCCCGCCAAGCCGAAGCATCTTCTATTATTTGAGGTATTATGAGATATTTGAGATGATTGTTAGATTTGAGACTTATTGAGATGATTTGAGGTTTATGGATTTTAGTAATAAGATGGCGTTCTCGAGGATTTATATGGTCTATATGTTTTATAAACATTTTAGTAATGCGGTGTTTGAAATTCTTTTATTGAGATTATATGATGGAACTATTTGATGAGTATATTTGGTATGGTATTATGAGTTGTGATTTAGTTGTTTTGAAACACTTACACCTACCCTACGCCGTTGTCACAAATCATAGCCTCCTTTGCACGTGTCGTTATTAAGAATTGTTATTGTTAGTACGCGTCGCCGACTTTATCGCCTCGTGGTTCGCCTACTCGGAGATGACGAGTGATGGAGTACCCCTTCGACGAGGAGTATGCGGGTGAGCAGAATGATAACCCTCAAGATGAGGAAGAGAATGATGACCCTCAGGATTGGGAAGAGGATGATCCTCAGGAGGAGGATATGCCTGATGATGATGGGTCGCTAGCACATTCAGTTCATTCTGCGAAGCCCGATTCCCCGATACATCCGTTAGAGCCGGTTTCACCTGATCATCCGTTTTTGTTTGATTCACCACCTGGTAGTCCTGTGGCGTCGGATGCGCCTTCTGAGGTTTCTGCTGAGCATGCAGAGTTAGGTGAGACTGGTAGGATGTGGGCTCAGATTACTGCACAGGGCGAGAGGATCTCGCGGATGTCTGACCGACTTGAGATGACTATTGCTGAGTTTATTGCTGAGTTGTTGTTGAGTTGAGAGTTGATTTAACTACTGTCATGGGCAGGACGATAGCGATTAGGACATGTATGATAGAGATAAATGAGCAGATAGAGAGTCTGCAGAGAGGTTTCCTCACGGCTCGCGAGGGAGATCGCAAGCTGTGGCAGAGGAACGCAGTGTTAGAAAAAGAGGTTGCGGGCCTCTAGAGGGATAGAGATACACATCGTGTTGAGCAGGGATCGTTATTGAGGAATTTGGATGGTTTGGGATCGGAGTTGAGGAGTCTACGCCAGCATCGTGGCTAGATCAATTTGGAATCAGGTTGTTGTGTTGCTACATAAGACAAGGAGTATTTGGTTAGGAGAGCTAGTTATTATAGCTCTTATGTCATGATATTCGGATTGTACGTTCGTCTCGTATGGAACGATTAGTATTTATCATGTCTTTGGTATTTTGGAACGAAGTGTCGATCGCTACTTGTATGGACGATGGTGATCTCATACGATATTCTACGGTTTTTGGCGTACATGGAGAATTGTGTTCCTATCTGCGTGGTTGATATTGTCTTGGAATTATATTAATGGCTGTACGACGAAACCCTGTCAGAGCTACCCGAACTGGTACGGCAGCGACTACCCCTGGTCGCCGAGGACGCCATCCTACTCGAAATGTTGAATTCCTGATAACCTGGACACTATTAACTACAACAACAGGAATCAAAATGTTGATGTTCAGGGAGACAATGATCACGTTCCACTTAACGCACCTACTGTGGATCAAGCTATGATCAATCAACTTGTGGAGCAAAGAGTTGCTGAACTACTAGCTGAGTCAAATCATTCCAACAATTCTGCTGGAACTTTTCCACTTGTTCGTGCTAATGGATGTCAATACAAGGAGTTCAAGATTTGTGGACCCATTGAGTTTGGTGGAACTGAAGGAGTGGTTTACTTAGTCAGATGGATCGAGAAGACTGAGTCAGTGTTCAATGTCAGCGGTTGTGCGGAGAATGCGAAGGTAAAGTTTGCTTCTTTTACTTTCAAGGATGAAGCTTTGACTTGGTGGAACAACTACCGAAATGCGGTTGGGAGTGATGTAGCTTATGCCATGACTTGGGAGCAATTTAAGGCTTTACTGATTCAGACTTATTGTCCAAGGAATGAGGTCAAGAAGCTAGAGATTGAGTTTTGGAACCACAAGGTGAAAGGTACTGATATGGCGACTTACAATCGTCGTTACCAGGAATTAGCCCTGTTGTGCCCAGATATGGTGAAAACTGAGACTCAAAAGATCGAGAGGTATACTGATGGGTTGCCTGTAGCTACGAGAAATGATGTGATTTCTGCTAGGCCTACAAACATCCATGAGGCAATCACAATTGCTCAACAACTTATGGATTCGTTGGAATTAGAAGAAGCTGATAAGGAGAAGAATGGAAAGAGAAAGAGGGACCGTCACTCTAAGAGTAATGATCACCGAAGCAAAAGACAAGCTAAGGCTTATGCTATTGGGAATGGAGATAAGAAGAATCAGAACGGTGATGCACCCAAGTGTGATCGTTGCCATCAACATCATACTGGATGGTGTAGTGTGAAATGCCAGAATTGCTCAAAGAAAGGACACACAGCTAGGGATTGTAGAGCCCGACCTCTTGCTATGGTTCAAGCTGCTCCTGAGATGAGAAATAAGGCAGATGTTACTTGTTATGGGTGTGGAAAGAAGGGACACTATAGGAATGAGTGTAGAGAATCGCAGAACCGTGGAAATCAAGGCTCGGGTGGTAATGGGTACAATTATGGAAATCGTGGAACTGGAAGAAATCGTGGACAACAAGATAATGGGGACCAACGTGTGGAAGCTGGAGCTGCTCAGGGAAGAGTGTATGCACTCGGGAACGAGAGAGGAGAAGATCCGAACGTCGTTACCGGTACGTTCCTTCTCAATAATCGTTATGCTTCCATACTATTTGATACTGGTGCCGATAGAAGTTTTGTGTCCACTACGTTTGCACCCTTACTAGAAAAACCCCCGATGGCCTTAGGAATTGGATATGATATTGAGTTAGCAAATGGAAACATAGAAAGGATTAATACCATCATTCGCGGTTGTACGTTAAATTTCTTGAACCACCCTTTCAACATAGATCTTCTACCCGTCATGTTAGGAAGTTTTGACGTCATCATTGGTATGGATTGGTTGTCGAAGTATCGTGCTCACATACTTTGCGACGAGAAGATCGTGCGTGTACCATACGGAAAGGAAGTCCTGAATATATTAGGAGACCGAAAGGATTCTAGGAGCCCATCCCGATTAGCAGTGATTTCGCGCACTAAGTTGCCGAAGCTAATGGAGAAGGGATGTTACCTTTTCTTAGCCCAAATTTCTGAGAAGGAAGAGACGGAGACAAAGGAAAGGTGCATTGGAGATGTGCCTATAGTTCGTGATTATCCTGATGTGTTTCCTGATGATTTGCCGGGAATCCCGCCGACTAGACAAGTGGAGTTTCAGATTGAGTTAATACCTGGTGCTGCACCTGTAGCACGAGCACCTTATCGTCTTGCACCTACCGAACTAGAAGAATTGTCGAAACAATTGGCGGAGTTAGCCGAAAATGGATTCATAAGACCAAGTTCTTCACCTTGGGGAGCCCCAGTCTTATTTGTGAAGAAGAAGGATGGATCGTTTCGTATGTGTATTGATTATAGAGAGTTGAATAAGTTAACGGTGAAGAATCGATACCCGTTACCTAGGATCGATGACTTGTTCGATCAACTTCAAGGATCGAGTGTGTATTCGAAGATCGATTTGAAATCGGGATATCATCAACTTCGAGTTCGTGAGGAAGATATTCCGAAAACGGCTTTCAGAACCCGTTACGGGCATTACGAGTTTCAGGTGATGCCGTTTGGATTGACTAACGCACCAGCAATATTCATGGATCTCATGAATCGTGTGTGTAAGCCTTACCTAAATAAGTTTGTGATTGTATTCATCGATGACATTCTGATTTATTCAAAGAGTGAAAAAGAGCATGAGGAGCATTTAAGACTCATTTTAGAATTGCTCAGGAAGGAGAAACTCTATGCCAAGTTTTCGAAATGCGAATTTTGGATTCCGACAGTACAATTTTTGGGTCATGTGATTGACAGACAAGGAGTCCATGTGGAGCCTGCAAAAATTGAGGCGATAAAAGATTGGGCTGCACCTACAACCCCAACCGAAGTTCGTCAATTTTTGGGTTTAGCTGGTTATTACCGAAGATTCATCGAGGGATTTTCGAAGATAGCTAAACCATTGACCAAATTGACTCAAAAGAGTGTTACGTATGAATGGGGAGATAAAGAAGAGGAAGCGTTTCAATTGCTTAAGAAAATGTTGTGTAGTGCTCCTATCTTAGTGTTACCAGAAGGTAACGAGGATTTCGTCGTCTATTGTGACGCCTCACATAAAGGTTTAGGAGTTGTGTTAATGCAACGAGAGAAAGTGATAGCTTATGCTTCCCGACAGCTCAAAAAGCATGAGAAAAACTACACTACCCATGATTTGGAGCTCGGTGCTGTGGTTTTTGCTTTAAGAATATGGAGACATTACTTGTACGGAACCAAGTGTGTTGTATTTACTGACCACAAGAGTCTACAACACATCTTGAATCAAAAAGAGCTCAACATGAGACAACGACGTTGGATTGAGCTGCTAAGCGATTATGATTGTGAAATTCGCTACCACCCTGGTAAAGCAAACGTTGTTGCTGATGCTCTTAGTCGAAAGGAAAGAGTACCACCGTTACGAGTTAGGTCATTGGGGACGACTATCGTGTCGCCATTATCGTCTCAAATACTCGAAGCTCAAACGGAAGCGTTGAAAGCAGAAAATAGATCTGCCGAGAATGTATTTGGGATGGCTGATAATGAGAAAGGATTTGTTAAGCGTTCTGATGGATTATTATGTTTTGGAGATCGGATTTGGGTACCTTTATATGGAGAAATTCGGGAATTGATTATGCATGAGTCGCATAAGTCAAGGTACTCCATTCATCCTGGTTCCGATAAAATGTACCAGGATCTTAAGAAGTTCTATTGGTGGCCAAATATGAAGGCAGGTATAGCATCGTACGTTAGTAAGTGCCTGACATGTGCTAAGGTAAAAGCTGAACACCAGAGACCGTCAGGATTACTAACGCAACCAGAACTTCCAGTCTGGAAATGGGAGCGGATTACTATGGACTTCATTACCAAATTACCGAGGACAGCTAGTGGTTGTGACGCTATCTGGGTAATTGTGGATCGTCTGACAAAGTCTGCTCATTTCTTAGCTATTAGTGAAGATGATAGTGTGGATAAGCTTGCGAGGTTATATGTGAAAGAAATTATTTCGCGTCTTGGAGTACCAATATCTATTATTTCGGATAGTGATAGTCGTTTTACGTCAGCCTTGTGGCGATCACTTCAAACGGCTTTGGGGACGAGGCTTGATATGAGTACTGCATATCATCCCTAAACCGATGGTCAAAGTGAGAGGACCATTCAGACGTTAGAGGATATGCTTCGTGCATGCATCATAGACTTTGGTAAAGGCTGGGAGAAGTATTTACCCCTTGCGGAATTCTCCTATAATAATAGCTACCACACAAGTCTTAAGGCTGCACCATTCGAAGCTTTATATGGCAGAAAGTGTCGTTCGCTTATTGGTTGGGCGGAAGTTGGAGATAGACAACTTACAGGCCCTGAGCTTATTTTAGAAACTACAGAGAAAGTGACTCAGATTCGTGATCGGTTGCAAGCCGCCAAAGATAGGCAGAAGAGCTACGCCGATCAGAGACGTAAACCTTTAGAGTTCCAGGTTGGAGACAAGGTAATGCTGAAAGTCTCGCCTTGGAAAGGTGTAATACGTTTCGGAAAACGTGGTAAACTCAACCCACGCTACATTGGACCATTCTTGATCTTAGAAAGGATTGGGCCCGTGGCTTATAGGTTGGAATTACCATCCGAACTGAGCAAAGTTCACGACGTGTTTCACGTGAGTAATTTGAAGAAATGTCTTTCTGATGAAATGCCCGTCATTCCAATGAGGGATATTCGTGTTGATGAGAAACTGAATTTCGTGGAGGAACCGATTGAGATTTTAGATCGTGAAGTTAAACGACTCAAGAGAAGTCGCATTCCGCTCGTCAAGGTTCGTTGGAATTCCCGACATGGACCAGAATTTACGTGGGAACGTGAGGACGAGTTCAGGAAGAGATATCCGAAGCTTTCACTTCGTAGATGAATTTTTCCGAGTGAAACCCGGGACGGGTTTCCTTCTGAGACTGGGAGGATGTGACAACCGGCAGTTTAGGGCGCTATTTTAAAAACCCGCATTACGATTTAAGTTCGTTTATAATTTTTTTTTTGAAATTTTCATTTCACAACGAACTTGTAAGACCTATTTTATGGATATTTTTAATTAATGACGTTATGGGATTCGTGAATTATGTTCATAATTCATTATTGATTTAATGCTCGGTGATGTATATTTGAATTCTCACTTGTTACTACGTTGACTTTGGCACTAGGATTACCTAACAAAAGTTTTATGATTCGTCTTAACGAGTCCGACTATATTTTAATTATTTACGAGATGGTTTCGAGAGGTATTAAAGTTTAAAATGAGTTCGGTTTCGGGCCACATGTTTTTACATTTACCCACGTTACCCGCTCCACACCATAGTAATATTATTATTACTATTATTATTATTATTATTATTATTATTATTATTATTATTATTATTATTATTAACTTTTATAAAAAATATATATATATATAATAAAAAGGGTGTGTTTGGTCCGGTTTACCCACACACACACACAAGCCCACTCACAATTTCCATCTCTCTCATCTCATCTTCTCCCCCCATCTTTAACCCTAGCCGCCGCCCTCTTTGGCCGGCCGCCACCGTCACACCGCCACTCCCACACCGAAAATAACACCACCACTTTAACCCTCTCGTCGAGATCTTTCTTTTGAGCTATAACACGCGCCCTAACTCCCACGTTAACACCAAATCCGAATCATATAATCACAAGTTCATCACCACTTTCTTGTTATTTTCTTGTGTGCTCTTCGATTTAGTATTGTTTTGGAAGGTAGGTCGAGTTTTGACTCGATTTATGGGTTCAAATCGTGACTAAGGGTCACGAATTGATGAGAATCGATTGGGTTTTCATTTAAAACGTGATATGTTTATGGGTTTTTGATGAAATCGCATTTTCAAATGGTTTGGTATCCGGGGTTTAGTTTATTTGTGGGTTCGAACGAACCGTGAGTCGAAGACTCACGGCTAGATGTGGGTACGAGCCACTTGGCTCGTTATATTTCTTGTTATTCGACCTTGGAATCCTTGATGGTTCATGTTTGGTACTCGATTTGGATGCTTGGGTCCCGTTTGGTGATGTTTGTAGCTCGATGGAGCTTAACCGAGACCCTATAGTCTCGGTGTAATATTATCTTTGGCTCGGTTGAGAGCCTTATGTAACCATTGGTCTGAGTGGTTTGATCCTTGGCTAGCTTGGTTACCGATTTGTTATTGTCATTGTTATTTGAGGTTGCGACCCAAAAGGGTGTTTGGGACTGTTTTGGTTGGCTCGTTTGAGCATTGCCGAGACCAAGGTGGTCCTTGGTCGAGTCCTCCTTTGACTCGTAATTTCAGCCGAGACCCAAGTGGGTCACTTGGCTCGGGTTTTGGCTTGGTAAACCGACCTGAACATTAACCTTGTTGATGTTATTTCTTGTATTATTTGTGAGCATAATATTGACATTGTTGTGGTATTATATTTTCGGCCGAATGCTTTGTTGGGTCGAGACCTTTTGGTGGTCTCGACAAGGGAATTATTGTGATATTGTGAAGTTGTTGACGAAAAGAGATATTGGGGACCGATTGTGAGACGGTCGTTAGATTGACGGAGATAGGTTAGTCGGGTGCCGTAGTCGGACCCTCATGTTGTAGCCCGTGGTTGAGATTGTGATTGGACGGAGATTGGGTATTTTATGACTTTTGCTTATATTTGGACTTGGACAATGAGCCGAGAGTCATGACTCGGACATATGACCATTTCGTATAACTCAATAACTATTAAAATTGAAACGAGAATAATAAAACTCGTAATAATAATTATTGATAATATGAACGTTTATATGAAAGTATATACGTGAATAACGTATATATAACTATATAAACGCGTATATTAATAATAATAATAATCACGAGTCGTATTATAAATAATACGATTAGATATATATTAGGCTACGAAAGTGGCGTAATATTATTAAACGTATTACTGTTATAAAAATTGTGTTATAAAACGGGAAACTCCCGACAATTATGAAACGTTTAATAAAATGTCATTTCAGGATATATAACGGATAAACTTATTGAGTTAGGTGAAATTGTTGTCACTCGGGTCCAGGTAAGTTATTATTTGTGACGTTCGTGTTGTCACGGATATATGACGACTTATATAGACGTTTTCTATAATTAAATAACCACTTAACCGTAAGGTTGAGCCGGGTTATTTGGCTATATGAAATGAATATATTAGTGGGCATCGTATCCTACGACGCCCATAGGTTGTAGTATATGTAAAGTGTAATAGATTGCGAGTGTATATATCGGGAAATCTGGCCAATTTGACGATATATATGAGGAATTTATTAAACTATGATATATACTATATAGTAATTATGTGCTATGTGCCTTAGGTTGGGTGTAATCTTGGAACGGTATGTTACGTAAATAAATATGAGGATTATCAAATCGACGGATTTGGTAAACTTCGGCGATTTATTTAAATGATATATTGGGCTAATATTAGATCTATAGTTTATTTCATTATTCTATATGTGATCTTTTTGGTTTGTTTTGAGTCGACCCACTACCCGTATGGATACCAAACGCAAATACACCAAACTAATACGAAATGGATTTTCGGAAATAAAACGGATTCTCGTCCGGGTTTGGGAATATTATATATTTAAGGAAATGATTTCTGAAAGAGTTATATTGTTAGGTCGTGCCAAGTCCATAGTTGCTGTTCCAGGAGTGATCATACATCTTATTTCTACCTACCTCGTCTTGCTATTTTTTCTGGACTTGAGGTGAGTCATAGCCCCACTTTTTCTTGAACTATGTTTTCAATACTTGGGGTGAGAAACGTGCAAATTATTTTACGTGGACTATTATCGCTTTTATATTCTTTCTAAACTTGCTATGCGTATGGACTAGGATCTATTGTCAGCTTTAGTCACACATGTCGTGTGTACTATTCAAGGTTGGCTTATTTGGTTATTGGTGGATTGTCAGCTTTAGTCACATATAGGTTGTGTGTACTATTCAAGGTTGACTTATTTGGTTATTGATGGATTGTCAGCTTTAGTCACATATATGTTGTGTGTACTATTCAAGGTTGACTTATTTAGATACTATAGTGTGCACCTATAGGTTATTAATATTTCGGAGGTTATCCGAGTTATTATTGGTATTGCGGGGGCTACCCGAATATCTATGTTAGTACGGAAGGGTATCCGTGTGTTTTGTTAGTACGGAAGGGTATCCGTGTGTTTTGTTGGAGCGGAGGGTATCCGCAGGCTTTTAGCGAATCCTTAGTCTAGCTAGCAAGCGTTTTGCGTATATGTCCACTATATTGTTAGTTGAATTTAAACCTATGATCTCACCAGCGAAAGCTGACTTTTAGCACGTTTTCTCAGGTAATTAAGTGTTGAGATGCATGCTTGGAATGGAAGGCTCGGCCAAGGCTCACGGTTCATGGATCTATTTTTCTAAACTCTGATAATTAAATTTGGACCTATTGTTATTTATTTTGGGCCTGACTCTGAATGATGTTGGGACAAATGTAAACCTTAAAACCCCGTTTTGGTTGTGTTTTTACTATGTTTACTTTATCTCGTTCTGTATTGTCTTGTGTTGGATACCAATCCCCGTAGCACCCTGAAAGCTTGTTAAGTCTTCCGCTGTATCAAATTTTGGGGGTGTTACAGGTTTGCTCAAAATCACACGGTTATCAGGTGTGCCACAGTTCTTACACCTGGCTACTCCAGAAGTGATGGCTTTTGGTAAAGAGATTCTCAAATCCATCAGGTTTTTCTCAAAAGATTGCTAGGGACTAGCAATGTTTTAGTGTGGGGGATTGATGAGTGTGTAAATACTCATCATTTTATACCATTCTGAACTGCCAAAACATCTCAAAACACTCAATAATGAATCAAAATAGTGAAAATATCCCAGGAAAGTGTTTTACATGTTTCAAATGCAAAAATACCAAAAACAGATGAAAAACGCACAAAGTTTGCATAATTGGCAGTTTCAGTCCCCCAACTTTCAAAAGTTGTCAAATCTAGTCCCTGGTCATTCTAAAAAACTTGAAAAAAGTCACCAAAGGTCCTTATAAATCAAAAAGTTACATAATTAGTCCTTTGGTGAAAAGTTTCACAAAATGTCAAGTTTAGTCCCTGAACTTTGGAAATTGTCAAAAATGGTCCCTGGGATATGAAAAACTTTGAGAAAAACAAATTTTGTCCTTGCACTAACCTTTTATGACAGGATTGGTCCTTGGTGGGAAGTTTGGTGAAAATTACACAAATGGTCCCTGAGGTTTGAAAGTTTGACGGTTTCAGTCCCTGGTGAAAATAAATTGGAAAATTCATTCCTTGTGAATCATAAACCTAACCGGATCCAAAATAATAATATTACTCCCTATTATCCTAGTCCAATCCATGCCATAACAAACCCAACATCCTAATCTTGGGCCCAAGTCAATAACAGCCCACCAAAACCCAAAATTATAAACCGGGTCAAACTTTGACATGGTCAATACCAGCCAAACACCCAAACCACCTTCCCCGTTTTCCCTCTCAGCCTCCCCCACACCCTCTCAGCCTCCCTTCTCCACCAATCACAAGCCAAAGCCCCCCACAATTAATGCCACCACCCCCTACACCTACCTAAGCCACCCATAATAAATGCCCCTCCCCCAGTTGCACGCTATCAGAACCAAATTGCAAATACGTCTTTTCCCGCCAAAACACGTGGAAGCATTTGAGTGGACCAAAGCTTGAAGAAAGAGGTGGGAAATGATGGCAAGGGTGCTGGGAACCCTAATCCTTTGCTATAAATAGAAGAGAAGCATGAAGAGCAAGGAAGTTAGTTAATTAGTTTTAATATATGTCGCATAATGCAAGTTTAAATTCCTAGTGTAATCTTTAGCTCTTAAGCAGTATATTAAGCATCTTTATTGTATTGTAACTCTTTTCAATCAAGTAATTTCAAGTTTCCATAGCTTTTTCAGCTTATGCAATTTTATTTCAAATTTTATATCATCATTAAGCTCAAGTATTGTTATTGTGTAATGTACTGGACTCCTAGGCTCACATAAGCTCCCTTATAGCTTATATAAGCTATTAGTAACAATTAAAATCAGCCTAGTGACAAAAAAAACTCAAAAACACCAAATGGTCAACAAAAGTCAACACGACAGGTTTATGGAGTTCATTGCTGGAGCAAGGGGTGAAATGGAAGCCCTTGGTTTAGAATCCCATGGGGGATGCTAGGAAGAGTTTCTTGGTTCTTGGTTCATGTTATTGGCAGGAAAGCAAATCTGTGAGCAATTCTCTTTTTGTTTCAAGTTACATCCATAGTGTTTATTTGCAGCTTAATATTGTTCATTTAGCTTTCTTTTAACCTAATTAGTAGTTCCTGATTCTTAGTTTTAGTTTTAATCTTAATTTCATTAGCTTCTTTAGTTAACTGTCTCATAACCTAGTGTTTAGTTTAAGTATGTTCTGAGTAACACAGTGTTGATTGTTGCTGTTTCTTGTTCAAATATCATCATTCAGTATCAAACTAGCTTAGAACAACACTTAGACACAGGTTTGGTTCAATAAAAAGTCAAATCATTAGAAACAGTTCATTCACACCTTCTTTGATTGGTTAAAGAGTGGTCAACACCCCATTTCCAATCATCTTTGAAAGGTTTAGGTGAATTTGGGCTCAAAGTATCTTAAAGCATCATAATCAATCAATTAGACAGGATTAAAGTTCATTTTAGTCAACTTAGGTTCAATAGAGAAAAAGTCAAATTTCATCTTCTCAGATTTTTGCTAAAACTCCAAGAATTTTCATGATTTATGGGATGAGAGTTAAGGGCTGAAAATTGTTGTAGCTATAATCTACCATCTGATCTTTAGGTTCCTAAATTTGTTTCATTTTTGTAAAATTTTGTGTGGACCCCACAGACCCCCAAAGTGAGTTGCAGGGCAAGACTTTGCCCTGTGCACAGCAGACCTCCACCACACCACCAACTTTGGTGGTGGTTGTAGACCACCCTAGTGGGCCCTAGTGGTTCCATTTGACTTTTTCCAACCCCCCTCCTACCAGGGAGTGTGGATTGACCATCTGTTTGACCTTAAACTCAGTGGACCCCACCTGGTTAGCCCCATCAAGTTTGTCCCCAAACCTGTGTTCAGATTGTTATTGCAAAGTGCTTATTTCATTGCATTCAGCTTAATTGTGCTTATTGCTTGCTATTTCTGGCTTATCTGAGTGAGTTTAACTGATTTGAACCTATTTTCACCATTGTGGGACCCACCCATAGTCATTTGTGCTTAATTACCCACACAGTCAACATAAGCCAACTGTCTCAAGCAAAGGGGGTGTTACAGCTTATTTATAAGCTATTTTCAAAAGTGGTTTTACAAAAGTTCATTATTTTCAGTAGTAAAGTTAGTGTGTAAAAGAAAATCCAAGAAAAAATCAATTTAAAATAAGTGATAGTTTCTATTTAATTCAACTTAATTTTAATTTTCATTTTTATATTTTAATTAAGTAGTTAGTATTTTTATATTTTTATTAATTACCTTATATAGTAAAGTAATTTTAATAAATTTTTCAGATTTTTATTTTGTCATTTAGTATTTATTAGATTTAATTTTAGTTTTCTTAATTATTAATTAATATTAAGTATTAAATCTCCTATTTAGTTTTTATAAAGTAAAACTTAGTTTTTTATAATTTTCCTAGCTCTAATATAGTATAATAGATTTTTAGAAAATATAATTTTGAATTCTACTGTTCATCTTCCATTTTTCTTATTTAATTTGTTTAAATTAGAATTAAAGTAATTAAAAGGTAAATAATTAGTGGATTAATCTTAAAACTTAATTTTTAGAGTTTTTATAATTTTGTAGGATTCCTGTGATGGTTAAGTAATTTTATAAATTTTATCTTAATTTTCTAAGTTAATTTAGCATTAATATTAATTAAAAGTAGTTTAATTAGTTTAATTTAGTTAAATAGTTTTTAATTTATAAAAAAACCCATAAAAAGACAAAAATATTTATTTTTATTTTTTATACTTTCTTCAAGTTCTAATTTAAGTTTAGAAATTATTTTTGAAAATGTTTAGTTTAATTTGTATTAGTTATAATTATTAGTTAATTTAAATTAGATTTTAATTTAGATTTTAAATAGTTTTATTAATTAAATAATATTTTAATCACTTTTACAATTTCATTTTCATTTTCTAATTTCTTTTTAATTTTAAGTTTCAAAAAGTGTCAAAAGCACCCCCTGTAGTTTGTTAAATACCAAAATCCCACTTTCTCTGTCTGTTACGTGATCTGAATTGTGAATACGTGCATATATCTGGTATCTGATTTTTGTGAATATTATATTTGTGTACCAATACCAAGATAACAGTAGC
Organism: Artemisia argyi; assembly: GCA_030686995.1. Taxonomy (NCBI): domain Eukaryota; kingdom Viridiplantae; phylum Streptophyta; class Magnoliopsida; order Asterales; family Asteraceae; genus Artemisia; species Artemisia argyi. The sequence continues at coordinate 185,804,421 of CM060685.1, read as the reverse complement.
AAAATCATTTCCACATCATCTGGGCTACTGTCCTCAGTGCCACTCACTCATAAACGATTTCAAACGACACCATTTCAATCTCGCTGGGACATAACGACCCGGGGACACACTATACTATCCACGGAGAATTGGCTTGATTAGTTTGACTTTTATGGTTGACCATTCACAAGTGGTTGACTAATAAGAGTTGACTAGTTCGGACCCAATCACGTATATCATGTGGTCGTTCAACAAGTTCCCAACTATCATGTAACTAGTATTGAAGAATTTCGTCCTGCATTGCTTCTATCCATGGGTTTTCTGCCATTGCTTCCTGAATGTTCTTTGGTTCTTTGAGACTGATTGAGCAAATGTAAATGCACAATTCGAGATCGGTGGCAAGTTGTCTCCTCGTCTGAACTGGCTTTGAAGGTTCACCAATAACATGTTCTATTGGGTGGTCTTTTGTCCATTGAAACGTAGAAGGGTACCTTGGGTTTAACGAATGTGTGTTAGATGGTTCTTGTAACCTTGAAGAAGATTCAGCAGAGTCTGTTACAAACGGGTTTTCAAATATTTCTTCTTCTTCTAACTCAACAGCATTTGAATTATTTGTTGGTTCTTCTTGAAAATTTGTGTTTTGGTTTTGCTCATCAACACTTGGTAGAACAATTTCAATAACTGGAGTTGCTGGAGTGGATGTTGATGATGCTGAGGGAGTTGGTGCTTCAGCTTCGATTGTAGTAGATGCATCTTGTGATGGTGGTGGTTGATGGTTTTGAGCGGGTGCAGCAGAATGTTGTTGAGATGCATTTGTCGAAGTTCCACCATAATATTCATCAAACATTAACTCGAAGAAATTTTCCAGTTCTTGTTCTGAAGGTTTATCTGTGTTTGTTGACTGAGCTCCTTGAGGCACGAGTCCTGAACTGATGTGTCCAGAAGTCTGGTGGTTTGGTGCGGGTCCTAATCTGGTTTGATTAGAAGCCATCGGATTAAGCGCGGGTTCTAGAGCGAGTCTCTCAGAAGCCATTTGTGAAATCTCGTCAAACTTCACATTCATCGTCTCCATTATCCTTTTTGTTCGTCTATTATACACCCTGAATGCCCTCGAGTTTTCTGAATATCCAATAAAGATTCCAATATCACCCTTAGCTTTTAACTTTCCTAGATCTTCTCTGTCATTCGTCGGATAGCACAAAGCGCCAAACACGTGAAGGTAAGAGATATCTGGTTTCCGGTTGTTCACTAGCTCATATGGGGTTGTTCATTTAGGGTATTATGTTCTCGAAAACTACATGTGTTCTCGAAAACAAGTACATATCGAGAACTTCTTATACAAGAAATTCCGACCAGATTCCGGTGACCCATTTTGCAGATTCCGGTGAGTTTTCCGACCACTTTTTGACCACTTTTCATGGATGGTACAAAAACTAGTCACAAGAGTGATATATTAGTGCATACAAAGCTGTTTGGACCAAAACTGATATAAAGCAGTTGTAAATCTGGGTAACTCGAGACTCTTTATGTTTTTGACCACATGGATACAAGAAATAATGAGATGAAACTGTTGTTGATAGATAAGGAAAAAAATTTCCAGATCCGTAAAAAATATGTAAAAAACAGCTTCAAACACATTAATCGAACCACAAAAAATCATCAAAACAAACACCATAGCTCTGATGCCAATTGTAGGACCGATAATATGTATGATTCATGTGGTTCGGGAGGTCTTGGTTGATCAAACATGATAAAATGATACATGTTTCTAGTGAGAGAAAGTAGAGAGAGGGTGGAGAATAAAAGGAACTTTATGATAGATAAATGAAATAATACAAAACACCTAATGATTTCCTACACCCCTCATGGAGAGTCATGAGGGGTATTTATAGGCTCATTACAACATTACTTTGCCTAGTGTACGATAGTAGTCCCTGTGGGTACTACATGTTACTAATCTAGTCCAATTCACATGTGTGACGCTATCTTTATAAAATAATGAGGCTAACAAATTACATGCTTATATAATACTTCTTAAGAAGAAGAAAAAATGCTTTATTATAACTATACGACCAATGTGACTTTAAATCTCATTCTTAAGTCTTAACCACATAACATGTTCAGTACATAAACAACAAATTAAAATTGATTTTGAGCCATAAATAAACCTTGCAAGCTCATGCCTTGCTAACTGTACATGTTAGAAATACATAAATAAATAAAATTTGTCAACTCTTCAGGGAGAATAGAGTATTAGAACCCTTTTAATAATGTCAATTTGATCATATGAAAGTCAACTCTTGTTCGTACAAATTGTACAATTGATGAAAGCATTATAGATTTATAGGCATCATTTTTATAGTTCATCAAGGGTTGATATCAATGGATGGAACCAAGAGGTTAGATACTATTTTAGATCTGGTTTCTTAATATTAGTATGGTGTTTATGCACGTATGGTTTGTTAACATATGAGTTTTTGTGTGGTTTATTAGTGTTGCAGATGTGGTTACAGTGGATGTACTTGCAGCTAAAGATCTCCTCGACTCTGGTCACCGCTATCTCGATGTCAGGTTAGAGTATGCAAAAAAATAAAATTTGAACAAGTTCGAATTATGTATATATTGCATTTATGTTAAGTTCGCAACGCATGTAGACCAATCATCTTTTCGGATAAATATTATGTTGACCCCCTAAATAACACACAAATTTTTGTTCTAATATTTTTTTGTATAAGTTTTTGCTTTGTACTAAAAATGAGAAACATTGACAGGACAAATGAAGAATTCAACAAGAGCCACGCAGATAATGCTCTGAATGTCCCTTACATGTTCATTACACAAGAAGGTGCTAATTACATCAACACATTTTTCATTTATTAATTTTAAGTCTATATGATCGAATTAGCAGCTTATAGTGATCGATAACATAAAACGTTTTTACTAGATCAGATTGATGTATTTAAGCTAAGAATTACAGACTTTGAACTTTAATAGTCGCACGTAGAAGAATCGAAAATGAGATGTGGTTTCCACATATATTATATCTATCATTGTTTTCCTTTAAGGTTTTCATACTCTGAAAATGTCTATTCTTGCAAATGACAGGAAGGGTAAAAAATCCAGAATTTCTGGCTCAGGTTTCATCTCTTTGCGACAAGGAAGATTTACTTGTTGTGGTAATTTCCTTAAAATTATGAATACCACTCTTTCCTTTCCAAAATGAATGCGCAAAAAGCTTTTGTACGTAGTTGTGTACCCGTATTAATTTACAAAAGAGTTTAGTATGTTTAACCAAACTTATATCACATCCTCTTGTTATATACACAACTTTGATGTCGTCGTCCATGTTGAAGGCTTGTAACAGTGGAGTTTTAATTTCTTTTACTTCTTATATCTGTCATTAAGCGTTTGTATGTTACATTCTTTTCTTTTGTGAAGTTTTAATTTCTTTTACTTCTTATATCTGTCATTAAGCGTTTGTAACATGCTTTTAAATCAGTTTTAATACAACACAATCTTCATTTTAGTAATGAAATTGTATGGGTTATATGAATGTAGGGCTACAAGAATGTAAAGAATATGGCTGGTGGATACTCGGCATGGGTCGACAATGGGTTTGCTGGGGATTCAGCTCCAGCCGAGGAGTTGAAAACTGCTTGCAAGTTTCGTCGCTAATTTCCACTCAGCTTGACCTTATGATACTGCATGCATATACATGTATATCTGTGCGTCATAAACTCATAATTGCTGTTTTTTCTGTAAAAGTGCCAATAAAAACTTGCATGTGTGATGAATATTGGTTTCATTTGTTATTTGCTTGTTAAAAATGTCTTTAGATTTAAAGGCTCAGTTTGAGAGAAATTGACAAAACACTGTAATTTGTTACCACATCAAATTATACAAAGTTTACATTAATAAGAAAATTTGTTTCCGCATGAAATATAACCATCTCTCCGATCCTCACTTGTAGAATCAATATTCCCCGGAACTATAACAAGAGACTATGGAGGTACAACATTTATTTCATTTTTTACGTTACAACAACAAAGGGTCGGTTATTATGAAGTGACGGTTTCTACAACTGAGCCCTCAAATGGAGGTACTTGAAATGCAAAATCGGGTGGAAGAGTCATGAGTGCCTCATCTCCACTTAGTTTTCTGAAGGCCATTCCAAGGGCATATCCCAAGGTTTTTGACACAGAAACAGCCACAGCATTTCCCACCTGACAGTACCTGCAAAAATTCCCAAATTTTATTCGTTTTTATCTAGTCAATATTTATATAAAAAAAATAAAAAATAAAAAAATAACAAAAAAATAAAAAATAAAACACACACACACACACACGCAAATCAACCTCGCTTTAAAATTTGTGATTTATCAATTATCTAAACCATTCACTGGTAGCCGATGTTGCCCAAAATATATTTAGTACAAGGCAATTTGTAATTGGTAATATATATACAGTTTGACCCCAAACATTGACTTTTGGTTAAATGGCTAGATTCTGTATCGAGGACATACGTTATACATATCCGGCAGCATGAAGATCTTATGTGATAAAAGTTGAAACAAAAGTCTTTAACAGATAATAGTTAGTGCAAGTTCCATACCTTTCTTTTATATTGCCACAAAATCTATAATTATCGGGAAAGCCCTGCAATCGTGCATACTCACGTAATGTGAAGACTCTGTCCTGCTCTGGATGTAGGGCAGCCTGTACCATATCATAAGATTAGAAACAAATCGAAGTATTTGTTTCAGGTCTTCATGCCTTTTACAGATAATATAGGGAAGAAAAGTACCGAGTTGTGACAACTTGGGAATGTTACTACAGTTGCCACGTTTTCATCCCACCATACTCTCGCAAATGGCCTGTCAATGTTATTATTCAATAATCAGAATGTTACAAATAAATATAACTAAAAATCTGACCCATTTTAGGGCAGAACCAGCATACTCCTACAAATGACCAATTACAATATGTAACCCTTTTATTGAAAAGACCCTTTATTTCGCAAAATAGATTTTGTGAAACTCGTAATATTCTTAGACCACCCAAAATCACTAAACGCGATTTTCCTCAAACATTCTGCAAAAATTATATAAAATACGTAAAATATGTATTTTCTGACGTTTTTACATGTGTGGTATACTGTTAAGGGTTTTGTGTTATTTAGGTATTCCACATACATTATTTGAGCGATATACAGGGTCAATTAATATATAAACTTACAAAACGGGTACCCCATTTTGTAATAAGTCTCACACCAAAAGGGTCAGAGTTGTAATTTTCCTTGGTTATAGTTAACCTATGAGAATATAGAACCTTCTAGATTTTCCTTTCTCGAAAGTAAATACATAATCTGGTAGCAACGGCTTTCCAGATGGAAGCAGCACTTCCTTTGTTCGATCTCGGTGAACCGTATTATTACTATCCACAATTACTCCAGGGAAATCTCTGAAATTGGCTCCCTGTATGGTTTGGAAAAATTAGTGACTAAAAGAAGGCAAAGAAAATAAACATGATTATGTAACAAGTGATTAACCTTTTTGTGTGGAACATGACACACTCGATGAAAATCATCTTCCGACAATTTGTAAGGTCGATGATCTGTGAGAACCAAGTTTGTCCAGTCTGTAACACCTTTTAGGGCAGAACCAGCAAACTCTGCAAGAAGGTAGATAAACAAAATTGATATACATTGGTTGATGATCAGCCTATAAAGTTGTTCTTTACGTACACAAGTAACTTTCGACATATTTGCGAAAAAACACATTTATAAAATCTGTATGAACTGTTTTAAATCCTAAATATAGAAAGACATCTATACCAGATTTTAAAAGCTAGATATGTCAATAGCATGTCAAATAAATGCTAAGAATTACTTAGCTCAGGCATTATTGTAATTTATGATTTGAATATATGAGACAATACTATAGGACGATTGAGCTTTGATTATTAAGTATTGACATAAGCAATCGTAGAGGTATTAGCATTACCATCTTTTGTTAACCTAATATACTTTTGAAACTCGGTTTCTGGAGGCCGATCATATGCCATCTCTTCACGCTCTTCATGGGTAGTAACCTGTGTTTTATATTTTATAAGATTATAATTTTATTAGATTATGCAAGGTTGAGCAGAAGCAAAAGATGACCAAAGTAGAATCTAGAATAGTACAGCTGGAAGATCAGAAATAGCATCGCGAAGAACAATGGCTTGTTGAAGTTTTCTAGGTTGCCCTTCATCATAAGCAACTGTATGTTGCTGCAATTAAAAAATCTATTATTAGAATATACATAAAAATGAATAACATTGACATATTTGAATAAGAAATATCACATCGAAGTACCTCAAATTCAGCTGGAGGGAAGTATCTGACAATAACTTCATGTGTAGGAAGCGGAAATTGAGGTAGCTTCTGTAAACAAGGATCTCCCATTGTATCAGGTTTGCGATTAGGAATTTAATTAATCAAATGAAAAAAATGGTGATAATAAATACTAGGTTAAAAAATGAGTTTAAAGTCACCTCGCTTGGATGAGCACCCCAAAGAAACACGCGTAACCTAAACTGTGGAAGACCATATGAGCCAGCGGCCATAATCCCTAGTCTCGCTTGGTAATTCATATGAACCAAACGACTTAATGCATATCTTCCAAGAGAAGCTTTGTCAAATCGTAAGATATCAGCCACATTTTCCATCAGCACATACTTGGGTTTTAAAAATTTCACTATGTCAAAGTAGACAACGATTTGCTGATTTCTTTCATCGTTTAATGGATCAACAGTGTTTCTAAATCGATTATACCCACTAATCCCTTGGCATGGAGGACCGCCACAGATAACATCTACGTCACCCTGAAATATAGAAAAATATTTACTATGTATTTATATTAAAAATAAGAAAGGACTGCCAAAATTAATATGACTCACAGGACATGGTAACATCTTAGATTTGTATCCACTTCTAACAAAATCTTGTATGTGATCTTGGCAATGACTGTGACAAGGTAAATATGAGCAACTGAATGCACAAATAGTTGCATTATAAACTTTTAATATCGCAAACAGATTTTAAAAAGAACCTCAATCCTTCAATTGGCTCCCATGTATCTTCACTTGGATCATCATATCCCTTCCATCGCACCTGAGTACATAATTTATGAAGAAAATATGAGCATCTAGCTAGGAGAATAGGAATGGGAGAACACACAAGATCGAGTGTCACTACATACTTTATTTTGCCTCATCTTGTCTTTTCAAAAATCAAAATATAAATTTCTTCTCTAAAGAGCAACAAAGTTGTCAAATAAGCGAGATCTGATGTTCAATGAAACTGCCATGTCTATATTGTGTTTATCTAAGGCAATAAAACATAAAGTTACTAGAACTTTAGCATTTAAACATCAAGTTACATATTTTTTTTGTTTATTCTAACGGTCAGTTGAGTTGTACAATATTTTAACGTTAAATTACATGTATATTTCAGTGTACCTTGAACTTTAAACCATGTTCGCCTGTTTGGCTGGGATCACCATAGCATATATCAACAAGACTTGAAACTTCATACTCTTCAGATTCAGCATCAACATCCGTTAAAGATGACTCATCCGCTACGGATGCTTTGGTACCACCAGAGCTAGTTTCGAGTATTCTATCACGATCACTTAACACATATTTTTTGCATAGTTTTTCCCATTCCTTCAATAATTCCAGAAAATCTTCAGCGGTTGTATGTCGAACCTATAAGAAGAAGAATTAGAATAAGGAAGCATAAAACCAGCAAATAATATATCTATGATGTATCAATAAACCACTCAATGCACTCACTGACTCACCTCTGTTTCTGGGTGATTTAATTTCAAGCTGTCACACGCAGACTTGTGATAGTCAATTGCCCATCTCTGTAGTTACCCAAAAGAAATAGCATTATCAGAACATTGGCCAATAACAAATTTTCAAACAAGAGTTGAGGATGATTACCGTCACAAGTTTAACACCAGAAATTTTGGCACCAAGACAAAGTCCAGTGGACATTCCACCACAACCAGCATAGAGATCTAATAATGCCAGTTCGCTTTTGTACATTTCACATCCAGTTGAGGCTAACGAAGTTGTGGTTATGTCAATATTGTTAGCACCAATGCTACTTGGCATGGTTAAATCACATTTTGTAGCTGCAAATTTCAGTAAGATAGCATTTATAACAGTTGCGTGCAATAAATTAAAGGAAATATTTTCCGTGCCAAAGTCGACACTTTTTGTGGAGTGAATTTATATTAAAGATAAAGGTACATACACCTAGACCTAAACAGCATGCAATTGAGTTTAATTGCATACTAGAGTTAGACAGACAAGTTGAATACTATCTTAGAGCGAAACAGCCATTACCGGTTTAAGGTTCTGCTCATCGAGGATGATGATGGATGGACTGGGTACAGACTACACTTATGGCATGAAGTGTCTGGCCTCAAATTCCAGTCAGCAACTTGGCTGTTGACAGATGTCAACAGAAGCCCATAATGGAGTGCCACGCATTGGCCCCTTCTAACAGCTTTAAATCTCAACAAAGTTTGCTTGGTGTTCTCATTATTGTACTTCGCTTTTACCATGAATTTTATATGCCCTATATATATATATGCAATAAGGATACTCTAAAATATATTGAAAATTGCTGCTATCATATTAGATAGTCATCTTCTTCGGATGTGGTTTTCCCTGTTAAGTTACCCGGGGAGGGCGAGCCTTTTTTTGACTAAACAATGCTAAAACGACAAATTTGACATCCAAATCATATCAATATGGTAAATCTGTCACTCTTCTTTTGAAAGAGCTCTTATTTGCAAGATTTGTGTAGGATAAAATAGAACTGGGGATGAATTCAGGGAAACCTAGAGATTTTACTGGTAGATTTCATTACATTTATGCTTTATAAGAAAATACCAAATAAATTTAGTTAACAAACAACTCAATATATGTGATCTCTCCTTACAGTACATAAAATCATGAAGAAAATGAAAGGCTAAATACCTAATGATCCAAAAACTTATTCTCAATTCTTCTTCAAGAGATTTTTCATGTAAAAACAACATTAAGTACCCGAAACACACCCATGTTGTATTTTAACATAAAATACGTGAAAACCATATTATTTAGTAGCAAATATGCGTACATAAAATGAAAGTGTCAAATTCTCCCTTTTAGTCTTGTTCCATGGCAAATAAAAGCCTTTGAAAAGATCAATGGCATATTTGTATTTTGATATGCTGGATGTCAAAATTGCTCTTTTAATCTGATGTTTCACTAACTTTTGGAGTAAAATTCTGTAGAAGGGCATCATCATACAGGATACTAATGACAAATATGACCATTCAAATCCAAAAAGGCCCGAACTTGAAACTCTTTTGTTGCTGCGTGCATTCATATTTATATCAAGCATATAATTTTCCTTAGCTTGTTAACTTAAATAAGTTTTTAGTACAATTCCTGCAGCCTATAGGCAATTGATAAGGGAACAAATGGCTTATCCGAAAGAGAATTTTATTCTGGATAGTCAAAAAAGTGCTAACATCTTCGTACCCCGGATGTCTTTCTAATGCTAAGAAGATGAATGATAGCAAAAAAAATAATGTGGAAAGCAAATTTCTCTTACCAGTCACCAAGGAGCGGAATGTTGAATATTTTACAGAATATTCCATGTCACAATAATACTCAGATGGCTGAATAGAGGTTGATAGGAAACCTAGCTGCAATGGTTGCAAAAAAAAATTCAAAAAATATAATTACAAAGGAAGATGAAAAAAGAGATTTCATGTGTAACCACAAATTATTGATGTTTAATGGACAAAGGAAGGTGGAAAAAAAATAATAAGATAGCAACATACCGATGGATCCCTTTCTATTATTCTCACTTTGGAAAGTATACAGTCTAATAAGTTGTCATTCATTAAAGTGGAGTAAAATAGACGCTTCTTGTCATGAAAAGCAGCGGCTTGTTTTAAAACCTGGGTAATAGAAAATGGAAGGAAAAACAAAAACAGCAAAAAAAATAGCTGAAATATCAGGTAAACTGACATAACAGAAGATCGAAGTCTTACAAAGGTACAAACAGAATAGGTTGGTGTGATTAATATTAATATAGACGACAGTGCAGCAACTAACCGTATCTTCAGCTCTGAAATACCATCGCACTCTAAAATATTTTTGATCATCAGATGTTTTAAAAAATTCTACAATCCTGCCCACATGTGGCTGCTTTTCCTCACCCTGAAAAAACACATTACTCATAAATTAGGACCTTTTTACCTGGTAAACCCTCCTCTTCAGGGAGGTTGGCGTGGCCACTTCAGGTTTGTTCGCGCCAAGCAGGGTTCGAACTTGAGACCTCTCACATTTTAGTGATGAGCTGTCAACAACTCGGTCACCGCTGGTGGATTAAAGGCTATGCATGATTTAAACCTTGGTTGTAAATACATTCTTGGTCATTTAATCCTATAAACTCATTTCAATTTCCTTCCGAAGTTACAAATTTATTCCAACTATTGCATCGGGGTCGCAAACACTACTCTCAAATGAAATTATGGTTCATGTTGAAGGACAGTAGTAGCAAGGACAAATGATTAACAAAGCATCAAGTTGAAATACACTGAAACCTAAACTTTTGATATTACATGAAGTTGATACCTTTATGTAAACACAATCTCCAAGACTGAAAATGCATCCACCAACATTAGCTTGAAGGTAATGACATTCGACATTTAAATGCACTTCGTCCTCTTCACCAGCACTGCATCATATACCATGCTCAGTTTGACGAAAGAAAATGGGATCGCATAAGTAACACTAGGATAAAGGGCATGAATGTGACAATTAAAGATACAAGACATAATAGTTACACTCACTTCAGTATCCAGCCTTGTCCCTTGCGTCTTTTGGCCTGCAGAATTAAGAATGCTTAGCAACTCAAATTCTGCAAGAGTACAAATATAATAATAATAAATGAAGCAATTTGGCACTACAGACAAGAGATTAGTAACATTGCAATATAGCTAACAAAAGGTGAAGTGAAATTTTCACGTCTTGTGGTTTAGCACATATTAACTTTATTAGTACAATCGCTCACATATTGCAGAAGAATACTTAATTTGCCTTACAAATCAATAATAATACATATACCAGCGTACGTAATACAGCAATACTTAATTTGCCATAGTTCAACTTTTGATTCAAAAAAACAACCATGCCTCTTGAAGCACGGATATTATTGAGCAATATACATCCAGGTTTGAATTTGGGTTTGAATATAAGAAGGGTGTGTTTGGTTAGCAACCTGAGATTGAATTTGGGTTTGAATGTAATCAATTGGTAAATTTTTGTTTTATAATAGAACTTGGGTTTTTCCAGATCTTAGACGTGTATTTGAGTGTGTTAATATGTTTCTGATAATGGTGGGTTTTGATGACAATGGTGGGACATTGAGACTTGAAGAAGAAGAAGAAGAAGAAGAAAAGGGGGTAAAATATGGAAAATAATTATTAAATTACGTGAAAAATAAATTACCACCTCAACAGGTACCTGGTTACCATATTGGTGAAGTCAGAACAAAATTTGAAAGTACATTGGTTTCTACTATGTTAATAAAAAAGTAAGTGTTTCAAGTCAGCAAAATTTTGGAAGTACCTTGTTAAGTTTTATAGCTTTTAGCCTTCTGCTACCAAAAGGCCTATACTGTTTATCTTAAGATGCAATTTTAAGCAGGCAAATATTGGGCAACAATCTTTTTCACAATCAGTCCATAAAGTCTACTATATAGATAATTATTGAGCAGTTTGCAAGTTTCACATCAGATGATGCCAGTGGGCACAAACTCCTACATGACTCAGGCATAGTTGGGTACAGAGGGATGTCAGTAGTCCAATCTTGAGTGATAAACTAGTGACCACTTAATTGTTCAAACTATTGGATGGATACTCGCTACCCACCCTGCTACATACTTGTTATGTTTCATTTTCGCTATGGTTAAAAAGCGATCATATATCAAAACAAATGTGAAACGTCTAAGTGATAGGCAAGTAAGAATATTAAACAAATATATCCCGCAAAAAGGGTATGAAACATCCACCAATAGATATGCATAAATCACAATATCAGTAAACGCGTCAAGATATAGATTATACCTTCAATTCATACCGCCAACCCCACCTTTCCATCGCTTCAGCTTCAGAAACCGCCTCCCCAACAAAACAACATTCTCTTTCCACCTTCCGCTTCTTACTCGATTTCACTTCTCCCCGATACTCTAACTCAAGCACTCTCCCCTCCTCTAAACACATATCATCCAATCCCAACTTTTCACAACTCTCATTACCCCGCTCAACACTACCCGAACCCGACGATAACACTTTAGCCTTCCTTTTCTCCACACTCTTCCTTTCTACCTCACACGTTTCCTTTTTCTTCCTCTTCGGCTGCGGTACCGTCACCGGAGTCGATAGCCTCGGACTCCTCCTCACACTCACATTCACCTTGTTTTCCTCATCCGTACACAACGCCAACGCTTTACATCTCTCATTACCTCTAGACCTCCTATTCTCACTCACCGCCTCAACATTTTCCCTATCGAAACTCGCTACATTGCTACCTACATTTTCCGCCTTCACGGCCGGAGTCGATAACTCATTCGAACTCGATTCGTTAACCCTAACTGACTCACCGTTGACTAAACTCGGTTTCACAACAGTCAACGGAACCGGCAACTCCTTATCCTTATCCTTATCATCATCATCATCATCAGAGTCAAAAAGCGAGTGCAGAGTCAAAGTCAACGCATCTGGTACCGTACCGTTGACTTTCACATCATTCAAATCCATTTTTAGCGGAGCTTAACGTTCTGAGCAGTTACAAAGCAGTTGAAGTCAACGCGTTGACTTTGGAATGAATCAAGTACATTGTTACGGATCTATAAATTAGGGTTTTTGGGTTTTACTGGATTTGTGTGTGTGTGTGTGTTTGTGAGTGAGGAAAGTGGAGTGGAGTGGGTGGGGGTGAGTGAGTTGGTGGAGGTTATGGATGTAATTTAAGTGGGAGTTTGAGGGTGGGTTTGAGATTTGGAGATTTTTGTGCCGTTGGGGTGTTGTATTTCAAATTTAGTATAAAAAAATCTTTGTTCAACTTGTTAGATGCTAAATTTTTGGGTGTTGTATTTCAAATTTAATATAAAAAAATCTTTGTTCAGCTTGTTAGACGCTAAATTTGGATCAAGATTCTCTCAAGTTGATGAACATGATAGGTCATGTTAACCGATCATAACTAAGATAAGGGAAATGATACTTACACGGAGTGAATTGATTGATTGGCAGACAGAAAATTTATGGTAAGTGACATAGATATCCTCTAATACTTTACCAAGTTTTTCTCCTCTTTAACTTTCAAATGTCTTGATTAATTCCGGTATATCCATTATCACTTGCATTTTACCGCTTCCGATTTCCAACACCTATTTCCACCTGAGATCATTTAAAGGAGTTCTGGCAACTCCAACTAAAATCAATTTTAGATGCAACATAAACTTGCAATTTATTTCTTGAACCGGTGATTCTCATACATTCTTATTAACGACATCCATAAACCATTTATGTCCACCGGTGTTATTATTATTATGTATAAAAAAAATTACTAATCATGTTCACTTTTTGGGGTAAAAGTCCGCACAGGCAAAAACTTTAGTCACCACAAAATTCAAATAGATTAAATGAAAAATAAATTGATTCCAAACAACAAAACACTAAAATTTGCTAAATCAAATTGATTACAAGAATGTCATATTTGATGTGCTCGATCGGTTGGTAACTAACACACGTAGCATGATGAGATCAGTTCCACAGTTCGAACAATTATTGAAAACAATGAAGGCGCCAATTGATTAAATCTAAGTCAATAGAAATGAGCGGAGGTGGTGGAAGTCGCAGCCGGCTGTTGAAGGGAAGAGGAGAAAGGCGTATCATGGTTTAGTGCAGTGGGCATGAATAGTGTGGAGAAAGAAACGGGGTAAAGCATGTAGGGGTAGTTTGGTCGGTTGCCAATAATTTTATGTGTACCAATAAAAAACTTCCGCGTACATATCATTTCTCTTAAGATAAATATATAAATGTTTATCTTTTAGTGAAATTCCGAGGCCCACTTATTTATATTGTCTCACAATAAAACTCAACATGATTTATAGTGTTAAGATTTAAATTTTAGTGTTTTAATAAGCAAAACTAGCGCATTACAGTGGCGTGTACCCTGTGATTAAAGTTCAGACGCCAAAAAAATAACAATGAAGAACTGATTAAGCGGAGAAAAAATGATCTCAGTCCGAACCAATCCACTCGTTTTTACCGCTTCCGACTGATCCTCTCCATTTCATTTTAGAACGGCTTTTATTGGCTAACCGAACCGATGGCGACTCCGGATTCCGATTGAACCCGTTGGTCCAGTCCGGTTTTCAAAATCATATGTAACGAAGAGGAATGCTACCTGGTTGATCTTGCCATTAGGATAAAACATAGAGAAAAATATTTTGTATAGCTTTATTATTTGTAGTTCTTAAATTGTAGTTTTTGTATTTAAATAATTTGTATAATATGTTTTATTATTTATATTATTTAATTTTTGGTTTTAAGTATTTTAGTGACATTTAATGCATGAATTATGTTTAAGTTGGTTGTACAATATGTTTCTTAATTTGTATTTTTTATGTAAGAGGTGTTTTAATAACTCCATTAATTGTTTTTATTTACCACCTTAATTGCTTACTTAAAATTGAGAGCGTTGGGAGTGATAACTCAGCCACGGCGTTATGCCCTACATGGCTTGCGTTGCCCTACGTTATCCATACCGTCCTGTGGGGCGTTGGCTTGGCGTTGTGGTTTACGTTAGTATACCAACGTACGTTGGAACGCATGGCTTGAAAAAAAATCACTTTTAGCCCAAACGGCTATATTTTCAAATTTCAAAACACCCCCTTTGGGGTTAACGGCAAGTTTTAATTTTTTATTATTTTTTATTTTTTACTTTTTGTAATTAAATTTTAACTCCTCTATAAATACAACACCCCTTTACCCAATATTTTCACACTTAACTCATACAATAATTATAAACCCTACACATTATGGCTTATTCTCTCCCCATTCTATCGAAGAAATGCAAACTTATGTTCAGAAACAATGCGAGCAAGAGGATACGGCTCGCCAGAATGCTATTGTCAAAGTGATTGGCCTGAAACGGTCAGATAATTATTGGTCAACCACTTGTGAATGGTCAACTATAATAGTCAAACAGCTTAGGCCAATGCTTCCGTGAAATACAGTGTTTTCCCGGGTCGTAATGTCCCAACGAGGTGTGCGATGGTTTATTAAAAACGAATCTGTGATCGAGTGAATGTGAACAGGAAAGGGTATAAAGTGTGTGTGTGTGATTACACTAGGGTTTTATAACTTAAAATAACTTAGATAAACTATTGAAATGATTACGTAAAACATAGATATCTAAAAACGTTTAATAACTACAAACGCGTACGTTTAATTTAATTCTACGTAAACGTACGAAACAGAAACGAATTTTAACTAAAGTATTAATTTCCAAACCTTAGGGGCTTAAATGCAAATTAAATAAACTTAAAATACTTATTTTATAATTACTAATTATTTAATTAGTTATTATTATTTAATAACTATTATTAATTATCTAATAATTAACTAATAAATAAGAAAATGTAAAATAAGTCTAGAAAATTAAAATTAAAATTTGTAAAAGTCTAAAATATTATAAAACTTGTTTTAAAAATAAAATTATATTATTCACACTATTATTCTAATTATTATTAATTAATAACTATTTAATTATTATTTAACTATTTATATGATTTAAATTATTACAAATACTAAAAAGACTTAGGTAATTAAGAAGATTTTTATAAATCTAATTAACCATCACAGGAATCCTAAAAAATTATAAAAACTTTATTTTATGTATTTTTAAAATAGTTTACTAATTATTATTCTAATTATTATTTAATTACCAATTAAACTATTTAAATTATAAAAACTATTAAATGAACAGTAAAAACTCTAGAAAAATTACTAAAATTATATTATGACTTATAAAAGCTAGTAAAAATATAAAATCCAGGTGTTGCTTTATAAAAATTAATTATGCTATTTATAACTTATTTATTGATTAATTACTAATAAAACTATTTTTAATTCTAATAAATACTAAATGATAATATAAAATTCTAATAAAATTACTAAAAATACTTTAATATAAAAGGAAATTAATAAAAATATAAAAATACAACTTACTTAATAAAAATCTAAAAATGAAAATTAAAATTAAATTATATTAAATAGAAACTATCACTTATTTTTATATTGTCTTTTCTGGAATTTTCTTTTACAAACCTATTTTATATCTAAAAATAAATAACTTTTGTAAAAACAATTAATTTATAGCTTATTAATAAGCACTGTGGGGGCTTATTACCTCCACAGTTGACTTTGGTTGACTGAATAAGCAAATAAGCTCAAATGAGCTTATGTGGGACCCACTATGGCTAAATCTGGTTCAAATGAGTAAGTTCGACTTGTCTAAGCTAAAATATGCCAAATAAGCTCAGTAGATAAGCTAATAAGCAATATTAAGCAATTCCAAAAACCAATTTCAACACAGAATAGGGACAAAGTATAAGGCTTATTTCAGGTGGGGTCCACTGGGTACCAGGTCAAACAATTAGTCAACAATTGATCCCTGGTAGGAGGGGGTTAGGAGAACCTAAGTTGGAGGTGTGGGGCCCACTGAGGTGGCCACAAATCACCACCAAAGTGGTGGTGATGGATGTGTATCTGCTGGTGCAGGGGAAGTTTCTTCCCTGCAACCTACTTTGGACCTAGCTGGGGCCCACTAGAAAATTACTAAAAGTATAACAGCTATGAGAAAATGAAATTGAGGTGGTATACTACAAGTAGGAACAAGTTTCTAGTCCTAAATCCTACTCCTAAATTCTAAACAAATCTTGGAGTTTTGGAAAAAAAAACTGAGATGAGCAATATTTGACTTTTGATATTATGAACTATTTTGACTTTTCCCAACTTTTGATGTTCCTAATTGACTGAAATAATTGTATTAAGCTAGAATAAACCCAATTTAAGCTACATTATCAGCTTATGTATTGATTTGGGTGGGTTTGGATCACAAATCCTTCAACAGTTAACTGTTGAAGGGTTGTGATGATGATTTTGACTTGTGGCTATATAAGACCAAAGTTTTATGCTTTTACCTTGCTTTTGAAACCTAGTGAGAGTTGTTTCAACAATGATCAACACCAAACACAACCACTGAGTCCCAAAACTCAGCAGTGCCAAACACTCCCTTATATTGATAAAAAAATTGATTTTCAAAGGATTTCACTGAGTCATGCTAAGATACTGAATTATAGGTTTGTATCAAGATAAAATAAACTTATTTAAGCCTAAACATACATACAATAACACTTATACTAACAATTTATCACTAAGCATTATTTAACAGTTAACTATCAATAATAGTTATCCAAGTAAACATTTAACAAGCACTGGTTTTTTAAGCTATATCATAACTTACAAACACTAAATAAACACAAAACAACTAGATTAAGCCATAACAATCATTACAACAGTAGAATGTCAAAATAGATTAAAAGCTTACAAAATTGAATTCAAGTGAGACCAATGAACCAAAGGTTTAGATTGCACCTATTAGCTTCCAAATAAGCTTCTAATACCCCATCAATCCACAATCATGCCTGCTCCAAGCTTTTTCTTCAATCTTCTTGAATATTTTTATTTATTTTCTATTTATTTAATTATTTTTTATATTTTTTATTATCTAAGCAACCCTCCAATTTAAACTTCTAAAAGCTTATATAAGCTGTGTCAAGAGCTTTTATGAGCTTAGGGGTTTAGTACAACATGAATACACCATTTTAAAGCTTATTGAGATTTTGAGAATTAAAATGTGCATAAACTGATTTGTAACCAAGAAACTGAAATTAATGACTGGAAAAGATCTTAATTACACTGAAATTACTTAAGATAACAATTTAAAGCTAAAAGGTACATTAAAAATGGAAATTACACTATGTCAAAACTAAAACTATATTACCTACTCTAATAATCTCTCCTCCCTGCTTCTCTTTGATATATATATGACTTTTGAGGTTCCCACTAGTTTCCTGAGCAAATCCCACACATTCTGAGCCTTTGATTTAGTCAAAACAATCCAAGCCGTTTAAAAATCTTTTTGGCGCCAAAGTCTTGGGACAGAGGGGGTAGCGTGTGAGAGGTAATTCAGGGGCATTAATTGCGCCTTGGAAGTTGTGGAGAGGTGGAGGGATAAGGTGTGAGCTGGGTGGACAGGTGGTGGTGGTTTTGGAGAGGTGGTTTAGTAGCAGTGGTGGTGTTGGGGGTCTGTGAGTGAGGGAGAGGGAGATGGGTGGAGTTTGACCGTTTGACCCTGGTATTATTATACCAGGGTGGGCTGGGGTGTCACATGGGCCAAAAATAAAAGGGTTGGGCTATTGTGGTGTTTGGGTTTGGTTTAGTTTTTTTGGTTTATAGAAATAATATAGGATCCGTTTGGTTTGTTTGTTAATAAATCACAAGGACCAAAAATGTAATTAATTGAAAGTTTAAAGGGTTGAGTTTGTGATTTATCCAAAGTTTAAATAAGGACTAAACTTGCCAAGATTGAATAGTACAAGGGTATTTTTGATATTTTTCATTTTTTTATGCCCAGGGACTAAAACTGACAAACTGCCAAACTTGAGGGACCAATTATGTAATTTCACCAAACTTCACACCAAGGACCATTCCAGCAAAAGATTATTAGTACAAGGACCGAAATTTATTTTTCTCAAAGTTTTTACATCCCAGGGACCATTTATGTCAATTTCTAAAGTATAGGGACTAAACTTGTAATTTTGTGAAACTTTGCACCAAAGGACTAAATATGTAAATTTGTGATTAAAAAGGACCTTTGGTGACTTTTACAAGTTTTTAGAATAACCAGGGACTATTTTGCCAATTTATGAAACTTGAGGGACTGAAACTGCCAATTATGCAAACTTTGTACGTTTTTATCTGTTTTTGCATATTTTGCATCTGAAACATATAAAACACACTTCTAAGATATTTTAAGTATTTTGATGTATATTTGAGTGTTTTTAGATGTTTTGGCAGTTCAGATTGGTATAAAATGATGAGTATTTAGGCACTCATCACAAAGTTATCAAGATGTTTGAGCATGCAAAGGCAAAGAAGGAACGGTTGAGAAAAAAATACGTGAAGTGCAAAGACATTTCGCTGGAAAGACATGCAATCATCGATAAATTTTTTGCGATGAAGCCAGGAAAGATTACGACATTAGTGAAATGTTGCGGAAATGTGTTTCAAAGATACAAGACAATATCAACCACAATATCCGTTGGAGTTATTAAGAAAACAACATTGTTAGTTCGGTATCACAACAGCTGCATCAACTTGGGCTAGATGCATCAACTTCATCTGATGTGCATGAATTTATTGAGCAACAACATTATCAATTTACGGGTTATGAAGACGAGACAGTTGATGAGCATGGCTTAACTGCGAGATAACATTATGAAATTATGCAAGACGAGGCTTTCAAAGAAGTTAAAGCAGAACAAGCAATGATTCAACAAGAGTGGGAGGAGAGACTCAAGAAAGAATAAGCAGAAACTGCAGCGTTCATGTCGGAATTTGGGTTTGTGGAGGAACCTCAGTATAATTCTGCGTGCGGGGAGCATTCAGATTAAGATATGTTAATGTATTTTGTATCGTATGTTTTTTTTCGAATTGTATTTTTTGTAATGTTTATTTAATGTTTATGTAATGTTTATGTTTATGAATGAAATATTAGTGAAAGGTTTATTTAATGATTGAAATATTAGTTAAGGGGTTAATTTATAAATTGTATTTTTTTTTAAATGGTGCATCCAAAAAGTGGTGTTATTTGGTGTTATGATAAATGGTGATTTTTTGGTGTTATGTTATTTGATATTAAAATGATGTGGCGCTGATGTGGCGGGGTTTTTTGTGTTAACTTAAGTTATGACTCCTAGCTATCTAAGAAATAGTGTTTTTGTGTTGTAAAGTGTTGAACCATAAGCTTTAAAAGTTGTATTACTTAAAATTAAAAGAGAGAGAGAGAGAGAGAGAGAGAGAGAGAGAGAGAGAGAGAGAGAGAGAGAGAGAGAGAGAGAGAGAGTCATCCCTATTTTATATGTCAGAATGTCTCAAAGGGGATTTGTTTTATAAAACAATGATCACTTTTTTTAGATTTGCTACAACCTCCTATCATTTCATCCTACAAATCATCCTACACACACAATAATATTAGAGTAAATTACACCGTTCGTCCTTGTGGTTTGCGTTGACTAGCACCGTTATTGACCAAAAAAATTGCACCGTCCAGCCTTAAGTGGCAAACGTTATGCGCCGTTGGTCCCTCCCACTATCGGGGTGACTAACGCTCGTTAACTCTTGTTAACCATGAGGGTATACTCATCACTTTGCATCCATAAGGACAAACGGTGTAATCTATTCTTTTTTATGTTTCTATATATTTTCATCTGTTTTTATACGCTTTCGTCCGTTTTTCTTACGTTTTTATCCGTCTTTATCAGTTTTCATGAGTTTTTATACGCTTTCGTGCGTTTTTCTTACGATTCCACACGTTTTTATCCGTCTTTATTTGTTTTATACGCTTTTGTCCTTTTTATACGTTTTCGTCCGTTTTTTATACGTTTTCCTTCGTTTTTATATATTTTTATCTGTTATCATCCGTTTTATACGTTTTCATCCGTCTTGATACGTACTTATCTGTTTTATACACTTTCGTCCGTTTTATATGTTTTCATACATTTTTATCCGTTTTTAAATGTTTTATCCGTTTTTATTCGTCCGTTTTTATCCGTTTTTCTGCGTTTTCTTTCGTTTTATACGTTTTTATCCGTTTTCATCAGTTTTTATCTGTCTTCATCTATTTTTATACGTTTTTGTCCATTTTTATAGGTTTTCGTCCGTTTTTATATACTTTCATCCATTTTTATACGCTTTCATCCGTTTTTATACGTTATTGTCCATTTTTATACGCTTTTATCTGTTTTTATACGGACAGTAACGTATAAAAATGAATGAAAGCGTATAAAAACGGACGAAAACATGTAAAAATTGACAAAAATGTGTAAAAACAGACAAAAACCTATCAAAACGCATAAAAAAATGAAAACGGATAAAACCTGATGAAAACGGGCAAAAAACGAATGAAAACGTATAAAAACGGCTAAAAACGGATAAAAACGTATGAAAACCTATAAAAACGGATGAAAGCGTATAAAAACGGATAAATACATATCAAACGGATGAAACGTATAAAACGGATGAAAATGGATAAAACATATGAAAGCGGACGAAAATGTATACAAAGCGGAAGAAAATGTATAAAAAATGTCAAAAACGTATAAAAACGGATAAAGACGGATAAAAACGTATGAAAATGTAAGAAAAATGGACGAAATCGTATAAAACATATGAAAACGTATAAAAACAAATGAAAACGGACAAAAACATATAAAAACGCATGAAAGCGGATAAAGACGGGAAAAAAAGCAAAGAGAAACGGACAGAAGCGTTTAAAAACGGGCGAAAACGTATTTAAACGGACGAAAACTTATAAAAACGAACGAAAACGTATAAAAATGAACAAAAATGTATAAAAACTTATAAGAACGTATGAAAACATAAGAAAAACGGACGAAAGCGTATAAAACGGATGAAAACATATAAAAACATAAAAAAGAAGAAATTACACTGTTCGTCCTTATGGATGCGAAATGACGAGTATACCCTTATGGTTAACAAGAGTTAACGAGCGTTAGTGGCCCCATTAGTGGGAGGGACTAACGACGGATAACGTTTGCCACTTAAGGTTGGACGGTGCAATTTTTGGTCAAGGACTTACAGCACCAATCAACGCAAACGATAAGGACGAACGGTGTAATTTACTCATAATATTATATAATTTTTTTCCACGCATTCTCTCTCTGCATCCAAACTGTCCGTTCTGAGATTTTTAGGATCTTGTGAGTAAAGATGTTTTGTTGGAAGAAGTTGTAGGAGTTTTTTTTTTTTTTTTTTTTTTTTTTTTTTTTTTTTTTTTCAAAGGATTATTTATTTATTTATTTTTTTGAACGGCGGGTTAGATGTTAGTTGTTGGCTCGAGTTAGTGTCGCATCCTCGGGCAGAGATACCAACCGCGAGCCTCTCCTTAGGGGATAACCCCACTTCTATTCTCGATTCGCCTGATATTTAGAGTTTGTGGTTCCCAAGTGACGACTTCCCGGTCGGTCAACCAAACCGGTACTACACTCACTTGGGCTTGTTTAAAGGAATGTTGATACTTACGCCACATAAATTGATGCACACATCACAATTATGCACATACCATATTGTAACATATGTATTAATGATGTGATATTGTTGTGGGTGCATCAATTTATGTAGTGTAAATATCAACATCATTTTCTAAATTATTCATTCAATCTGTAACTTATGATATATAGGTCATGAAATGTACATGTCAGTATGTCACCCAATAAACTTACATCTGTAACTTATTCATTCTTTTGAATTTGCCGATAACAACAACAACTACTACCCAAAAAAAACTCGGCTTGGTCTCACATATGTACACCTTTTTTTTTTTTTTTAAATTGTGATAATTCGTGAAATATAAAGGGAGGAAGGTAGGGCCTAGGTCTCTTAATGGCCTTGGAAACTTACTAGTGAATGAAAATTTTTATCTACAATAACCACTGAACAATGTAATCTTTTATCTACAATCATTGCAGCAATGTGGATTGAGAATATTCATTGTTTTTCCAATTATTAGAATTGTATATTTCAAAGACAATATGTTAAGACAATGTTCATATCACTTATTAAGGAAAGTATTGAACCACTTTAAGATATCTGATCATTTTATTTAGTTGAATATTCTCAAGAACACTTTGTTGTTACTTTAAAATTTAGTGGATTTGTATTGTCTAATCATAAAGGAAAAACAACTATGCGCATCCACAATTGGTAAAATTGTTAAAAGTTTTTCACTATCTCAAAAAGTCATTTTAAAGGGTTTTTTGCATTACTTCAAAAGCTTTTTAAAAAGCTTTTTCCCTTCACCACCATAAGCCGCCATCCCCTTCACCACCACTGTCTTCACTGGTTTCAACTTCAACCACCGCCGCTCCTTATACCTTGAATTCCATATTCAGCCCACACCGCTGCACAATATTACATATCTATGGACCACCACCGTCAATTGCAACTCTTACATTATCTTGTCCGCCACTGACGTCCCTTCTAGATCACCTGCTCGTCGTCGATCTTATCTGGGGTTAAGGAAATTGTAGATATGAGTTTGGGTTTAATATATTTCAATATAGATATGCATTCTGTTGAAATTTTAAGCACTAATGAAATATGTGATGGTGAAGTCTGCTGGGTTTATGGGTTTGTTACAAAGTAGGATTTGGGATGATAATTTTGATTTACGGAGTAATATATTTTAGATACTTTGTATAGATAAAATTGTCATTGTCATAATCAAGAATTACATTCGAAAAAAAAAAAAAAAAAAAAAAAAAAAAAAAACATAATTTTCTGATATGTTTCTTAATGTAAACACCTTGGATTAATACATAAGGATCTTTTTCCAAAAAGAAAAATAAAAGAAACATCCCCTTAGTGAACCTCAACGCTCTGTTCTCAAGTCTAAATTTTAAAGAAGGGAAGGGGAGGGGATGGGAAGGGCAAAGGAGGGGATGAAACTGTGAAGAATGGAAGGGTTTTTATTTGTGTTCTTAGTTAATTTTTAAGTTGCAAGGAAAGGATGGAAAGCTACCCAAATTACCAATATACCCTCAAAATAATATTTCAACAAATCAATTCTCTTTGCTTGCTGCATATAAAATCCATACTGTTTCAGCCATTTCATCTAAAACTACATGTAAAATCCATACGAGGCAAATCATAAAATCCATACGAGGCAAATCATAAAAAAGGTTGCCATAAAATCCATACTGCATATAAAATCCATACGAGGCAAATCATTAAAAAGGTTGCCATAATGCACACCACTGTATTCAATATCTAATACAAGTAACCCCATGCACACCACTGTATTCAACAAAATAACAGGAAGGATACGAGGCAAATCATAAAATAGGTTGCCATAATGCACACCATTGGACAAAAAGTCTTCACATGTCTAGGCCCATCAAGGTCTTCAGATAATCCCTTCGAGCTTCAAAAGGACAGCCAAAAAGTCCACGTGTTTGGACCGGATGTTCCAGCAAAAACACATACGTAGGCTGTATGGCTTCTTTAGGAAGACCCAAGCACTGCAATTCTTCGTAAATTTCCTTCTCAGTATACACATGTGGACGAGAGTTCTCAATTACCTTATAACAAGTAGAAAACGACAAGATCAATATAATATAATATACTACTAATATGTGTTCGAAAAAAACCGAGTACCTTAGAATTCCTGTCCAGAGCATGCACTATATTCTCAGGAGAGTCCGCAATCTTACTCCGTATTGGATCCTCTTCATCAACTTTTCTTTTTTTACTCTTTGATTTAGTTGGGAGCTTAGCTTGTTGTGGTGGTGGTGATATAATTTGGATGTCATCACTAGTGTCGAAATTATCTAAAGTGACCCCGTTGTTCTCACAAAAGGTATCGGTTACTTCAACTTCAACCGTATCTGATTGCTGGTCATTGTTTATTTGCTTTCTTTTCTCTTTAGCAGTTAAAGAAGAAGTACCTGTAGCTCTATCTTTTGCCCACAAAGCATACATTTCATCATAACATTTAACTTGTTTATTCTTCAAGTCGTAAACATCAGGATTATCCTATATATTACAAATAATTAATAAAAAAAAAGTCACAATCACTAATTTCACATGAATTAAATTGAGCATACCTTCTTGAGTGCTTCCCACACATCATCTTCAGCCTCAATTAACTTGGTACTCGGGTTCCATCCATAACCACTCAATGCAACGCCTTTAAAAACATCATGGAACTGGTTGAAGTATTTTTTGAGAGTCTTGATTCGATTTTTCAATTTGTCTTTATCAAAAGTAATATTAAACTTAGCACTTAAAGCCTTCACTATATTATTATATGCAGTAGACGAGAAAGTCCCGTTAGGTCTATTCCCGTCATTTTGTTCTTTAAGCAAAGCCTCGAGGAATGCAACATCCATCTGATCATTCCACGACAATGCCTCTTTCTTCACGGTAGCTCCATCGTTATCATTTTTGGCAGCTCCATCACTTTTGCCCATTGTTACAATCTGTACATTAAAGAAAGAATCATTGTTACAAGCTTTTAAGAACAATCAATATATATAAACTAAACAATATATTATCCACATGTAATTGATTCACTAAGAAAATTCCAAATATGAATAAGTAATCATGCACAAAAAAGTCTTGATAAATTATATTATAACAATGATGAACAAAATAAACAAAAAGTCTAGATAGGTTGTGTTTCAAAGGACAATACAAATTCAAACACTAAATAGACATGTTAATTTCATTGTTCGGATGCAAAATATAATCATTCCACATGTCATCTGCAATTGAGTTTCTAATTTGTTCACCCCTTTCATCTTCGTCTCTTGTAGCATTGAGTTCTTCTTCTTGTGATGCATCTAACATTCCGTGCGTCACTTCATCTTCTAGTTGTTGGTCACGATCTACCTCAAGTAAAAAGTTATGCAAAATACAACATGCCAAGAATATGTCTGATTGTGTATCGCATGAGTAAAATGGTTCTGTTGCACTTCTAATTATAGGAAATCTTTTTTTTAAGACACCAAATGCGTGTTCAATAGAGTTTCGTAATGATGAATGTCGGAGGTTAAACAACTCTTTTGGGTTCTGAGGTGCACGCACCGAGTACTCCTTAAGATGATATCTAACACCTCTGTATGGTGCTATGAGTGTACTTTTATGGGGTAGACCACCGTCAACAAGATAATACTTACCTATATAAACATAGTATATTTTAGAATCTAAACGTTAAAATGTATATTATTTGACTTTTATTAAAGATTTTACCGTCGGGAATAAGTAGCTTATCATCTCTAGTAAGTGCATCTTTTATTATTCTCGAGTCTGATGCTGTCCCTTCCCAACCACTTAAAACATATGTGAACTTCAAATCAAATGTACAAGCAACTAACACGTTGATTGTTGGATATCCTTTACGACCACGATATCTAGGGGCATCTCTATTAGGTACTCTCACACGAACATGTGTTCCGTCGATAGCCCCTATACAATCTTTGAAAAAGGGATAAAATCTTGGTTTATCTTGGATTTCTTTCTGAACTATATCACCAGTTGGTTGCTTAATATATTGTTCTTCCAAACATATTATTGCATTGAGTACTCTATGAAAATGTCTAATAGTGGCTGATACGGATCGACGATATAACCAAGAGACAAAACGGGTTCTAAAATCATTCCCTGCTATATGAAGAAATCTAGCAACTTGTTCCTCAACCGACATACGTTGGGTTTGACGTAGACCACATTCATTTTGTAACTTTTGACACAATAACTTAAAAGCGTCCACACTCATGCGAATTATTTTACGACTGTTGTTATTTGCTGATAGGTCTTGCAACATCTCTTCCCGTACTGCTTGTCTATGCAACCTTAATTCTTGGGAAGGTAAACTAACACGTTTTCTTTTACGAGATTCGCTAAGAGCAAGATAAGCGACAACTAAACAAACCACGTGAATTACGGCTAACTGTTGAGTTCTCGCCATGCGAATTAAGTTATCAACATCCATGTCGCTAGTGTGAATAGCCTATACCGTGATTATTTTGAAGTATATAAGTTATCATAATAAAAAATAAGTATATAACAATTCCTTACAAAGAGATTTAACTTTGTAGTCTACTCTAATAACTAATATCATATATTAATTATATATCTTTGAGGTAGATTAATGTGTAATCGATTTTACCTCAACTAAAAAGAAAGTATTACAAGGATGTGTTATCCAGTAAGATTATGGGGATGGACATTAGATAAGCACTAAACGACTAAAGCAAGTAAACATTTAGCATATAATTTGGTATTGTTGTATAGAGTTTATAAGCTTCTGCAATATTAAATGGAAGGGGGGTTGGTATATGACTATATTCAGTGTGGAGTACAGGTTTAGACTGAACTACTTTTCAATAGATTTGGCTCTATGTCATGGAAGTCAACAATGAAGGCACTTTTCTGGATCCAACTCGCTGATAAAAAGAGTTCGACAATAATACTTATATATCAGGAAAATACATGATCTGATGGGGTTGACATAGAGTGTTCGAGGAAACAAGTTTGTATAAACATATGTAACTATTCATAACATAGTAACAAGCATGAACAAATGTGAGAGTGAGGTAAAGTCTTTCTCTGTTACTGTAAGGTTACACTAGATCATATGCACATTCAGTTTACCCATTGAAAACTCTCTCAAAATTGCTCACTAATCACACTCGAAGCATTGCAAATGAACTTATAAGCAGATGGTCAAATAGATAACTAGATCATATGCACATTCAGTTTTTAACTAACAAGGTTATCAGTTGCAAGTTCAAACGCTCATGTGAGCGAGTGCTCTCGTTAACATTTGTTCATAAGTATCTCTTTCTATTCGATCATAAAGAAAATGATGTCCTCACACATCATGTGCGAGATCTGGTTTATATGTGGTCATGTATCTATCATTGTACATAACTACATATAACATATAACACTTGAACCCTAGCATTTTAGCATGTACAATTGGACATTGCTCAAAAGTGGACAGACAGCAAACTATCAAACATCAAACAATATTAATTTAACAAGAACATGTAGCCTTAAACCTAACTATATTATTACCAAGAACAGTATACATGCCACTAGCAGTAACATGTATTCAAACAATATTAATTTAACAAGAACATGTAGCCTTAAACCTAACTATATTAATTTACCAAGAACAGCAACAAACTATCAAACATCAAACAATATTAATTTAACAAGAACATGTAGCCTTAAACCTAACTATAGTAATTTACCAAGAACAGTATACATGTATTCATGCCACTAGCAGTAACATTCTACACTTAAACACACATCAAACATCAAACAATCAAACGATCAAACGATCTGATCAAACAAACAAACGATCAAACACATGTAAACAATGAAAAAAACACATAATGAAAACTTAAAAACATCAAAGGATCTGATCAAATTTTAAACTAGAATCAAATAATAAACTTACAACTCGTTTCTTGATTGCGAGAAAAAAACGTTCTGGCTACAGAATCAGATGTGTGATGGGATAACCAAACGTTGTGGTCGTTGTACAGATGTGTGCTATGGTATAACTAGGTCAAAATATATACAACGTGCATGAAAAGTGAGGATATAATTGTAATTGTACACAAGCCCAGCCCGCTTCCCTTCCTAATCCGCCCAAAATTGGACGGAACAGATATACACAAAAAAACATGTACCTTCCCTCCCTCTCACCTTCCCATCCCCTCCTCTTCCTTCTTAAAAAAACTCAAGAACGCCCATTTTTTTGATTTCCCTTCCCATCCCCTTCCATTCCTTTAAAAAAAAAAAAACTTGAGAACAGAGCGCAAATCTTTCCTCAAAGCTTTAGTCGTTAAATGCGTTATTCATTAATTGCATTAAATGCATCAAGTCTTACTTAGGAGCGGATAACTTAATCAAAACAGTCACCGGTTATCTTTTAGAAATATCAACATAAAAAGGTCTTGTCCAATTGGAAGTTTAAGGTTTGCTATTTCCAAATATCAATAACATCGAGTCTTCGTTGGTCGGAGGTTTTATCAAAATAGCCATTTAGACATATCTAAAATAGAGGGGGACTTAAAGCATGGGGTACAGCTGAGCCGTCGCTCGCGCCGTTACTATCAGCCCAAAAAAACCGACGGCGCACCGTAACGGTGGTGGCGCCGTCGGTGCTCGCGCCGAGCCACGGCTCAGCGCCGTCGGGTAATTTTTTTTTTTTTTTTTTCGTGATGTGTTTGGGTTTGTTTGTGTTTGTGTTTGTATGTTGTGTTTATATGTTGTGTTTATGTTTGTGTTTGTTGTGTTTGTGTTTTTTTTTTTTTTTTTTTTTTTTTTTTTTTTGGTGTCTGCAGGCGCAGGGAAGAAGAAGGTAGGTTTTTGTTGGACTTTTTTCTTTTTATTTTTTATGTATTTGGTTTGGGCTGGGCTTTAAAATCTTGTTTGTGTTTTAAGCTTTAAATTTTTGTTGTTTGTAAAAAAATATAAAGGTGTGTTTAAGATTGGTTAATGTGGGCTTTTATTTCTATGTTCATGTATTAGGTTATTATTTTTATGCATTTTTTTTTATGTAATGTGTGTTTTTTTAATGTAATGTGTGCTTTTTTTTAATTAATAAATTTTATTTTAGTTAATATTGTGTGTGGTTTATTTTATGTAAAAAAAAATAAAAAATAAAAAAATTGGCCGACAGCACCAGAAATTCTGGTGCCAACGGATACCCCTGAAATGTGGTGCCGTGGGATTTCTGGTGCCCTGGAGCTTTTTGCTGACGTGGCAGCAAAAAAATCCCACGGCACCAAGCCATGGCACCAACGGTACGCAGTGCTCTCAACCAAACCCCACATCCTAAATATTAACAAACTTAGACCTATAAAAAACCAATGTGTCCAACATTGACACCTCTATGCTAACCATACAGGTTACAATCTATTACTGTTCAGGAAAAAAAGACAGGAGTTGCAATCAAACCATCGTCAAATAGGACCAGAAAGAGGCGATGAGCAATTTCTGAAGCTCATAGGAACTGGTCCATTCATACAACAATTAGATATATGATGATTCTCGAAGTTGCGAATGCAAGCCATACTAATTACATCACCTCCTATATATAGATACTTTTTTTTTGAACGATAATTAGATATCCATAAAACCACATCACCAACCAAAGGTCATACTATTCAAATCTAGAAATTGCGCACACAAAAATAAAAGAAAAAAAATGCTTAACCAATACCAACCATAAGTGCTTGTAAATTGATTAATATAAAGTCAAGACAGAAACAATACGCAAAATGCCCGGCTGAAAGCTAGCTCATAATTCTTTTTCTATCAAGAAAAAGGCAAAAACTATAATATAAGATTTACAGTACTATACTAAATTACTAATGGTAGTCTGTTGGGTCTAAATCGATCATCAACGAGCTATATTATCATATTTCTGTACCTTTACCTGGATGGTGTTTCTGATGGTTGACTATTCATCGCAGAATTTGAAGGATTAGATGATGCTAGAGTACTGTTGTCTTGAGCTCCTGACCCGCCCCACTTTAGATCTGCATCGGATGGCTCAATGACATGAACAGAACCATCACTCATTCCAAGAGCAAACTGGTTGGGATCGGATGGGTGTGCTGCAATGACCGTAGGATATGCAGTGCTGTTGCTGCTGCCATTAAAAACAAAAGTCATGATTAGAGGTGGTGGTTTTGACACACTTGTTTTTAAATGGGCTGATTTGAGTTGGAATTATCTCTAACGAGTCATATGGGTAGAATGGGTCAACAGTTTAATTTCACATAAACCACAGGGATCATTCGTGTAATTTGATCTTCTGAAAAGTTAGAATATTAATGATCTCATATAGGCATTTGAACCTGGAAATTGATGAGGATATGTAGGCAGAAGGTGCTATTCGACATCGAAGCCTCAAATTTTCTGCATCAAAAACACCAACAGCGCCGTCTGAAAATCCAGTAAATAATAGCAGGCCGTCACATGAGTATATAGCACTTGAAATTCCAGCAGAAAGAGATTCCCTTGGAGACCACTGCAACATGATTTAGTTTCATTAACTAAATATCATATTATCATAAAAAGATCTCAAAACAAGCATGAGAATGAGATCCAACTATTTACCAGTTTCAAGCATTCCAGCTGGTAGTCATATATAGCAATTTGACTTTCGTGTACAACAAGCAGGTGACGTTGATCATTATGGAATTGAACTTTAGTTTCTCCAGCTAATGAGGACGGATACCCAGCTGGCGACTGAATAGTTCTTGATTTCCTCTTTTCCCATCCGTTGATATTCCAGATACATAACTGTAATCAGTCAAAACATAAAAAGGGGAAAGTTTTCGAAGTAATACAACAGCAAATGAATTCCAGTTTATCCACAACTTGCCTGAGCATCAGCTCCAGCTGAAACGAGTGAGTTCAAAGTCTGTGAAAAAGCAAGTCCTGTGATTTGTTTCTGGTGACCTTTGAGCTTCATTTTGACCTATTAAAAAACCAGGGGTAAGATAAAGACGATTTTGACCTGTAATCAACCCATTCGCATTCCATAGAAAGCAAGATCAAGTTAACCAATGAAACTACAAAGCGTATTTAAGTGGAAATTGATGAACACAAGTATAGAATACAACTGGGCAAGAAAATAGTCATTAACATTGTTGTAGTGAAGTTGACTAAAAGCGAGAAAATTTACCTCATCAACTCTGACATTGTAAATATGTATGGTCGAATCTTCCATCCCTATGGCAACAATATTATTGTCTTGAGGATGGAAAGCCAAATAGGTGGCTGCAGGAGGCGGTGGCATGAAAGTTGTCATGACCTGAAGTTTGAACATGTAAGTCAACTTATTTGCACATTTGATATTGGTAAAAAAAAATCAAATAGAATAAAGATTATATTTTTAATCACCTTGAAAGTCATCATGTTGAAGAGTGACACTTTGCCACCAGAGGCAGACATAACATAAGAATCATTCTTTGACAAAGCAATGCATGCAGCCGACTGTTCAGCAGGTTTACTCTCGTTTACATCATTAGACATGGGAGCCCCATTTGCAGGTTGCCATAATTGTGGGACGACTGATGCAGTTGACTGAAAACATGTAAAATGACCAATCAGAATTTATGCTTAAGTTTGTTAATCAGGAATGTTCATTAAAGACCCACGAACCTTTCCAGATGGGTTACGATCATTTTTTTGCCATTTCCATAGTTTATGGACGGCACTTGAAGCAAGTGCAAGCAAAGCTAACCCAGAATTTGTATAGATGAGTCGCATAACCTGAGGCATCAAGTCTGGGTTAAATATCTGAGACATAAGATGATAAAAAACAAAGATATGAATGGGTCAATCTGTGTTACTTTTTATCTCTAATGGGTCAAACGCGTAAAGTGATTTTTATTTTTATTTTATTTTATTTATTTATTATTTTATTTTTTTTTTGCAAATTACTCCTATATAGTTTATTTAAAAGATCAGATATGGAAATAATGTAATTATTGTGATCATACTGACGTACTCGAACAATAAAAAGTTTCGTTTTTGGACAACTATGATCATATTTGACATACTAAAAATCAAACCAAAACTACTAACATTTTTGGACGACAAAGTGTTTCAGGTCGAAGACAACCAAACCCCAACCATTTCTACCTGTACTAAAAAATAACCCACTTTGACTTGTTACCTTACCCACCCATATTTCTCTGTTACCACCCCGCTCATTTTGCCACCTTAAAGATTAATTGGCTACTAGTAGAGCAATAGTATTACAGCATGTGGTTGGGGATGATATCTTTGATACCTTAGTAGAAATGAGAATAAAAAAAGAAGTTTCTTGCTGACCCTCAACTCAAGGCACAACTACAAGCATGCCGATAAACAGGTGCTACTCATATAGATTATAAAATTCTCAAAAAAAAATAAAAAATAAAAAATAAATAAATAAATAAAAAAAAATACATTACTCTTTGCAATGAATAAGCCAAACAAAGCTATATGTAACACACCTTGCTGGAAGCCACTGGATCAGGCAACTTTAGGGCTTTAAGGTGAGAGCAATCGACTATTTCATGAAGCTTCCAGCTTTTAGTCTTGTCAGCATTATCCACAATTCTCGGTTTTATATCCATGACTTTACTGCTTTCTGCATTAGCCTGCAATTTACACGTACAATACAATATAAGCAAAACGATAAATATCATGGTCAATGTTCAAAGGGTGTAACTTACAAGACTGCCAATGGATAATGGAGTTTGCATTCTTTCACGTTCCATAGCAGATGCCATAGATGAAGAGGCATTTGGGATAGGACCTAGTGGGCCAGCAATTGAAGGCTGCAGGGGAAGATTTAAGTGAGTAATTACATAAATTCATGATTAAATAAAAAAATATATATGAAAGGTCAAGCATATTACTTTGACTGTATCAGAAAATGCTCGAGACCCATCATACGCTCGACTCTCAAGCATCCGTAGCATACGCTGTCCATCACCATTTGCCAATATTTTGAATCCGTTGTCACTTGTGGTGACTGCTAGTAATGACCCTTCCTTGTTAAACCTTAGTTTAGGTCTTGCCTGAAACAAATGTAAGAGTTCATGAATAATGCAATAAAATGCAAGTTTCATCATATTCGTAAGGTATATTTGAATCGAACACCAATGTATTTATTCTTTTGTCATGTTTTAGTCATTGTACTGCTTATGTACATTAGAGTGTCATTCAAGGATGGCTTTGTGTCCCGTTTGGGTTATTTTGTAATAACACACTTTTAAATCAGTTTCAAAAAATATTATCCATGATAAATTTATAAAAAAATGTTACGGCTACGGGTTACGAAATGCCCCATACAGGACACAACCAGTTTTAATGACTCAGTTGGTCATACTGAATCTACAATAACTAAAATGTGACAAATGAAAATATATATTGGTATTTTACCCAAATAACACTCTACGTTATCTTATTATTTCAGGACTGTAAGATACATGAACGAAAGACAAGGCAGTAGATTCTTACAGGTAATCCATCATCTGCATCAGTAACAGTCAGCAAATTGGTGCTATCCATGTCCCAAAACTTAATTTGAAACTCATCTCCAGCAGCTAAGAAACGATTTCTTGTTGTGTCAAACTGTACAACACCCATAGACCGCTTTCTAAAACCAGAATATTCCCTCTTGATTGCTCCTTCACTCTCATTCCACTCAACCAAGTGAGCTTCACCTTCTTTGCTCGTTCCACAAGAGAAAAGTCTGAAATAGAAACACATTAGATTTTAAGAACCAAGAAACACTTGACATGGGATATGTTTTAAAATTTTATAATGTCTGTTTGAGTATACCTGATTCCATCACCGCTATATGCCATTGTTGTGCACGAACGGCCAGGAGCATCATAATCTACTCTTGACCCCAAACAATCATAAAGCCATGCTTTTATCTTCCCATCAATTGCCGTAGAGAAAATAAACTGCACAAAACAGATACGACAGAGTTATGACATAAAAAAATGTAACGTTTATTCTCAGTGAAAAGAAGAATAAGTAGACTTGCCTGTATTTGTTCTTTATAGTGGGGACAGACGGAATAAACAGGAGCCTCGTGACCCTCAAACGTATACTGCCTACGCCCAGCTACAGCATCCCATATCTATAACAACAGATCCAAGTGTGGTTATTTGACTGGCCCAAAAGATTTTCTTTTTCAATAACAAATGTACCTTAATTGTCCTGTCATCACCACATGTGACAATACACAGTTGCTTGTTAGGGTGAGCAAAAGCAATATCGTTTACAGCGCCAACATGGGCATCTATCTGTAATGTTTAAGATCCATAGAAAGCTTAAGAATCGATGCTTTCAAATAAAGGAAAAAGAGTAACATAAAGAGATGAATAGTTTACTTCCAAGTGTTGCCTTAACTCCCCTGATGGGTTGTATGTATATATCTGAATAATGTGCTTGGAAAATGCAACACCTGTGGCACGAAAAAAGGACGAACACGGATGAGCCTAAGCAAAATGATCAGAAAGTATCAAAGATCTAATAACAGAAGTTCTATCTATTATACCAAGTATTGATCCATCGGGTCCCCATAAGCACCGAGTGACAGATATTGCTGCATCCTTAACCAATGTTGTCTGGCCAAAAAGTTAATAATATTTCATATCATACTCATATCCATATGGAAGTTTTAAGTTGATACTATTAGAATATCCTTACCTGAAAAGGCATTGAGAGAACCGATATTTCCCAAACCTTAAAGGGTTTATGCACCACCTTCTCTCGAGACCCTACCTCCCAAATGCTTATGTCACCAACGTTTGTTCCAACTGCAAAGCATTGTGCACATTAGGCCGTAAGTGGTTGGTATGTTGGATGTAAATGATCTCATTAACTTTTTCTAACTTAATGTATAAACAAACGATAAAAAACTCAGATTAAAGAAGCTCAACCTAAGAGCATAGTTTGTTGTTGAGGATGGAAATCCATGCACATAACATTGGAACCCTGGTTAAGGTTCCGAACCACAGTTTTTGGAAGATCATCGGGTGAATACATATTGGAAGGATGAGTTGAACCAGAAAAGGACACCTATTCAACATATTAACTCAAGTTAGCATGGATAGAACAAATGTTTAAGTCATAGGAGCTCAAACAATGACATTAATTGCGTACCTCGTCAGATGGGCCAACACGCGCACGTTTCATTGAGTGTTCTGAATCAGCCATTTGATATTCGAATCCAGGACCGCCTGGAGGTGTCCGAGGATGTTTTAGGAATGCAGCTGCACAAGTAAAGAGCAGAATATCAATTAAACAGCAGATTCATATAGTGTGTACAGTTTTTTGTCATAAAATACCAAGGCAGTATTTCACTTATTACATTTTAGACACTGTACTATTTTGGTACACATAACCACCTTCTGATGACTCGGGTATTCATATGTACAGAAAAAAAATGACAAACAGGGTACAAGAATACTGCATGCATATGTTGTAATTCATGTGAAAACAAAGGTAATGAAAGATGAAGCATACACTAACCTGCAACAGGAGGCTGCACAATGCCAGGGGGTCCAGTAGCAATAGCGCCATGAGGCATTGAAGGATTATTAGTTGCCATCCAACCAGCAATCGCACCTGCAGAAGGAGACACAACAGGCTGGAATGGCTGCACAGAAAGATAGAAATTGGTTTTGAACATCTCGGTATTGGGATTTCACGTGAAGGCAGAAGGATTATATTACACTTACGCCATGTGCTCCAATAGGAGGAAATACCCCGGCTTTTGGAATAGGTCCAGCAAGGGGATTGTGGTTAGGGGGAGGAGCTCGACCGCCGTTAGTAGAAGCACACGTATGATCAATAAAAAGAGTTTTAATGTCAGGATTAGGACGTGGATTCTTGCAAAGTTGATGCTGCCAATTAAGACTGAAAAAAAGAGCATATAAGATCAAATTGTAACCACATTATGAGCTAAAGTAACAATGTAATATGATACAGTTGGGTTCAAGACCTCTGATTTATCAATGTCCGCAATCGTGAAGCTTTGAAAACGGGCAATGTAAGCTTTTCTCTAAACAAAGGGTTTGCTTCTATAAGCTTTTTCAACTCAACAAGCATAATGCTTCGTGCTGATTTGGTATCCCCGTACTTTGAAAGTTGCTCATTTTGCCTAATCACACATCAAGAACACAACACGGTCAACAGCAAAATTTTAAGTTAAGATATGATATTAATAGTCATTGTTTATTATAATACCTAAAATTGTCAAGTGTCAGTAGCTGAGTTATCTCCTTGAAGAGCTCCTCATTAAAGGTCGAAAAAATCTTCAAATCCTTCACAAGAATTTCAACAGCTTTTGCTCGGTCATTCCTGAGAATTGCAACTCAAATGTCAATATAACAGATTCAGGGGGTGTTTGGGATTACTTATTAAGAAATGCTTATCTCTTTTAAAATCAGCAAATACCTACAGGCTTACTTTTATGTGCTTTTTTACTCAAATATAAGCAGATAAGCAATCCCAAACACCCCCAATGACATGCCATAAAAATAAATGATTGTAGACTTGCCTGTCGAGAGCCTCAAGGTACTTTTGTTTCCTTAACTCAAAGAATATCTTCATTGAGTAACGATTGTCTTCAACCTTTGTGAACCCACATAAATATCGCTCAACTTCATCCCATTCACCAGCTTGAACTTGCTCCTCAAAGTATTTCATATTAAAGTAAAACGCAGATTCTTGTTCCAACCTAAACACATTTT
This sequence comes from Artemisia argyi, assembly GCA_030686995.1. Taxonomy (NCBI): domain Eukaryota; kingdom Viridiplantae; phylum Streptophyta; class Magnoliopsida; order Asterales; family Asteraceae; genus Artemisia; species Artemisia argyi. The sequence goes on along the minus strand of CM060685.1, from coordinate 185,767,160 downwards.
TTATAAACATTATGACGCCACAAAAAGCATATAAATTTTAAAGATAACAAAACTCACTTGTGAACGGTTTCCTTAAACTTCTCCTCATCGAGGAATTGCAGGATTAGGAAAACTAGTTCCCGACTTAAGGATGACATGGCTCCTGATGCAGGTACGCCGCCTAACCACTCCAGTGCAAATTTTTGGTAATAAACAGAACAACTTATGGTTAAATCAACCAATGCCAGAAATCAACACCCTCTAGTCTCTAATTTATAACATCAACGTCTTCAATTCATTATCCTCTGTGCAGCCTGTCACAACTGTAAGAGGTAAATCTCAGTACCCCGTTTGTGCTAATTACATTGTTTTAAAGCAGATAGAGCATCGCAAACAATTTATTGAAACTGCAAAATTGCTTATTTAATAAGAAATTCAAAATAAGCAGGTTGATACCTAGTTATGTTGTACATACACAAGCACTTTAAAATAGGCAACCCCAGTCCCAAACACCCTCTAATTCAAAAGGGGTGTTTTCGGATGGCTTATTTTAAACTACTTATATGCTTTAAAATAATTAGGTACTAAAGTGCTTATTTTTAAGTGCTTAGGTCAGTGTAAGAATAAGCAAATAAGGAGTTTCATCCAAACACTCACAACTGTTTATCAGTTAAAATTAAGCAGATAAGCACTTAAACCAGAAAAATTACAACTTTCTAAACCTTAATCATACAATTCACTTCCCCTGAGCTTATTTGAGTGCTGATTGCCTTATTCTTTTTCCAAAACACAATAACTTTATCCAAAAATACTTATTCAAAAACTGCTTATAACCTTTTCAAAGGTTTAAAAAGTACAATAAGCCCTTTCTAACAACCCTTTTCAACCACCCCCTAAATTTCCCAAAACCAATCACCTAAAACATCCAATATAAGCAAAAATAAGCCCCATTAAGCAGATAAGCACTTAAACCAGAAAAATTACAACTTTCTAACACCTTAATCATACAATTCACTTCCCCTGAGCTTATTTGAGTGCTTATTGCCTTATTCTGTTTCCAAAACACAATAAACTTATCCAAAAACACTTATTCAAAAACTGCTTATTACCTTTTTAAAGGTTTAAAAAGCACAATAAGCCCTTTTTAACAACCTTTTTCAACCACCCCTAAATTTCCCAAAACCAATCACCTAAAACATCCAAAATAAGCAAAAATAAACAGATAAGCACTTAAACCAGAAAAATTACAACTTTCTAACACCTTAATCATACAATTCACTTCCCCTGAGCTTATTTCACTGCTTATTGCCTTATTCTGTTTCCAAAACACAATAAACTTGTCCAAAAACACTTCTTGAAAAACTGCTTATTACCTTTTCAAAGATTTAAAAAGTACAATAAGCCCTTTTTAACAACCTTTTTCAACAACCCCTAAATTTCCCAAAACCAATCACCTAAAACATCCAAAATAATCAAAAATAAGCCCCCATTAACCTCAAAATAACACAAAAACAAAACCAAACAACATTAATCAAACCTAAAAACAACAAATTAAAAAAATACTTCAAGATCAAACAAAAACCAAACATCAAAACACAGATTCATAAATAAATAAAAAACTTACTAGGTAGAAATTTTTTTTTTAGGGTTTCAAGAAACAAAAACAGCAGCAGCAGAAAACTTTGTTTACAAAAACCGCAAAAACATAACAACAATGAAAACACGTACTAGGAGGTAATGCTTTCTACTTTAGCACTCATTTTCTCTCTCTATATGTATATATAGTCTGTGTATCTATCTTCTCTCTCCTCATTTTATATATGTCGGATATTTATGTTTTTGGTCCTTGTAAATGTATGGATTTTATGTTTTAGATGTTTTGTATAGGTGAATCAAAGGTGAAATAGTCTAGTGGTAGTTTGTCACGTTGCTGAAAACATTTTGAGATTAGAGATGATTTGCACACTCGATAAAATGATTGGGTCAGTCAAATTTATTGTGTTTGGACATTAATCCCACACATGGGTGACAATGTAGGAATAGCTATAAGAGTATAAATGTCCAAACACAATAATTTTGAGTGTCTCAATTATTTGTAGAGTGTGCAAATCACTGTTCTTTTGAGATGGTTACAAATAAGTTCGAAAACGACTAATCGATTGAAATGCGTATATTATTTTTATTTTTTTATATTTTTTATCTAATGATAAATTTTATTCAATTAACTTTTGGAGTTACACAAAGATGGAAGGCAAACGGGCAACAAGCTGCGCCGCTAGTTTTTTTTTTTTTTTTTTTTTTTTTTGAAATGCTTATATCAGATTTCAAAAAAGTTGTATTTGTTTCATTTCACATTTTTACCTTTTAAATAAGTATTGTCTTGATTTATAATATCAGATTCGACTCTCGGCTATAAATTATTACATGAGTTTTTTGTTACTTCTCAAGATATAAGCAAAATAATTTCTTTTGAGTAGTTTAAATACAAGTGGAATTTCATTTAGGAGACCCTTTTGAGAAACGCATCTTGTATTTGACGTAAATATATTGAATTATTCTAACATTTTACGATTTTATAACTTTTCAAATTAATTATATATATCTTATAAAACCCAGGCACTTCGTGTCATCGATCGCAACACGTGTCACTTTACTGTAGCATGAACAGTGCTACAGTAAATGCTACAGTAGTTGTTTTTTTTTTTTTTTTTACAAAAATACCATAAATATTCCAACTTAGTTTAGAAAATGATATACCATAAATATTCCTACGTAGTGCAAAGGATGCTACATCAACAGTAGTTTAGAAAATGATATACAATCAAGAGATAGAAGTTCACAGGTTCTTTTTTTTGTTTTTTTTTTTATTCTACAAAAAATATTAGCAAAAATAAATAAATAAATAACGAAACATTAGAAAGACGAAAGGGGAGAAGGCGCGTGGTTGGGATTATACCGAGAAGAAACAAGGGGGTGAGGGTTGTGGTGGAGGTGGTGTGGTGACAGTGGGGTGGTGGTGGCGTGTGACGGTGATACGGTGGGAGCCACGAGCTGAAATGCTCCAGAAAAGAAAATGATGAGCCGATCTATTGATTCGGCTAAAAAAATGATTCGTCGGAAAATTTTCCGGCAATGGTGGTCGCCGGAAGTGATGGAGGTTGGCCGGAGTTGGGGTGTCGCCGGCGAGGGTGAAGAGAGGGAGAGGGGAGAGAAATATTAATAGGGTGTGTGTGTGTAAAATGAATAAACAAATAAATTTTGGGTCTTTTATATTTTTAGGGGGACTAAAGTTGGACAAAAGAAAGTGTAGGGTTAAAAATAAAAGTATAAGAGAGGGACTAAAAGGGTTTATTAGCTATTCTTTCTGTAAAAACGGTTCGAGGCTCATTCGACATACCAAATGGTCTCGAAAAATTACGAAACTTGCGATATTGTTCACGAAATAATTTTTCCAATAAAATCAAGTATAAACTTGCAAAATTTTCTCGAAGTCAATTTATTTGGCTAATACGATTCGTTTCGAGTTTCTAGGTTATGCCGGTTCTATCAAAGGATAAAGTTCTTATTTCTCAACACATTTCACGTTTCTCAAGCCCAATTTAAAAGCAAGAAAGATTTTAAGTTCTCAGGTAACAAAAAATAAATATTTTGGTTAGTAAATAGGTTTTGGAAAATAACCAACTCGGCTAGCTCAGTTGACCACCAAGGGTGACCTTGAGGAGGTTGTTAACACATGTGAGAGGTCTTAGGTTCGAGTCTCTCCACGGGGGTTTTCATTCAAGGTGGAATATGTGGGGTTCTGCCCCATATATGCGTCGATTCGAGGCTGGCAGGGACTACCTTCTGGATATGTACTATGAAATCGAATTCCAACATAATGAAACCAGGCAACAACTAAAATTTATTCAAATTCCAACATGTATAACACATTCTACCTAAAAAAAAATGTATACATTAAGTAATGAAAAACAAATAACGACGGCAAACACTCATGTAACAAAATTAATATCAATCAAGACATTCCCGCGGCAACGCGCGGGTTTACATGCTTGTTTTTTTATAAACCTCGACATGGGTCTTAGATCATCCAAAAAAATACTATCCAAGCCATCTTTAATGAACTAACAAGTAAACCTCAAACCACCCACAAGACTCACAACTATGTAAACTCCAAATTAGGGGTGCTTACGGTCCAAAAATCGGACCGACAAAAACCGGAGCGGACCGAGACCAAATCCGGAAAAAATCTTAGACCGAGACCGGACCGAATGTGGTCGGTCCGGTCCCGGTTCGGTCTCGGTCCAAATAGGCTAAATGTCCGGTTTTTAATCCGGACCGAGACCGAAATTATGAAAATCCCTAGACCGAGACCGGACCGAATGTGGTCGGTCCGGTCGGTTTTTTCGGTCGGTCCGATCCGTTTGCTCACCCTTACTCCAAATTACTCATCTCCAAAAATTAACAAGGATATTAAGGTGCCGTTTATTTGTAGAAAACTTTTTCTCCTTTTCATTTCTAAATTCATTCAGAAGTGAATGGTTTTTCTAAGAAGAGTTGAGAATTTTGAAAACCCGTTTAGTCGGTAAAAATGATAAGAAAATTGCCTCAAATTGCGACGGTGGCGTTGGCGGCGACAGTCGGCGGTGGAGGATGACACGAGAGATTAGGGGTAGATTTTTTTTTTTTTTTTAAATGGTAGAATGGCTTTTCAATTTTTTAGTTAAAATTTAGAAAATAAGATTTTTTTTTTTTTTTTTTTTTTTTTTTTTAATTGTTAGAAAAAA